>JAGWEN010000083.1:0-337599 GCA_018703685.1 Orius laevigatus
CACCGAGAACCAGTTTTTTTTCCACTTTAAGTACTTATAGTTCATAAAATATTTAAAAACAAGTTTCGTATACCAAAAGTTCTTATTTTAAAATAATTTATTCTCTTTGGGACTTTGATCTTATCAATTTTAATCAGGAACGTACATAAACCGTAAACGCTTGTGTCCTTTTCGTTTATTACCTTATTGCGTAGGAAACGTTCTTAAATAATTCAAAATTATATTTTTATTTGTTCTGTGTGAATTATTTTGTTTATTATTTAATTGGGCGATGTACGTTTCAAATGGCGATTGTCGGCCATTTTATGTATAAAGAAAAAGGCAAATCTACGGAGCGGATAGCCGGGGGTCGGAGCTCTTCACTCTTGACTTACACCGGTTCGGTCTTTTCACCCAACCAAAATTCCGGAGTCAACTACAGTCACTTGGTGGTCCTACAGCAAATCCGAGTCCTTTTCCTAAGCAGTTTAAAAGGCAGATTTAAGGAGCAACTTTTTGGACCTACACGTTTGCTCCCAGACCTCGTGAAAAAAAAATCGCATTATATTCTACATAATGTGTGTGTAGTAAAGGTTTCAGTGACAAAAGAGCATGAGTAGAGACTCAACTAGTCATTGCGATTCCTAAGCTCCCCTGGGACCGATCGGCTTAAATTTTTAGGATTTTTTTCTTGTCATGTTAAAAATATCTGTGACAAATTTCAAGTCAATCGGTCCTCAGGGAGCTGAGAAAATGCAATATTCAATTTGAGTTGAGTATTCTCCAGACTGACCGTTGATCCTGAGAGAGATTGACTTGAAATTTTTATGTCAGTCGGCCAACGGGGAGCTGAGAAAATGCTATATGCAAAGTTGAATATTTTCCAGACAGTTCACTGATTTGATCCTGTAGTAGTCATCATCGCCTATCATCATTGATGTTTGACGTTTTACGAAGCTAAGTTGACACAAGAAATAAATATAGCGTGTTTTTAGAATAATTTTACTTGTCTTCTAGCATTTAAAACCGTGACGTTTGAAACTTGAGCTCATGCAAAGAAGTTCGCCCGAGCGTACCAATTAGTTGCTGCTAATGTCACTGTATTATAATAAGTACACTATGCATTCACGAAAGCCCTACTTTCCAATCTAAAATAAATAAAATCTTGAAAACTTTTTGTGAAATCTTCCATTACGGGGAATTTGATTTGCTATTTTACCACCGAAACCGGGCCGCATGCCTCGGGGTTTGCGCGGTGGTGCCCATGCAGAAATCAAATCGAAACCGTCTCGAGTCAAAGGCTGGTGGCCTAATGAACCAAAAAATTTCGACCCATTTCTCTCGCGATTTCTTATTTTGTCATTTTTCTTTCCATTTGTGTTCTTCACAATCTTTTTTTGTGGCATAGGTAATCCCCCTCCAGTGCATTCGATAAATCACTCACGTGGACAGAACAGCATACTCAGCCAGATTAGTACCTACTTATAACATTTTTCTGCAAAACTCCTATACATATTTACCTATCTTTCTTTTTATAAATTATCATTTTTAAGGAAATGTTGAAATTTAAGTTCACTATTGCAGTATTGCATTGTTCGATAATTATTCATGAAAAATTAATAAACTTAGCCAGACAGCAGACACCACCTCTACCGAACGTCGATCAATCATAAAATTACATAAGACCCTAAACAATCGCAAACGTGATTACACGCCACTTACCAGCTTAGTGTCTATTAATATAAAACTATTGTCCGCTTTATAATGTCGGTCTTCCCGTCTCCTCAGTCCTCTCCAAAACCGCTGGATCCTCTTCAAATTTTCGAGGCTGTTAATATGGGAATAGTTCCTCCTTTTGACGGGTATCCGTCTGTGGTATTCAGACATTTGATTCGACGTTTTTCTCAGCTCCCTGTGAGCCCGTTCGCCTTGAAATTTCCAGGGGTTTTCTCGTAAAATTAAAGATGAGCCCAGTGATAGGATCGGTCCCTCAAAGAGTTGTTACGTCTACTCGTACAGACTGTTGCGTCCATGTGTTATCAAAAACTGAGAAAAATAACTGAAATTGATCATTAATGTCATATTATCTCGCCAAATTAAAATTCACCATTATTACTCCTAGTGGAAAATCGCTAATTTCGTCTTGTTTTTAAACTAAAAAGAAGAAAAGTCGGTCTAGACTTCTAAGTGCTTGGAGGCGGGGGGTTAAGGAAATTACCGTTGAATGAGACCCTTCTTCTTCTTAATGGAAGGGGATTCTGTGATATTACATCCTATAAAAAAGAACTAGTAAAGCGAGATTGGGTGCCAATTCTGCAGTTACTAGACATCATTCACAGTGCCGCTTTACAGAATTGGCGCCCCTGGGCCAACAAATACAATACAAGCGCCCTGGTCTCGCCCCCTAAATCCCTATTTTATCTAAATATGGTAGGTAGGTAGATATGTAAGAAAAAAACGTAGTAGGTTATAAAAAGTTTAGTAGGCCCAAACTTGACAATTGGACTACTTGAAGTGATCCAAAATTGCGTATTTGGACTACTACAAGCTGCCTTACCTCGCATAATTGGACTACTAGAAGAGGTTCAATATTTTCAAATTGGACTACCAGAAGAGGTCCAATATTTTCAAATTGGACTACTAGAAGAGGTCTAAACTTTCCTAATCGGGCTACTTCAAGATGGTCCAAACTTGCCAATTGGACTAATGTCAGCGGTCCAATATGTCCCCGATTTGACTACTTCAAGCACTCCAAACTTTACTAATTGGACTACATATTTATAATTTTTTTACCTCACAAAGTACCAGGTTATTAATTTTTAAAGCTAGCGAGTTTTTTATTTTTCCTTGCGCCCCTCTTAAGAGTGTACTAAAGCCCCGGTTTTAGTTTTCTCCGACTATCTCCGGTTCTACTCAAAAATTTTTAACATAATTTCGTTTATTTTTAAATGCCGAACTACTAATGTGCTCCAAAAAAATATTTCTCCAGATTTTTTTATTTTATTTCTTGTATAAATTAAAAAAAAATCAAGTTCGACTCCATTAGGAGTATCTTCAAAAAATATTAGAAAAAGCGAGACCGAAAAATCGAAAATCGGTTCATAAGTTCGGGAGCAAATCGGAGAATAAGATTATTCTATTTTTTCTCCTAGCGAAATATTCTATTTTTTTAGGAGCACGCTAGTTGGATCGTCATTTAATTTAAAAAAATAAAATAATTAAAACAATTTCACAGAAAAGTTTGAGTACAACCGGAGATACAGGCTCGGAGATATAGCTAAAACCGGGAGCCTTTAGTACACTCCAGTACACACTAGTGGTTTTTTTTGTCTTGCGCCTTTGCCCTTTTGGCTTGTTTTTTTTTCTTTTTTTGGCGCCCCTCTGGGCTGGGCTCTTTTGGTGGTTTTTTGTTCTTACGCTTTTTTTTTCGCCCCTTTTGGTGTTTTTTTTTCCTGGGTGCCCTGCCGCGGCGCCCTTTTTGGTTGGCGCCCCTGGGCGGTCGCCCACCTCGCCCCCCCCTAAAGCCGGCGCTGATCATTCAAACGCCAAAAGAAAGCGCTTTATTGCTTCTTCATTCAAAATGGAAAACTTCTACATAAATGTTAGATTTTTTATAATATGAAGAATAAAAAGTTTAAATTTTTTTTTCTGGGTTGGCCGATAATAACAAAAAGTGAAGCAAAAAATATCGTAATATCAGCTCTTTTTTCCTCGTCGTTTCGAGTACTTTTGCATATAATGAATGAGCAAGAAATATTCTTTAGTGACATCCATTACATGGTATTCGAAGCGGAGCTGGGAGATAAATTCGGATTTTTTAAAATTTTTATTCAAGGCACGTCCGGTGAGCATATCACGGCGTCAACCCTTGACGGTGAACCGGAATATTTATTCGTTCGAGATTTTAACGCGTACCGCTGATGGATTTCTAAATTACGGGTCCAGTCATCGGGGAAAAAAATTGAATGATGTTTTTTATTTTTTAGTTGTCTATTTGGATTAAAAAGTTTGTTGTGGAAAGGAAAGTTTCCATCCAAACAAATTGCAAAACATTTTCCAGTCCAACACCTTAGAAAATATATTTCTTCTGTCGAGTCGACTTCATTCAATGCTGGATTAATCATTCTCGCATTGAATCTTGAAGTATATTCTCGTAAGTTTGGATTTTGGAATCAATTTCCCAAAAAAGTGACCAATGAAAACAGCGGTAATGCAAGGTCCACTTTATGGCCATTTAACTCATTTCTCAGGTTGATAATCATTGGTCTGATAGCTGATCAGAGACATTTAGAATAATGAAAACTCAGCAAAAAAAAATGACGTCTCCATTTCTCTGCTTCCTGAGGACCGATCAACTTAAAATTTTCCACAGCTCTTCTTTAATACAATCAGAAAAAGCCCAGAAAATTTCAAGTTGATCGGTTTACAGGGAGCTGAGAAAACTCATGTAATTTTTGAGTAGTCTCCACTTGTGTCCACATTCCAGTTAATTGAAACGCCAAAAACTTTTCTCACACAAAAATTAAAAAAATTCATGTAGGAGCAGTTTTCTCAAGTCCATAATTTTTTAAATTCCTAAATCACAATTGACGCTTATCTTTTAATTTCATTGAGTTCCTGATTTTTTACAGAGATAAGACAGTTTTTGAAAATTTGTTGCCAAAAACGCTAATTAGAGACAGAAATAAACACTGTTGTCTACTAATAATTAATTGTTATATAAAACTCGAAATTCTAATTTGATTTTTGTTTATTTTGATCCGAGATTTTTAATTCAATTAAAAGGTCATTAAAAGGTTCGGAGTTCGGACCCTTTTAAATCTTCCCCGATTAAATTAGTTCCGAGAAATAAGTTTTAATTCGGTTTCAGGAATTTTGAGTAAATAAATAAAAGATGTTTACAGATTATTAAAGGGGATTTTGATCGTTCTGAGGGCTTTTATTTTGTTT
Source organism: Orius laevigatus (assembly GCA_018703685.1). Classification (NCBI taxonomy): domain Eukaryota; kingdom Metazoa; phylum Arthropoda; class Insecta; order Hemiptera; family Anthocoridae; genus Orius; species Orius laevigatus. The sequence goes on from JAGWEN010000083.1 coordinate 4,930, forward strand.
AAATTAAATTTTATTAATTTGTAGAAAAAAAAATCTGAAAGGATTTTTCTGCAGTCGGCGGCCCTCGAGGGGCGAGGGCCGAGGGGGTTGAGCACGGAAGACGGAACAGCCCGCTTCACAACAACGCCACACTCCGATCAATAGGAGTATCATCGTAGTGGGGGGATATTAATCGCGCTCAAGACCTTTTCGAATTAAATCAGTCCTGCTTGGAAAAAAATAGGAAAAATTTCGTGCTAATTTTTTCCCTTTTAAATTAAAACAGAAGTGTCGGTCTTGTAGTTTTTTGTCGATCTAATCTCGGAATATTGATGAGAAGGTGGCTAGGCCGAGGGGGAGTGTGCTCGGGTCAGGGAACAGCCTCGATTAGTTCCCCCGGAGTCGTTCGCCTCACTCCTCGAACGCTACACGCGGCGCAAGCGGCCAACTAAAAACTTTCGGGAGAGCGACTCAACAACACCGAATTGGCTTCCTCGATCGGCCATTTGTCAGTTTTTTTTTTCCTCGACTCTCTTAATGTATCTAACGTCAAATTTTTAGTCATTTTAAGTGTTCAAATTGTCCTCTTTTTTTATTTTTTCGTTTTTATTTTTTTAATTTGTGATAGGCCGTCTTGCAACTGAAAATGTGATGATACAATGAATACGTAAGTTTGTTTTTCTCACTTTCCACTCTCTCCACGGGGGGAATTAACGGAGGTGTGTTTTTTTTCTTTTCTACTTCGCCCCTCGTCTATCCCTCTTCCTCTTTTTGGGCTGCCCTACGCAACAATCCGGATTCGGCATTGTCCTTTTTAAATTATTTTATTTAAAATATTAAATAAATTTTCGTACTCGCCGACCCTTTTCATTCGATGATGCTACCGACGAGGAACGGCTCCGTTCCCTATTTAGTCCATCCACTTACCACGCAACTAAAATTATTTCCCAATAAATTGACGTGGTAGAATTTTACTATATTATAATTACTAGCTTTTCTACGTAAATAACTATGGAAGCTCAATTTTTCCATTTGAAATAACTAACGCCATTCTGCTAGGCATTAGAAAGGTTAGTTCGTCGTTCACGAAGATATCTAAGGATGATTCTTATCTTTAATTATTATAAAAATTAGATTACCTAAACTTATTTTTAAAAAATGTTTAATATTATGTTAACTTAGAAATATAGCGAAAGCCTCAGGCTGTGTATTTTTATTGAATAAATACAATTTAAATCCTTGAGGTCAATGGGACTAACGTGGTCGCTTTTGTTTCAGATTTTTGAGAATGGAATATGCCCTTGAAAAATATCTTAGTCTTTAAGGTAATTTGTTCATTTTATTGTATCTGTCGCTTACTCCTTTTTTGTTGCAGACTTTGGTTTTTACATTGCCCTGCCAAAGAGAACTGAGAGCCAATGTTTCCAAACCAATCTAGTTCACATGAGATTTCTTCTAAAATAAATGCCTTTGTACAAATTAATGTGAGTTCTTCATTCAGTAGGTGAATGTAGTAATTGACCAATTTTTAGGAGGAGCCTGGAGGAAATGTGATTGGTGTGGCGCAGCCGCACATTTCCGACAGTTCTTTAATTCAAGTGCCTGATTTAAGGGTAAGTTTGATGGTTTGTGGATGATAGAGGTGTTAAAATTGATTTTTTATAGGACTTAATGGCAGTAGTGATGGGGGATAGCGAAGTGAAAGAAAACCCCAGCCTGACTGTGATAACCTGCCATCCGTCCCAAGCGCCCGCCACGGTTTCTTCCACTGTAAGAAATGCTTTTTTTTTTTTGCTTTGTGTTATAATTAATTTTTTAAATTATAGAATAGTGGGAGTGAATCTGACGGTTCTTCCATGATGCCAGGAGCGGAGCCACAACTACTAACGGGTGCTCTTTGCGATAGCATTAAGTTTAGCAACTTTAATGATAAAGAAATTAGCTGTAAGATTTTAAAAAATTTAATTGATGTCAAAACGATACAGAGTTCAACTCTGGTGAACATTCCACAAACCAACGATGATGCTGAATTTTCAAGCTTTAAAATCTGTGATTACTACAGTCGGTGGGGGATACCACGATGTTTTAAACTGCTTGGGGGAGGGGAGAGTGCATTAACAGGAACAGGGACGGCCGGTTGGGGAACTCCCCCGACCAGTCAAAGCGGGACCACAGGTTGGACTTCTGGGGGTGCCAGCCAGCAACCAACGCCAGGATCCCAGCAAGGAGTGAACAATAATAACAACACTAACAATAACAGGCAAGGACAGTCGGGCTCAGTCGGTCAGCAAGCACAAGGAGGGCCACCTAGTCAAACACAGGCCCCAGCGACTACTTCGACTCCGAATAGCTCGTCTGCGACTGTCAACACCACTACTTCGACGAATTCATCTACTTCCAACAGCTCTCCACAGAGCAACCAGTCTGCCAGCCAAAATGGCACAGTTGGCCAACCCGGAGCACAAAGCGGAGCCAGCGGAAATACCGGAGGGACTAGCTGGGCTGCTGCAACTGCTGGAAAAGGCGGCATTCCTCCAGTTCAGCAAACCACACCCACTCCCAATCAGTCAAACAGCTCTTCGACTAAACAACAAATGGAACAACTCAACACCATGAGAGAAGCATTATTTAGCCAAGACGGCTGGGGAGGAGTAAGTCAACACAAGTTATTAATTTTCATGAAGTCTTAATTTTATTATTATAGCAAAACGTCAACCAAGACAGCAACTGGGACATCCCAGGATCTCCAGAGCCAGGGAATAAAGACAACAACAATGCTACAGCTGTCCCAATGTGGAAATTGGCCATGAACAATGGAACTGATCTTTGGGAAGCTAATTTACGTAATGGTGGAATACCACCTCCACAAAATCCGACCCAAAAGACTGCCTGGGGTCATACCCCAAGTAGCAACATTGGTGGAACTTGGGGAGAAGATGATGAAATGGACACTTCCAATTTTTGGACTGGAGTTCCCACTCCAGGTGGCAACTGTGGTGGCACTGCAGCTCCCCCTCAATGGCCCAACCAACCACCTGCTATATGGCCTGGTATAACTTCATTTTTGCTTGTTTAATCATTATTAATGTTATATTTTAGCTGGAACTGCCAAGAAAGAAGGAGAATGGGGAGGTCCCAATTGGAATGAACAGAGAAACGATCCGAGAGACATTCGCCATGGAGAAAACATGCGTCAAATGATCGAAGCCCGTGAAAATATGCGTCCGGGCAACATGGACAACCGTGGAATCACCGGTCGCCTTAATGGCGTTCCTAATGATGCCATGTGGCCTTCTGGTCCCGGCGGACCTCATCATCATATGCCACATCATCAGGCCAAACTTCCAAATCACCCGAATCAACCAGGTGTGAATCAATGGACCAGCGGAGGAGGTCTGCCTATCAAGGAGATGGGTATAGGCGGCGGTAAATCCGGATGGGAAGAACTCTCTCCACCTCCTCAAAGGCGAAACATGCCTAACTACGATGACGGTACGTCCTTTTGGGGACAACAACCAGCCAGAGCAGCTATTCCTGGTAAAAATTTAAAACCCCGTGCTAATCCTATCATTAAATCTGCCCATTATCAGGCCAAAACAAAGTCTCACACTGGAAAGAGATGCCTGCCACAGGAATCGGAAGAGGCATCCCTTGTCAGCCAGGAAGTCGTGTGAATCCCAACATGAAACCCGAACAACCTGTCATTTGGCCTGGACATCACCCAAGGTACACTTATTTCTTACATCTTCCATATTTTATTCTCTTTTAATTTAGAAATGGCGGTGGATGGGGAGAAAGTGGCATAGATGTCAACGCTGGACCATGGACTGAAGAGAAGCAAGCTCCTTGGATGGATCAGTCATTGGGCACACCCACAGCTTGGCAGAGTGGAGGGCCCAAGCATAAACCCAATTGGGATGGAGATATCGATCAGTCATCTTCTTGGCTTCAAAATGCTACAAAGCCAGTACGTAGACTTGTGTAAGCCTATGATTGAAAATAATTTTATTTATTTTTAGCCTTCTAAAGCAATCACCAAAGAAATGGTCTGGTCCAGCAAGCCATACAGAGTTCTTACAGAAATGGGCTTCATGGTAAGCCAATTTTTAAACAAGTTTTCTTTTATCTTAACATGAACTGTGATTTTAGAAAGAAGAAGTCGAGAATGCTCTAAGATCGACTGGCCTGGTTCTTGAAGACGCTTTAGAATATTTAAATGCCAGACACGTTCGTCGTAGTGCTGATATCGATCCCGAACATCCGATAATGCAACAATATCCTTCACCGCAACAACAGCTTTGCTTCCCGATCCAAACGGTATTTAAACTTTTTCCCTTATAAACCAATAGCTAGGGGTGTGATTGAAAGAATAGCATTAAGTTCAATCTGAGAATCCAAAGTAAAATGTACAAACGAAAAAATGAATGTATGTGCAGAACGGTGGTGGCGGAGGTAGTGCAAGTGGTGGACCTGGTGGGAATGTGCTAACTAATAGCAATCCAAGCCTTGCACCTATAAGCCCCGCTCTTGTCCAGAAGTTACTCAGCCAGCATCTTTCTCCTCAACAGCAGCCACCTTTTACACAGGTTCGTTAGCACGCTAGAACTATATCCCCTTCTAGGTGCGACATACACAAAACCCCTGTACAAAAAACACCCTTTTTATTTTTGGCTTATAATATAGAAAATAGGTTAGGTAATTTTGTGTGTCAGAGAGTATGCAAGAGTAAACATTTTTATTTATAACAATTAAAACAACATTTTTTTTTATTTTGAATTTATAGCAATCGTCTCGTACTCAACAACCGTCATCTCAGCAGTTGCGTATGCTTGTCCAGCAGATTCAGATGGCAGTACAGAACGGTTATTTGACTCCTCAGGTATGCTTATTAAATCTAAATACCTTGATAACAAAATTTAAATTAATTCATTTGCAGATTTTAAGTCAACCGCTCGCGCCACAGACATTGATTCTTCTCAATCAGATTTTGCAACAGATCAAAACTCTGCAAGTTCTTGGGCAGCAAGCGACAAACGTGATGCAGTCAAATCATCACTTGAAGACCTCTCAAGGAGGCCCCATTACTACATCGTCCAGTCAATATTTGCAACTCACTGTCCAAATAACAAAGACTAAACAACAAATTCAAAATTTACAGGTTAGTTTTAATTAAAATAAATGTTAAATTAGTTTAAATTTTGGTTTTTTAGAATCAAATCGCTGCTCAGCAAGCTGTCTATGTAAAGAACCAGCAGCAGACTCCGCAGTCAAATGATATATTCAAGTCTTCGATTCATGACACCATGTCGTCCACGCTTCCTTCCAATTTCTCAGATTTGACTTTAAAAGATGCTCAAGTGGTAAGAAACAATCGATTTTTTATTTTTTTATTTCAATTTTATTTTAGTCCGGAACAACTGGACAGCAATCAAGATTGAACCAGTGGAAGCTCCCTGCATTAGATAAAGATTCTGATATGGGCTCATCGAGCGAATTCAGCCGAGCTCCTGGTTCCTCATCAAAACCAGCTCCTGGGAATGCTTCTCCCAACATCAATCCACTTCTTGGACAACCTGACGGGTAATTTAAAAATTAAATAATTAACATAAATGCTATTCTTAATTTTAGAACATGGTCGTCAGTCAACAGAAACAACTGTGACACTGGCTGGCCCGATTCCGGCAATGATGACAATCCGAATAAGGATTGGCCGAGCACAACACAATCGCAGTCTTTCTCTGATCTCGTTCCAGAATTCGAACCTGGCAAACCATGGAAGGTATGTACCATTTTCCTTTATATTGCATGCCAAAAATATTAAATATTGTTATATTATACACTAAGCTAAAGAAAAGAAAATTAATGATTCTGTGATCGTGTTTCACTTAAAATTTTAAATACATATTTAAGAATCACTTGTGTTTAAATGCCCACTGAACATAGCATCCGCATTTTTTGTTACGAAATGTAGATTCGTGTAAATTATATGAACTTCCAATAAATTAAAGATCCCCTATTTAATTTTGAAATTGTATATGGAAATATTATGTGCTAGCATGTCATGAAGTTGTATGTTGATATTTTTTTGATGATGTTGGTTCCATCAGCATGGCCTGTGGGATTGATTTCAGGTAAGCTGATGGCCTCAAGAAAAAATAATCAGTTTATTATTAAATTTAAAGATAACTGTATATATATCACAATCAGCTTCAATGCGTGCATTTTCATTACCAAATCACGTTTTTTTTAATTTTTGTTTTTGTTATTTTTTTGTTCTTTTACCACTTCATTTTGCTTTCATTCATTTAGTAGCTCTCCCTCATAGTTTCTATTTTCTTCTTTTATTAATAGTTCCTAGCATCTAATTCGGACAATTTGATAAAATTTGAAAATATTCTCAATAACAATATTTCTTTTATTCTTTCCATTGAGGTCTTCATTTTAATTTTTTTTTTCTCAAGTTAATAGGAAACAGATATTTTTTTTGACATTTCATCGCTACTTTAGATAGCGAAATTTTTTGTCCTTTGACCTGAGAAAGAAAAATAGACCAACTTGCCTCATTATTTTTGAAAAAATCTAGTTATAAGGAATTTCATGTCTCTTACAAGCCTCACACTTGCAATCTTCTTTGAAATTTTAATACCTTTCCATCACTATCCACAGTTCAAATTCAGTCTGCTAGTTGTGTTTTTCAAATATTTTTAACCTTAGAGGTTTTATTTTTTTATAAAAGTTAAACATAACACAGCTATGCACATCTCCTATTGATGCACAAATAAGCTCACAAATTCATAAAAGCGGATTTGTGTGAATTTAAACATTACTGAAGTGTCTGATAAAATTTCTTTTTTTAAAAAGGGGAACCCTCTAAAAAGCATTGAGGATGATCCAAGTATCACTCCTGGCTCTGTTGTAAGGCCACCTTTGACTATGCCGCCAATCAAAGATTTAACATCGAGCTCTTCCGGACCAGGAAAGTCATCGCCAACTACGAGCAGTTCTCTTGAAATAATGCCACAGATGTCATCTTTAGGGTTGTCTTCATCAACATGGAGCTTCAACCCTCCTGTTTCTACTACAAGGTATTAAAATAAAGATTATATTAGTTTTTGTAAATTAATTTTTGTTTAGTGATATGTTTGATAGTGGGCTTAAATTGAGTGGATCGAAGGGAGGAAGTGGAGGAGGAAGTTCCGGGTCGGGTGGCGGAAGCGTGACTTCGACTTGGGGCGATGGTGGGGCGGGTTCGTCCGTCCAAGGTTCCTCCAGTAGCGAACTCTGGTCCGCTCCGAAATCGAGACCCCCTCCAGGACTCCCTGCTAAACCTCAGACTCAAGGAAACCAAGGGCAACAATCTCAAGCAAACAGCGGTGGCGCCCAAGGAAGCAACGGTTGGCTCTCTTCCCGCTGGGGAAGTCATCAAGCATCCTGGCCTCAACCAACCGGTGGCTCCACTTGGCTCCTTTTAAGAAACCTTACACCACAGATTGATGGATCAACTTTAAAAACTTTGTGTCTCCAACACGGCCCCTTAATTGACTTTCAACTGTACCTGAACCACGGAATCGCCTTAGCCAAATACTCAAGTCGAGGAGAAGCCAGCAAGGTAAAACCAAAACCACCATCTTTTGCTTTGATTCTATTTTTTCTTAACAGGCTCAAGGGGCATTGAATAACTGTGTTTTGGGCAATACCACAATTTTCGCCGAAAGTCCGAGCGAATCGGACGTAATGTCGCTCCTACAGCATTTGGGGCACAGCAGCGGCGGTCAGCAAAGCGGAAACGGAGGCGGAGCCTGGAGGCCGACTAAAGAAGCCTGGGCGGGCTCAAACAACTCGCAACTCTGGGGCAATGCCGCAGCCGGAAGCAACTCAGCGACCGCATCCCTTTGGGGCGAATCTTCCGACCAACACAGGACGACCCCGTCCTCCATAAACTCCTACCTACCGGGTGACCTCCTCGGCGGTGAGTCCATGTAAAGAAAACAAAAAATCGACAAGAATGCGAAAGGAACACTCCTTCCCCTCGAATTGTACAAAGAAAATTTAATTAGAACAAAAAATCCTCCAATCAAAACTGATAAACTGATCTCAAAAAATAATATTACATGACCTGGTTGTAATTTTATGATTCTAATTATCTTATGGTTAATATTACGACAAGTTCCTGTCGTTTACAATCAGACTGTATGAGTATTTTGTGAGTTATTATTATTAAAGAGCTATTTTATAAAAATTAAAAATTGAAAACTAGTGAGCATTGGTTATTGTGTTTTGTTTGTTTGTTTTTTCTTTTATGAGTTTATTTTGCTTTTAAATCAGTATGAAGTTATAGCAAATTCAATTTGATATAATCTGTGTATTAGAAAACTTGAAAGTATCTAAAAAGGTTGTCTCAGAACTTAGCTACTAATTTTTTTTTCCTTTTGTCACAAAACATTGTTTTTATTTTTGTAAGTCATTTAATGTACGGTTTTTTTTTCTCCTCTTTAGTTATTTTTTTTTTATTTTAAATTCCTTAGGGCTTATAGGCCCTGCACCTTCAGTCTTATGTTAGTTAAATATATATAAAACAAAAAAGTATATATATTTTGAATATAACAATGTGCTGTGAGCAAGCAAGTGGCTTTTAGTGTGTATATTTATCTTCTCTATTATGGTCTCGTCGCTAAAATATAAGATTTTTTTTTTTTAATTTTCAGTTTAGGTTTTTTTGCTCGTTTTAGTACAAAGTCAAAATTTTGGCTCTTTTCTAGAGGGGAAGTAAGGAAAGAGTGATTTAAGCGCGCGTCTTCCACACACACAAAGAAAGTTAAAAGAAAAAGACATCATTCAAGGAGGCAGTGAACAGACCCGTCCTAAACCCCTTTTTACCACCTGCCCGCTTTCGGGTCTTTATTCACTAAAAATTTCAATATAGTCTGATTATTAAATGTATAAAAATGCCAATTTTTATTTTGTTTTAATTTTTTTCATAGAATTTTTTAAAAACTGTAAATTTTATTATAGGTGTGCTTTACTATACTCTTAAAAATTGCCAATAAAACATTCAACCAAATATTACATTTAGGAGAATTTTTAACTATTAAAAGCTTATGTTTTATAGTTTAAGTAAATAAAAAAAATATATAGAGAACTATAAAAAAAAATCGAAAGTTAGCTTAGGTTTAAGGCATAATGTTTTAAGTCATAGGATTAGGGTTGAATTATATTTAATAATAACAAAAAAAAAGAAAAAAAAAATTAAAAAAAAAAAAGTTGGGAATGGAAACATTATTTTTTACATAAGATGTTTAAGAAGTTTCCATTGCAATAATAATTACCAGTGTCGAAAGACAATGATCACTTAAGGGTGCGGACAAAGTCTTTTAGTTAAAAATTGATTTTTATTATAAAATACTGATTACCAGGCAAAAAAGTACTTTAGTGCTCTTAAAAATTCAATCTCTGGTCTTCGGTCAACCTTCGTGGCCTGTTTTGCTCACACACCTAAATCTCCTCTCGTATTGTGATAAAATATTGACTCTATTATATATTATAATTAAAAATTTGTGTATGTAATTTAAAAATGAAAAAAAGAAAAAAAAAAATTTAATGGAGAACTGGCAGGACACCGGCACACACAAAAACGGTAACTTGTCAATTTGTGCTCGTGATTACTAATCAAGTGATATATTCACAATTCACATGGCTGTATCCCTTATTTTATTATATATTTACTATTGTAGTTAAGGGGTTTTTTTTTTTATGCTTGGGTACTCAAAGAGCCTTTTTCGGTTGTCTACAGTCGGTCGTCAATTTACATATCTATTTTCAACTGGAAAAACAAACGTACCTATGTTTTGATAATAAAAATAATATTTTCAAGCCCTTTAGAGTCCAATTTCCCAAAATAACACCACTTTTCTTTTTTTACCGTCAAAGGGAAATCTGTTAGTTTCGGGCACGCTTATCGGAGCTTTATTAGTCAAATTAGTTTTTAGTAAAAACATAATTTTAAAAAAAAGCACAAAAAAAATTATGGGGATTTTTAGTTTTGCTGTAATGGCATTCCGCATTAAGAAAAATGACAATTCTAAAAATTAAGGTTTCCCTCCCTTTCCTTCACCCCCAAGATTTTTGTGATTCAAGTGCCACTTTTGTTTCAAGATATTTATAAAACTATTATAAAAATATTATTAGATGTTGTATGTTGTCTGTTGCAATCAGATTTATTATGTGTGCGTTAATAGAAAAAAAAAAAAACTTTAAATTTAGAGAAATAGGGTAAGTAATCGGTATTGTGATTTGATCGGGTGTTTCTGCAAGGCCTCTGCCATAATATCGGTCAAAATAAGACAATCAGAAATTGACGGCTTTTTTTAATATGTCCGGGATCACAATTTAACACCATTAAGCCTAAGCAATAAAAGAAATTATAATTTTTTTTTTATTTTCCACAACGAAATCTTTGCAGAGGCACCTTTTGAGTTAAAAGCCGCGATCTTGAGCCATATCATTTTTAAAAAGCAGATTTAGACTTGAAAAACGAACCAACAGATTGAAAACTTTTAGTCAATAATTTTTACTTTTAAAAAGCCACTCTTTTCGAAATTTCAAAAGAAATATTTTCAAGGGCTTTTATTTTTTATTTGGCTATCCGTGTGTGCAAAACGTCTGTGTATATATTTATAAATAGGAGTCTGCATTAAGATGTGTTCAATGTAATTAGGCTTATTTCTTTGTGGTTAGGACTTAAGTAATAGGTAATATATCACATGACCAATGTGTCGCCTTTCATGTGATGCGGGAAACAATATTTAAATGTTCTATTATCTAAAGGAAAAACGCATCGATACTGAAACGACATAGCCTTACCATAATAGCAGCTTATTATATTGAAAAATGAAAAGTGTATTCTTCCAGTGGTCTTATATATTTAACAATAATGTAGAGTTTTAAATTCGGTGGTTAGACGAATAAGTGTTATTTAGGCTTAGGTGTTGCACGTTCGCGTGGTTAAGGTTGTATAAATAAAAAATAAAATAAAAAAAAAATTATAAAAACAAAAAAAATTAAAAAAAAAAAAAAAAAAAAATTAGTAAAATTTCCGTCAATACGGATGTACAAAATGCTAAGTCCTTAGAGGAATTTTTTCGATGTCCCTCTTTCAATAAGTGTGTTGATTTTTGGTTTGTGGGTATAATAATTTTTTTTTCCTTTATTAACTTTTAAGGCTAAATATAAAGGAATACCAGGTAGTTTAAGCAATCACACAGTAGTTTTTAGGGTTTAGAATAATCACACGTTTACTTCTTTGTCTGCTACTTAATCCGTTTGAGTTAGGAACTCATTCCTTTTCGCATTTTTATGGGTGTTTTTTTGATTTTCAGGCTGTTTTATTAGTTTAAAGCATTCCTTTTCACTTCAATTTTTTTTTGTTTTGTTTTGTTTAAAGACTATACTACGAAGACTGATTGGTGATGGTCATTTGTTTTCAAAGCGCAGGAAGTTAAAACCGATTTTTTTTTCCTCTAAACGATATTTTATTTAATTATTCAGTATTAGCAGGCCAAATGGATGTAATTCGCAACGTGCCTAATGTAAGTGCTATATAATCTCTTAGAATCCCGGTATTGGGTTTAAAATTAAGAACACCTATTTTAAAAAAAAGTCGAATCTTTATATCAAATTTTAAATGTGTAATGCAATATTTGTGTTTTTAAAATCCTATTTGTCAGTTAAAAAGCATTTAAAATTTTTATTTACTTATTAACAAATCTTTTTGTTGTGATTTTAAATGTCAATAGTGAACAAAGCTGTGAAAAATCCTCTTTCTGATGTCACCAATTTTTAGGACCTACGAGAGAAATTGTTAAAAAATATACGTTTAGCAATTGTGATGAACAGTTTAGTCATAGAAAAAAATGAAAATAAGAATTAAGACCAACTTTAAAACTGAAATTTTTTCTTATTTTGAGTTGGTGTAAAATAAAAAAAAAAAGGTAAAACCGTCCTGCGCCTGTAGATCTAGAAAATAACACATTTTCATACAAAGCCCCCATTATCTTTAGATTGTTATTTTTTAGATGTAAGCGTATTATACTCTTAATAGCCGTATTATAACAACAAGGTTGATATTTTAAGTTGAATTAATGTTCCCTTTTTTCTTTTGTTTTTAATTTTTTAAGGTTGATTAAAATTGTGATGGAGCATCGGTAACAAATAACGGTGGCACAAAGTTCCCTTGAAATTCCACATTTTAATTTTTTTTTTTTTTTTTTTTTCTTTTCTCCCCCGTTTAGCTTTGTGAGTCGTTTTGTCTAGTCGGTCTTTTTAAGTCTTTTCGCTCAATAAAAAAATTAAGAAAAAAAACTGCTTTCCCTAAGACTTTCAGTCTTAAAAGTGCAATCAAAATTTTAGTTTTAAATTATTATTATTTTATATGGGGAATCAGTTTTTTTACATTCCTTCTGAAATCAATAAAACGGTTACTTAAATTTGTTTTAAATTTTTTAAAATTAAAATCAAGTGCCTTAAGTCTAAATATAGTTAGAATTTGTGCTTTAGGTACAACATGGGTGCAATTTAGTACATGTGTTCAATGATTCCGATATAATTTTAGACAGTAAGATCCTATTTATTTAAGACCATTTAAAAAAAAGTTAATTGTGATTTTGCCACCATCATAGTCTGTTTTAATGAGTAAGTAATGGAATTTGACAATTTTTTGTTTTTCTTTTTTCTGTCGATAAGAAAATTTCTTGTGATTTTACGAACTATTGTTAAGAAAAAATAAAAATCTCTACTAATAAGTTTTTATTACCTGATACAATTACGCTCAATTTCTCTACTCATTAAGTTAGTTTAGTTATTTAAAAAAGTATATATTGTGGCCTTAAAATATTGGGTATTCTTTACATATTTACCGGACATATTTAATTTTCCTTCACATATCATCACTTTCTTCAGGCCTTAGATTTTAAAAATATACGTAATTTGGATCAATGCTCAGTCCAAAGGGTCGCTTTTAGTGTTACCTTCAAAATATGCATTTTTTTTTCTTTCAGTCATACCAATAAAGTCGCCGACTTTAAATGGAATTTTAATGTTATCCATATAAATTGTGATAGTTCTTGTTAAGTATTTCTAGTTTTTAATTATTATTTTTGTTTCTTGGTCCCAAACACGTTCCATTACTTAAAAATCCCGTTTTTAAATTCTATAAGACTGTAAAAATTTGCTCTAATAATGAAAAAAAGAAATATTTTTTTTGTTTCAGTATTATAAACAGCCTAAGTCAGGGGTACTACTTTTTGATCCATCCTCAAAAAAAAATTTCTTCCACACTTTAAAATGCTTTAAAATTTTTTTTAAGACTTAAGTTGTAATAGACGCTTAGTAGATTAAGAATTTTTATTTTAAAGTCAAACTTTGGGAAGGGGCAGATTTTTTTGTTTTCCACCATTTTATCTCATTTCTTGTGATACATCGTACTTTAATTTCTGTGTTTTTCTCTCTTCAGCCTTTATAAAGTATAAAAATATAAAAGGATATCTCAAAATTGAGTTCCTAAATTATATTTTAAAAAATATATATTTTAAGAAAAATATAAAAAAAAATTAAAAAAAACAACCTTGAAACTTTCAGTAGTTTTAATTTATGGTTTGTGCCAAAATGGGCCTTACGAGTCCAAATACAGTGTACCAATTTTACCCAGCATCCTATTTTAGTGTAAGTATATTTTAATATTATATAATAATATATCCTGAATATTTTTAGCGTATATTGTCGTTTTATATATAAAATATATATTAATATAGTAGTGTGATTGTTATTTTTTTTTCTTTTGTATACTGTTTTTATTCAAAAAAAAATTTTATGGTGACATTAATAGGTTTAAAATATCAACCTTACGGCTAATTATAAGGATTTAAAAAACAGAGTGTACTTTCATTTTGTAGATTCGTAATAAATAAAAAATATACTTAATGTGTGTTGTTTGTGGTAATAAATAAAACTGGTTGGTTTTAAGTCACAGTTTTCTATACCTGATATATAAAAAAAATCCAAGTGGAGCTTATAGTTAAAAAAAAAAAAAAAAAAAAAAAAGGACAACTTAAAAGCTGTCCAAATGACAGAGGCGGCCTAAAAAACCCAAGAGCTCGGTGACAATATTGACCTCCAAAATTTTCATTTTTCGTTTTTTAAAAATTGCAATAAATGCTGTTTTAGGTATTAAGAAATAAAAGGAACTAAAGAAAAATGTGTAGTGCCTACCTTTTGGCAATTTGTGAAGGGGTATTAACTTATGTGAAAGCATTTAAAACCTGCTTAATTAGATAAAGGCACTTTATTTAATTTCTGAGTCGGAAAAAAAAAAAATGCCTTATTTACTACGACTGAAAAAAAAAAGCTTGAAAGCTCAGTTTTTGTTTTTTGTAACAGGGTTTTACGGGACTTTTGTTGATTTTTAAAAACAATATTGTATACCTTAGCGTTTTTTAAAAAGGTTTCAGAAAGGGCTGTGGCTTACGAGTATTAAAAATAAATTCACAAAAAGCTTGATTATATTTTGTGCCCTCTTAATATTCGGCAGAAGAAAAAATAAAACATATTTTTATGGTCATATCAGTTCACTGAAATTCGAACGATCTTGGATTGAAATGAACGTTTGTAATCAAATTTGTTAATTTTCCAATACAACACTTTTCTTAAAGTCAAGTGCTTATTTAATATAAAGTAATTATTAAGCTATGTAAGTAAAAAATATGTTAAATGTATTTGACCAGTTAATAAAGGTTGTCCTGAGTGTCAAGAAGTTAAATAACCCTTTTTTATTTTTATTATTATAATTTTTCTTTTATTCCTTTTATTATTTTTTTTTTTTAAATTATGGAAGAGGTAAGTCGTACTTAAACAGGTTTATTCCATCCTACCCAAGATGAGGCAAAAGGTTACTCTAAAGAAAACTGAAGTGCTGATGGAGAAAATTTTATTTGCACAAGCTTTATTACAAAGGTGAAGAATTTTAGACAAGGATGTTTTCATCAGGTTGTTGATTTTCAATGATTTCTAAAGGAGGGCATTTGAAGTGTCGGAGATTTTTGGGCATGACCATTTGATTTTGATAAGATGCGACTTCTTTGAGGTATTTGATGACATCTTCGACAATTTCGTCGGGGACGACGGGACCGATGCCAGAAACATGCTTCCAATATGGGTCACGGACTTGGATCTCTTCCTTCTCTGCTTCTGGAGCAAGTGGTTCATCGACGACAACTCTGACGTCGATCAATGATTGTTTTTCAGCGAGTTGCTGCGATGGGTCGTGTACGTCGACTGGGGCTTCGGGTTCTGGCTGTTCGTCTATGATTAGGGAAACTTCCGAGGTGATTGGAGTCGGCATGTGATGTATGTCAGTGTCTGGCTGGATGATGGTTATGATGTTGTCTTCAATCTGGTCTTGAAGAAATTCCTTTTCTTCTTCCTCTTCTTCAGGATTGACGTCCAATGTTTCAAGACTTGAAGCCTGTTCCACTCCTTCTAATTCCTCCCCTTCTTGCTCACCAACATATTCATCATCCAGAATCTCTCTTAAGCTATCGATTTTTGGGGCAAAGACATCTTCCAAGTCTTCACTTTCAGCATCTTTTTTTCGTACCTCCACTTCTGAAATTTCTTCATCTGTAAACTCTAAAAAAAGACATCTTGAAAAAATTCTAGCTTCCACTCAGTTTTTGGGAGTTAAAATTGCCACTTTGAAAATCATCATCTCCCTCAATTTTTTTTTCCCAACTTTGGACAAGGCTCACTTAAAAAGTACCTTCATAATTCAAGTTATCTTCCGGTGGCTCTAAAACGATTGTATCTTGAGTAGTCAGGAACATTTTATGTTCCTCTTCTGTCTATCATTTAAAATTTGATTGCTTTTAATTATTTGACCTAAATAAAATTTACCATGCGCTTTTCCTCCCCACTGTATAGCATTTCATATGAACTTGAACCGTAAGCGTCATCCCAGACCTATAAAAAACAGGGTAGAATGAAAAACGAATAAAATCCTACTTGAAGTCCATATGATGAATCAGCATATCTTGAGAGTTCCTCTTCGTTACCCATATCTTCAAGTTCATCCTCGATTGTAGGCCAAGTGTAAAATAAATTTCCCGCATCGACTATGACAGTTTCGACCGAAAATCCCGAATCGATTCTTTCCAAATCGGCTATTCAAAAGCTTTGTTAAAACTTGATATTTTTTTATTTAGCAAAATTTAAAATTCAGAATTCACTGAGGGAAATAGCACTAGAATTTTTTCTTTACCTTTTTACAAACCTTTCTCTTTTTCAACATCCAGTTCTAAAGAGTCCTTTGAAAAAGCTGAAATTCAATCATTTACTAATTTTTATCAAATTATCATAAAATACCATCATCATCAGGAACTTTCAGAGCATCTAAACCTTCAAAAAAAGCTCTTTTAATCTCTTAAATTTTATTTATTTACCTTCAGCACCAGTTTCTGCCTCGTTTTTCGCATCATCTTAAAAGACAAAAAAAATATCAAACTTTCAATTTTAATGTTGTTTTTACCCTCATCATTAGCTGTTAAAGAATCCAAAATAACTGTTAAAACTTGTAAATTAAATTAATGATTGATAGCTTAAATTTAAATTTTGTAACCTTGTTCGTTTGTAACGACTTGCAAATCTAAAAGACAAGAAAATTAAGGTAAAATTTTGGAAAAATAAAATACCATCAGTGGCTCCTTGAGGAGTTTCTTCGGTTTTCTCATCTTTAATTTCTTGTTGGCTATTAGAAATTACACCATCTTTCTCTGCATCAACTGGATTTTTTTGTGGCACTATATGAGTAAAAGTTGAGGGCTATTTAAATATGCACTTCATACCTTCATTTTCAACCTGAGATTCTTTTTGGTCTGCATCAGCATCTGTGCCTTGATTCTCTTCAAATGCTATTAATGTAAACCAATCTATATTTTGATGTGGTCAAAGCATTACCTGTTTCTTTTTCAACTTTTGGTTCTTCTTGTTCATTTTTTCCATCAATATGGTCTTCTATTTCACCATTTTCTAAAAAAATAAAAGGATTTTTGCCCAATCAAGACATTGTTCATACCAGGGACATTTTCAATTTTGACTTCTTCCAAGGTATTTGGATTTTCTTGTTTTTCATTATTTTCTAAATTAGAAATAAATAAGTAAAATAATTATTTTAAGTGTTAAAAAAAATTACTGACTTCAATTTGTTTCTTGAATGATTAAAATGGCTGAAAATGCTTTAGGTGCTTGATGAAAATGGACGAGTGAATTCTGAATTTTATGGTTAGGATAAATAGGTTTTTACCGATTGCTTCTTCCCATGTTACTTTTTGGGGACCTTCAATTTTACAGTCGCAAACTACAGGCTGATGCTCGGCTGTGATTTCTGGGCATAAGGTTCCTTTTTCAGATTCCTCTCTTATTCTGAAATCTTCTGGACCGGAGTTGAGTTTTGCCAAATAAGTGTAGATATCGATGAAAAGATCGAGTGGTATACTGGCACTTCCACCTTCTGGCTCTTCGGTCATCAATTCGCAGAATAGTATCATAGTTCTTGTCAAATTCTGGATAAATATTTAGTCTTAAAAATTGAAATTAGTTTTTTTGTTTTACTGGCTCTATCGATCCGGCAGCGAGAGCAATGAATTTTTTCCAGTCGATCTTGTCGAAAAATCCACCTAGTTTAAATAATTCTTCTAATGGTTCCACATTGAGGCATACACCTTTCCATCGAGTTTCCAAAGTATCTCTGGGCACGGTGTCTCCTTTTCCAAGCTGAAAATTCTCTCAAAAAAATTTGAATGAATTAAAACGGTAATACTTGATTGATAAGGACTTTGAGGAAGCCTGGAGAAAGTCCGGATTCTGAGATCGGAGGAGGATATTCGAATCTTTCTTTGACTGGAGGCGTTATGCCTTCTTTTAAGGCATGAAAATAAGCCGATGACCACAAAAGGAGGTCTGAAGGCTGCGTCCGAATTGCAGCTTTTGCATACTTCTTCAGAATTGATGGTAAATTCGGCGGAATTATGATCTGCTGTGAGCAATACATTTGCTCTACAAGATCCGGCATTTTGGTTGTTCTAATTTCAATGTTCTACTTAACTAGAAAACCTTGAGTCGTTGCATGGCAACTAGAAAAATAAACAATCTTTATTGATTTTCCCATGTTTGGTGGTTTTATTTATAATTAAAAAAAATTTAGGTGATTTTTTGTTCTGATTTTCCACCCCCTGGTGAGGTTGCCACCCCCTTTGATGCTTCACCACCCCCAAAAAGGGAAGGTTCTGTGGAATGTAATAAAAATGATTATTGTCAAGTATCTCTCAAAGTTTCGGCTTTTGCTTTATATTATTTTTATACTATGCATCATAATCGTGACATCGAATCCATACTGGAGCCATTTATTGATGGAGAAGCGCTCGGTTTATGAAGAAAACATAACACTTGACGAATACAGTCCAAAAGAGATACCCAATGAGGAGGTGAGAATCGCTGAAATTTATCCCAATTGTGGCCTCGAGTATATGTGCCCAGATGACACATTTCCTGTCCATGTATACACTGGCGTCGACAAAGATGATCAGCCGCGATTATGCGTTTCTGGTAAATATGTCGGTGGAGGTGGCCGAGGTTTAAATATTGCTGTCGTCGAAGCTAGATATTCTCAAATCATAACCCTTCAAAATTTCGACCTCTACAGTCAAAATAGCACTTTTTTAGAAACATGGTTGGACTCGTATTTAAGACCTGATGACATCGTAATCGCTTTTACATTTGACGAAGCATCCAAAGAATTGAGCAAAAAGGCGAAAAAAATGTTATACCAATTAGGAAGTGGGAAAATTCAAGATCTTCAGTACAGAAGCCAATGGTATATGATTACTCAAAAAGGGATTTCAGGATTTACCCCTTTGGAGCAGATAAGCTATGCTAGGAATGATCGCTGGGGAGAGGCGATTGATCAGAGACTGTGTGTTCCTAAAAAAATTGAACCGCTTATGATTTCTCCGGATCCTTTTCCTCGTTCTAATCCTGCTCGTGAGCAGCTTTGCATGACATCCAAAGACCTAAGCTGTGTCGACTTTTGCGGACCTTTGGCTCGGCATGAGCCCATACTTCCATCTTTAATGACCAACAGAAGTCTCATCGGGAATCCAATTTTTTCCACTCCAATGGTCGTTGTTGCTGGAAAATCTATTTCAACTCTAGCCCTAACTTTAGAGTCAATTGTCTACCAGCCAGGAGTCCACTCCGCAACTGTTTTCGTGGTACAAGAAGAAGGGCGCGACGAAGTTTATAATTTGACAAAAATCTTCGGCTTCAAGCCATTAATTTATAAAGACAAATACCTCCCTATGCCAAATTATGAAATTTATTATGGCTTGAATTATATTTATGAGAACTATCCGAAAAAGAAATATGCCATTGTGATCGAAGAAGGGCTTATTTTGTCGCCAGACTACCTTTTTTATTTAGCCCAAACTCTCTACATTGCTGAAAGAGATGAATCAATTTTGGGCATCTCCGCCTGGAACCCGTACGGCTATAGAAGCTCTTCAGGCAATCCATACACAGCTTACAGAGTCGAGGATTTCCCTGGATTGGGGTTTTTAATTAAGATGCAAGTTTTTGAAAAAAGTATGAAATCAAACATGGAAAAATGCTGCCACAGTCCGACCTATTACGGATGGAAGAGTATCTTGCAGGAAAACGAAGGTGAGATCATCATTCCGGATGTTTCGAGAGTTCTAATGAGGCCGAGAGACATTCAAGACAAACCTGAAGACGACTACAGACTCTTCACGACTCCTCGACTCACCAATACAAACCTCAACGTTTGGATTGACCGACCCCAAGACCTAATCAAAGACCGATATTTCCAAGTAATGGCCAACCTAATCCACAACAGCATCACCATCCATTTAACCAACGACGACCTCAACCTTTGCGCCAACAAACGCAATACAGCCATGAAAATAATGCTTAGCGAACTCAAAAACAAAATATTCGCCCTCTACTACCAAGAAGAGAACTGCGAATGTCAAGAAAGACTGAAATCCTATCTTAAATGCTTCCAAATATTTTTACCCAAATATTCGAAAATTCAGACTCTTTACCAAAAAGTCATGAGGCTAACGACTAATTCTAATACACTTCTTTTAATTGAAGCCACCTCACCATTCGCTAAGCACAAAAAGAAGCAATTCAACCTTTGATAGAGTAATAAGAACGAGAGAGAAATCTTAAGCATTCATCAAAATGAACTTTCCGAGGCATCAATTTTGAAATGAGAATCAAAAAATAGCTGGAAAACAGATCCTTTACTAAGGAGCATGTGTGTAGGTTAAAATGCCATTTTCAGAGAAGTCCATGGAACGATCAGAATTTAATCATTATAACAATCGAAGAGGAGGTTTTAACTCTCCTTTTTGTTGTCTGCATTTTTTTTTAATCAACTGCAATAAAGGGGAAAAAAGGAAACAATAACAAAATAAACAATAATGTTAAAAGAAACATATATTTTCAAGTCATATATCTATACTTACACTAAGAATATAATCGTGCCACTAAAGTAACAGGAAAAATTTTTTTCAAAAATTTTAATTATTCTAAATACATCTATTCTCAGCTATTAAAATTTTTTTTCCACAAAAAGCATAAAATGTATTATTCTTCAATACATTCTAGTTTGTACTAAAATCTAGTTTTATGTATAAAAAGAAAAAAAAATCCTTGAAAGATTAATATAAAGAAAAATTGAAATTACAGTAAAAAACTTTTGTTGAATTTATATGTACAATGTGTGTGTATCTAAAAAGGGTAGGAGATACCTCCTGATAAAATAAATGAAATTTTCTACTTATTAACCAGAAATATTATAATAGAATTTTTGTTTTTAAATATATTATCTTCCATATAAATGTCCTACTATACACCTATGACAATAAACCTTTTTGTGTTCCCATTATCAAATTACAACATTAAACCTACATAAATGAAAAAGAAAATCAATTTTTTCTTAATAAAATAATTTTTTATACCATAAAATGTACTCACAAAGCATTTTTCTGATCATTTTTTATCCCGGAGGGTAACTATAAAATTCTTCCCTTTTTTCTTGTCGGTACTATTGCACAAGTACGAAACCCACTCAGTTAATTTCTAACCAAGCAAATATTTTTAAAAATAATAACTACTTCAGATTAAAAGGATTAAAAATAATTTTTAAGAAAAATAAAAGCATATGATATTAAAATATTTTTATCATAGTTTTTTTTGTTTTTTTAATTTTTTAAATTTTTTTTTTAACATTTTAGCTTACACCATAAGTACATACATTGAATAGTGTTCATAAGAAATTGGTGAATCACAAAAAAATGTTATCACTTTGCGTATTTTAAATGGATTTAGGCTATGTGTACAATTAAGTCCCAAAACTACACACAAAAATACATAAAATAAAGATGTTAAAAGAAAAAAATAAGGTGAGATTTGAAAATTTAATGATGTTTCTGTATGTACAAGGATGATTAAAAGAAATTCTATGTGACGGCGGTGAGAAGAGAGTGTGGAGCTTGCATATGAAGGTTGGGAGGCGAAGCAAGGACTGGGAGACCGACTTGTGTAGCGACTGAAACGGTATGGAGTGGTTGAGGGGTCGGAGGGCTGTGAATGATGTGAGCGGTCATTTCGCTTGTTTCCCCCTTTATGAGTTGTTTTAACATGAACGCGTTACTTTTTTCGACAAAGGCTTTATCGAAATGGGCGTAATTACTTTTCCCGGTCGCGTGGCTTCTTCTATGAGAGACGAGGTGACCTTTGCACATAAAATCTTTTGGGCATAGATCACATCTGAAAGGCCTTTCGACGGGGCCGTTTTTCTGATGTGATCTAGCGTGAAACATGAGGTTACCCTTGAGGGGAAACGATTTTCCGCATTCGGTACATACGTACGGTCTGTCTCGGGGATGGGTCTGCATGTGCTCGACAAGATGTTCTTTTGTTGAGAACGGGGTAGCACAAATAATGCAGTTGTACTCAGAGCCTTGGACATGCTGCCTAACGTGTCTCTTGAGGTGTTCTTTCCTCGTGAAAGTCCTGTTACAGTACTCACAGCTATGTGGAGACTCACCTGTGTGAATACGAATATGGTTTGTTAGATGCTCTTTACGAGTGAAGCTCTTAGTACAGTAATGACATCGATGGGGGCTTTCACCTGTATGCTGCCTAATGTGATTGGTCAAATGTTCTTTCCGGGTAAAGCTTTTGTGACAATAAGTACATTTATGAGGGGACTCGCCTGTATGACGGCGGACGTGGTTCACAAGATGGTCCTTCCGAGTAAACGCCTTCGGGCAGTACTGACACGGATATGGCGTCTCTCCAGTATGCTGCCTCTCATGATAAACCATGTGGTCTTTTCTTGTAAACGTTTTCGGACAATAATTACACTGGTGAGGAGTCTCCCCCGTATGGTGGCGGATATGATTCATGAGGTGCTCCTTCCGAGTGAACGTCTTTGCACAGAAGTCACACCGATGTGGGGTCTCGCCAGTGTGCCACATGACATGGTTCTTGAAGTGATCTTTTCTCGAAAAATATTTTCCGCAGACGTCACAGTGGAATGGTGACTCAGTGATAAATGATCGCATAGAAACTGCGATAAGTACGACGTCGGTTGATTATAAAAAAAAAATTAACACCTGAAACAAAAACAACACAAATCCCATTTAGAAATGTCTAATAAACATAGGTAGCTAACACCTATCCTAACCCAACATTCATTTTAACAGAAAACTCAAGATACCAGATTAGGTTCAATATTCTGAGAATACAAGAATGTATTCGGTTTGGAAAATGTTTTTGGAACCCCCAATATTTGCCAATTCATGTTTCCACAATAGATGGCAAAACTCGCCAAAAATGCAACTTTTAGAAGGTAAAGCTGGAACATATGAGATTTTTCAGCATATCATGCGGGTTCAAGCATGTCCCGAAGCTTGATCTCTCAATATCCTAAGGAGTTATTAGCAATTTGATAGTTTTTTTACCGTTTTTGCTTGTACCTATGGACCTAATCTCCTGAAATTTTCAGGAATTGCTGTACTGGTAGTCTCCTAAAAATTTCAATGCACTCTGAAAGATGTTACATTGTTTTAAGCTATTCTCTTCCATTTGTTGTTATTTCCAAATGAGTTATTTATTACAGAACAACCTCTAGTGTAATGTAATTTGCAGTTTTTAATAGAAAAATTTTGTTGGGTTTTTAAAGAGCACCAGCAATAAGGCGAATGCCCCTGGTTTTGCACTCAATTTTTTTACAATCAAACAGCTACAATTACGTTGAAATAAATAAAAATAGACAAGTTTTTTGATGATTTGAAGCTTTGAAAAAATAACGATCTAAGCTGCAGAAGAAAGGGGGGGGGGAGAATTCCAGGAAAATAAAACATACACCGCCGGGGCGGTCGTGTTCAAGAAATTTAACGCTAGTTGAAACTTCCCCCTCTCTTCCCCGTCCCACCATATTGGACCTCCCCCCCACTCACCCTCCCACCCACCCAAGTAGTTATAGAAAACAACACAAAAACTAATCAATAACGAAAATAAAAATAAAACGAAAACTCGTTTCAAAATTTAAAATTTTGAAATTTCACTAAAGGAGAGGAAGGGAGGGGGGGGGTGTTGTCTTTTCTTTTCAAAAGCAAGTCCCCAACCGGACGATTTCCGTCAATGACCTTGGATTTCGATTTAATTTTCTACGCCAGATTTCAGGGATTAATGGCTTAAATTTAGTTACGATTTTATTTAAAATTGCTAAAGTTAATAAAATTAAAAAAATAAATAAAAAGAGCCTATTTTGAATGAGGCTGGTCGGACTTGCCGATGGAAAGTTTTGATTATTTATTCTGGTTTATTTAATTATAAAATTAAATTGTTAAATAAATCAAATTGAATGTTATTTTGTAAAATAAAAACTAAAATAAAGCGGAGAAAAAAAAAAAGGAAGCCATTGGGAGGTTAATAAGAGCCCAAAAGATACTCACTATTTTTCCTTTATGTCATTCGAAGCAAATTGAAATGCTTCGGTCTTCTTTATTCTCTTCAGTGTCGAAAAAGTCAAAAAACTCAAAAGTCCCGAAAACGTTTTTGGGGAAACTTAAAACTTTTTGTTTTTGGGAAACGAAAAATGGTTCTTGAAAACAATTACATGTCCAGAGAGGCGGAGAAGAGACGAGGAAAAGCGGCGGTGAACGTTGAGGACGCGACGTCGGCCGATGGATCAATCGGAAGCCATTTTTAGTTGAGAACACTCGAGAATGCGCCACCAGTCGGAGGGGCCCCGCTTCGCCCCCCTTTCATCAATAACCCCGCAGTTCCGCACCCCACCCAAACTCACTCTTTTCATCCAATCCGATAACTCCGTTCCTAACAAAATCCCGACAAATGGAACATTCAAGAAAACCATACGTTCCAAATTTCAAAATTTTATCTCACCATCACCCTATTATTTCATATACACTGCAAAACTTAGCTTATCCCGCAAAATTTTACTCTATTCTAGTATCTAGCCCATAAGAGCCTGTCAGTACTCATCAATTACTTTGACATGAGTCAGTCCACTGAGAATACAGCTCATATCACTGAAATAATGATTGGGCTACGTTTTAATAAAAATAAATAAATAAATAAATAACACTTAGTTTTACATTTTTGACTAGGGTCGAAGACACAATATGTTATGAATTATGATATGTCTTTGCTAGGGCTTAACGTCCAACTACCATAATAATATTATGTAAGGTATCCTTCAAATTTCTTTAGTAGGTAGGTACATCATCCGATTCTAATTTTAAGACAGATCTGTCTGTACAACACTAGGAGCTCTGTAGTCCAATAGTAACTATGATATAGACCTCAAAAAATTGGGAACTTTTCCCAAAAAAATTAAACGTCGAGCAATTAAAAAGACTGACTTGTTTACCTGCCCACAGTTTGATATCTGCCCAAAGATGCTGAAGAAACTTCATGATATTTCCCATCGTGCATTTCATTTTTCAAAAACTTCTATGAATGATGAAATTTTTTTTATTTTCCGTAAACCAAGGCAATTACAATTTTTATCAGCAAGTGGTAGAGCATTAAAAATCTGGCTAAAAAAGGCCTTTTCTTGTCGAAAAGATACAAAATCTGCCTAAAAAGTATATTTTCTTGTCAAAAAGGTTCATAGTAGGCATAAAAGGGTAGTGTCAAACCAAGTTCAAAATCTGCCTGAAAAGCGTCTTTTCTTATCAATTTAGGTCAATCTGGAAGAAAAAAAGGTTCAAAATCTATCTGAGAAGGATCTTTACTGTCAAAATCTGTTTGAAAAGTAACTCTCTTGTCAAAAACCATGAAAGGTAGTTCAACTTACTAACAACCAAGTGCCATTATCATAGGGAGTAATGAAGAAAAAACGCATTAAAAATTAAACAAAATTTATACAAATAACAAGATAATAAAATTTTGAAATAAAAACATTTTTTGAGAAGTACGCTGACAATCGGCACTCGATTAATAATTGGCCATGCCACAATATCCTAGATTCAATCAATATTAACTTGAAATTCAGATATAAACTCACTCAATTTTATAATTTCAAATTGATAGATACTCTATGATATGCATTGCTTAACACTCCACGAAGATTCCAAGTGTTAGTAAAAGTCTCAGGTTGAGTATTGTAGCTTGAGTCGACAGCTTTGGCCCAAATTTCAACCTAAAATATATTGAGTTTATATGTGCGAGGTATGTTCAAAAGACCTTTTTTTGTTGAGTTTCAACAGGTACTTTTGCAGTCCATAACGTCCAACCCCAATGATAAGGATGTTTGGCTGAGTCTTGATCGACCAAATCGGCAACATGCCAGGTTTTCCCTTGGTCGGTGCTAACGTCAACGCGAACGATTTTCCTTCCACCGCCAGACCATGCATACCCTTTCACCAAAACAGTTTTGTTTTCCAAACTGATGGTTTGATCGTTTTTGGGCGTACAAATGGCAGAAATTACAGGCAATTCTTGAATTGCAGGTGACTTTGAAAAGTCAACGGTATCCCAGTCCGTACTCGGGGAAAATCCTTTGTAATCATTACGCTGCCAGTGACTTTCACTTTCGTCTTTACTGACTATTATTTTACTCAGCCATTTCACATTTCTTGCCCCCACTGTTCCAGGCACTATGACCCGTATCGGAAAACCATGATCTCGACTAAGTGGCTCGCCATTCATTTCATAAGCTAAGATTACATCCCCTTTCGGGTCCAGAGCTTTCTCTATCGGAATTGAAGCTCCATAAGGTGTATTTGTGGGATCCATATCAAGACCTTCAAACTGAAAAAAATATCAAGAATTGGACACAACTACTTATATTAGATATTCATTGCCAAGTACCTGAATATGTTCAGCATCTGTTTTTTCATTCAGACCTAAACTTATAAGAACATCATATAATTTAGGTCCAGACCATGTCGCATTTCCAATTGCAGCATGACCCCAACTTAAGCCTTTAACAGGTTTCACCTGTCAAAATTAGCATCAATAAAGGCAATAGGAAAAGTTGAGTAATTATTACAGCACTCATTTCACTTCTCCTATTGCCAGCACACATAATAGCAGCAACGACAGTATGCTTTGGAAGTTTTTTAATATCATTCAACGTAAATATCTTTTTTTTAATATCCAATCCTTCGATTTCCAATTCATAAGTTTCAGCATCAATTTCTGGAACGGGTAGATGATTTCGGACATAAAAAAGATCTCTAAAAATTAATGGTTTGGTAAAATTTAAAACATAGTAAAAAACTTGGTACTTTGGAGTGAGAAAACTATCGACTAAAAGTTCGGGAGGAGGTTCAGCATTAAATGGTTTTGAAGAACTTGGTTTAAGAGCAGGATGTCTTTTTGGATCATTTGAGTAAGGATCTTCCATATTCCTGGTCGCTTCTTTGGCTTCATCAGGGTCTAAATTGCCTAAAAAAAAAATTTTGTAATGATAATTTGTGCTAATGGGAATAATACCAATCCTATACTGCTCAAGTAGTTGAAGAATATGTGTCTGCTTATGAACGCCATAAAGAAGCCAAAAAGGTTCAACAGATCCTCCAGCAGCCAACATGATAGCATCTCCTCCAGGATGCTTCTCAATAAAATCCGTTATATCATAAACGCCTTCGCCAAATGTGACCCAAATTCTTTTTTCCTTCGTTGTATGTTCGGACACATCTGTCAACGTATACTTGGGCAACCCATTGATTTTGGAAGCAAATTTTTTCAGATCTGCAGCCTCGAGATTTTCTCTTTGGCCTTTAACTTAAATAGATACATTTTTATAAATGATAACAAATACTTTTTAAATAGATGTACGAAGAAAATCCTATAGCTAGACCAACTCCAGCCAATTTGTACGAACGAGGCTTCACATTTTCTTTTGTATTGAATGAATATAAGGCAGAAGACGTCCTTATAAAGCGATTATGGTTCAATAGAATCCTTCTAAAGCTTAAAATCAGTGATGAACCAAATTAGA
Organism: Orius laevigatus; assembly: GCA_018703685.1. NCBI lineage: Eukaryota > Metazoa > Arthropoda > Insecta > Hemiptera > Anthocoridae > Orius > Orius laevigatus. Next base: position 32,519 of record JAGWEN010000083.1, read on the forward strand.
TTATAGAACAAACCTTATAAAAACTTTACTCATGATGACCTGCTTAAAATAAATAATCAAGGGGTGTTCAATGATCCTTTTATCTTTTTAGCTTACAATCTTACATAATTAGCAGTTTACGTGAGTATTGTTTGTTTAAGTACAAAAATTTTTTAAAAAATCTGTCAAAAGAGGTATCAGTCACACGTGGCTACTTTTGCAGTGTGGACAACTGTGGTTGTAAACAGTTCTTGAATTTACCTTCACTCACGTTGTGTTTATTGTTGAATTTTTTGATTTTTCTAATATTTTTATAGATTTTTAAAATATGGCTAAACTTTTAGCCCCTTATTCTCTGTGTCCTCTAATCGAGCAACGACGTTTTCTTGGAGTTAGTGAAGACTCGAGTAGTGGATGCGTGATAGTCACGTTGGGAAGAAACATCGTTATTCGTTACAGGGTAAGTGTCTTTGAAAAATCAATGAGTAAATGTAATCATAAATCATCAATCCATCATGGATCAGAAGAATGGTAGTACATCTTTTGCTAGCAAGGATTTCGTGAATTCCTCCACAAGTCCATCTGAATCTTGTGCTGTGAAACATGGTCCTCCATGGGTTCGATCCCTGACCCCTGTGTTGAAGGATTTTTGTCTGACGATACAGGCTCATGGCAACGAAAGTGAACCTTGCTCAAAATTTGTTTGCATCAATCTTACCGACTGATAATGAATTCTTTTATGTTTCAGCTTTCTGATCAAAAACAGGTCAGTTCATGGAGCAGCCGGTCTAAACTGACTGCACCAGTCGTGTACGACTATATAAAGAAAAACTACATTGGAGTTTTCGGGAATGAAAACATCGGTTTTTGGCATGATAATTTTACACAGTTGGACAAAATCAGAAAATTTCGGGTAAGGGTTGTACATTAATGCTATAATTAACGTTCGTTTTAGTTTTCATGGTTGATACACTCTATTTTATCCAAGAAAGATTGTCCACCAATGATAGTGTATAGAAATGGTCAAGTTGGGAGCTTGGAAACTGATTTTCATCGAAGAAAAAATCTGACGAAAGAAGAAGTTTACTTCGACGGGTCGGAAACGGTCAAGACTGCAAAGTTAGTCACCATTAATGGCGAACATTACATCAGTATACAGACTTCCTTCTCTGAAGTATGTTGATGCTAATTTTAGAGGTTATTTAACTTTTTTGATAGGAAAATAAGAAAAAGTTGCACTTTTTGCCTGTGGATCCGGACCGTGGGACAAGATTTGAAGTGAATTTGCACAAAAAAGATGTCTCACTTTCAGCATTTGCTGTTGTCGAAGGAGATTCTCCTCAACTTCTTACTTTATGTATGTCTCTTTAAGTGCTCATTGTGTTCTAAATCAAAATTTTAGGGTCGGATGGAAAGTTGTGTTCGGATGAACTTCCTGCAAGGGCAGAATCTCAAAAGGTTCTTTCAAATGTTACATGTGTCAACACCACACTTCCTGTGGCAATTTTGCCTATTGAAGATCACCATATTGTTCTTTATGGTGCTGCGCCCAATTCGGAAGGGGCTTATTTAAATATAATGAGTTTGAAGTTCGGTTTGCCTGAAGCATCGCAGAGGATGAAAGTCTACGATCCTAAATGTCGAATGTGGCTTTGCAAAAATGACATCCTTGTAGTTTGTGGAAGTCACCTCGTCGTCACTCCATACCGTTTAGGAACAACTCGTTTAATCTCACTTTTAGGGGTTGGAAAAACCAAAATAAATGAAGAAGAAACAAATAACAAAATGGATGTAGATCAGACATTAAAAGACATCATTGAAAAGTTAAAATCAGAAGGAAAACCAGATCATTCGTAAGTTTAAATTCATGACTTCATACTTTTATTACAATTTTTTTCTTTTTTAGAATTTGTGATCAAGTTATGCCTAATTTGCTTGAGAAAAAAGACAAAAAAGGGATGTTAGATATGTTGAATTCGTTGATTGATATTCCTGATAGATGGCTCATCGAAATTTTAATATTTTCGTTAGACTCTAATCATGATGATGTCGTCGATCGGATTCTTGGGACCCCATTAGTTGGCGATGAATCGAGCTTAGGTCTCATTAAAAGGAACATCAAGCTCGAGTCAGTACTCAAACTTTTAAAAGTGATTTCCGACAAACTGGACAATGGTGGCGGCACGAAATGCCTCTTAGACTGGACCTCGCTCCTCCTCGACTCCCATTACCAGCAATACATTCTATCAAAAAACACTGACGTCATCGATGCCGTGAAAGCCATACAGCAATCCGTCAAAGAATTCGTAAGTCACATAAACATCTCGGAATCATTCTATAGCTCTTTTCAGATTGAAAGTTTGGCAGTTTTAAACGAACTAAAAGCAGAAATAAACTCACTCAAGAAAGGTAAAATTGATACAACTAAGTTATCAATATCTTATTCAGGATATACTTATGAAAAATTTAAATTGTATTAATACATTTTTTTAAATAAATTATTTTTTTGTTTTATTTTAATTTTTGATTCCATATTATCATGAAAAATAATTTTTGAAAATCCTTGTATTACATAGTTTTAAATCCAAGTTTTTGTCTCTCCCCACCCTGTCCACCGTTTGCCATTTTAAAAAGACCTCCTAGTCTTCTGAGCTCGAGCTTGAAAACTATGGGCTTTAGCAACTTAACTACCAACTACAAAATGAAAGTTAATTAAATTCTGCTTCTAGTAAGCTTTTTAAAGTCCAAATTGGTCTAGCCATTCAGGAGATATGGGACGGTCTAAAAATTTAGACTCCCACATCTTATATGTAGTGAGTTTCCGGACAGGAGTTACTTTGGTAGTACTATATAAGTTAAACCATTTTTGAAAACAGTAAGTCCTAGAAAGACAAGACTAGTCCCATTTTAAAGGTAAAGGAAAAATATTGAGAGTAAAATTTCGATATTCAGTGGTTTTGACGATGTCGATGTCAATAACTTCCTAAATTTCTTGCATATTGAAATGGAGGGAAATTCCTTGGAGGAAATTCAACCACCTTGCGAGGCTGAACCTGTCAAAAATATAACCTCTGAGATGATATTTTGCCGCGTTTCTCTCAAGTGTGCTTATCCTTTATTTTAACTTTTATATGATTTTACTTTACATTTATGACATTTGTTTACAAGTGTCTGACCGTTCGATCTTTCCTGGTTTTACCGAGATGTTTCCTTAGCAAAGTCACAAAACCTGAATCTGTCATGAAAGTGTTGAATGTTGCCGAAAAAAACGACGCAGCTAAAAATATTTCTTATTTCCTTTCCAATGGAAACTCAAGAAGAGTGAGTTTATTAAACAAATTTTGAAAACCTTGAGCTTTTTTATTGTGTGCAGAGAGAGGGTTTATCCGTCTACAATAAAATTTATGAATTCGATTATGACGTTTTCAATCAAAGATGTTCCATGTCGATGACATCTGTGAGTGGGCATTTGTTAAATTACGAATTCATTTCTTCTTACAAATCCTGGCAAGGGTGCAGCCCTGAAGATCTTTTCGACGCACCTGTCGTCAAGTCATGCACAGAAGATTTTATCAAAATTAAGGTAAACCTAGGTGCAGAATTTTTTTGTTCTCTACTCTCTTAACTTTTCAGCAAACTTTAGAAAGAGAAGCAAGAAATGCCCAGAAGTTAATTATTTGGACCGATTGCGATAGAGAAGGAGAAAACATTGGATACGAAATAATCAACACATGCACTAAAGTTAATCCTCGTTTGGACGTTTATCGAGCTAAATTTTCTGAAATAACTGCAGCATCAATTCGGAGAGCAATTAGCACTTTAGGTCGCCCGAATATTAATATTAGTAATGCTGTTGATGTCCGACAAGAACTTGATTTACGGATTGGTACGAGCAATTTGTGTCTTTTTCTGAAATTATTTGATTTCTAGGGGCATCTTTTACTCGATTTCAAACATTAAGACTTCAAAAGGTTTTCTCAGAATTGGCAAATCATCTTTTAAGTTACGGAAGCTGTCAATTTCCTACTTTGGGATTCGTCGTGGAACGATACCTTCAAAGGGAAAACTTTGTCGCAGAACCTTTTTGGAGAATTAAAGGTTTTTTTGAAGGCTTTTGTGGTTTTAGTGTTTATTAATTTTTGTAGTGAGCCATACAATTGATGATTTGACGGTTGACTTTCATTGGGAAAGGGATCGAATTTTCGATCAAAGAATATGCGAGTCTCTTTTGGCACGGTGTCAAGAAAGGCCGATGGCAAAAGTCGAGAAAGTGGACGGGAAACCGAAATCGAAATGGAGACCAACACCTCTGGATACAACTGTAAACTTTTATTCAAAATTTTTGAACTTTAATTTTTTTTTTTTTGTCCAGGAAATGGAGAAAATTGCTTCAAGAAAGCTTAGGATAAATGCAAAAGAGGCTTTGAAAATTGCCGAAAAACTGTACACGAAAGGTTTTATTAGCTACCCGAGGACTGAAACTAATATTTTTCCTGACTCGATTAACTTGAGAAATTTGACTGAACTGCAATGTCAGGATCCACGATGGGGAAGTAATAAATTGAAATCAACTTATAAATTTTGGTTTATAAATAAATTTCTTTAAGGTTTTGCTCAAAGAGTGCTTGAAGATGGCCCTAATCCTCGGCAAGGAAAAAAGTCAGATCAATCACATCCACCGATTCATCCTATCGCATACACCAATAACCTCGATGGTATTTCTTATTTTTCGCAATTCATTTAATTGTTTTTCAAAGGTAATGATGCAAAACTTTATGAATTCATCGTCCGACATTTCCTCGCTTGTGTTTCCAAGGATGCTAAAGCCCATGAGACAAGTGTCAAAATAGATATCAACACTGAAAAAGTATGTTTAACTCTCTATAAATATTGATTTAATAAAAATTTTAGTTTTCAGCATCAGGACTGATGATTTTAGAACGAAACTATCTGGATGTGTATCCTTACGAAAACTGGAATTCGAAAAATATTCATAAGTATGAGGTCAACCAGACTTTTGAACCCACGTTCATGGATATTGTTGAGAGCCAGACGTCAGCCCCGAACCTTTTGACTGAAGCAGATTTGATATCGTTGATGGAAAAACATGGCATTGGTATTAAAAAATTTTTTTTTAAAAATAAACATCATAAAAATTAATAAAATTTAGGAACTGATGCCACACATGCTGAGCATATAGAGACTATAAAATCAAGGTCTTATGTTGGACTAGAAAACAACATTTATTTTGTTCCTAGTGCCATTGGTATGGCTTTAGTCGAGGGTTACGATACGATGGGATTTGCCATGTCCAAACCTGGCTTGAGAGCTGAATTAGAGGCTGAGCTTAAACGGTATTTGTTTTGTGTTTTTTAAACTTTTCTATTTTACTTTTTTTTTGTTTAGGATATGTGAAGGGGTGAGACAACCAGAAGTGGTTTTACAAGAGCAAATATCTAAATATAGAGAACTGTTCCGAATAGCGAAAGCTCAAGTTAATAAAATTGATTCGGCTGTTGCGAAATATTTGCAGACGACAGCAAGAACATTAGCTCCAAGTGAGGATCCTTTATCCGTAGTTGCCGCAGCAAGCCAACCAGTGATGCCATGCCCCGTTTGTAACCTCAATATGGTTTTAAAGACAAATCAAGAAACAAGAAAATCCTTCATTTCATGCCTTGGCTTTCCAAATTGCAAATCAAGCATTTGGTTACCTCAAAAAGTCGTTGAGGTCAAAATTTCGGATCAAAACTGCACTGTGAGGATTATTAATCTCTTTTATTTTATTTATTAACGTTTTTACAGTGTGGACCAAATGTAAAAATGTTAGATTTTAAATTTTCTCCTGGATCTATGGCGCCATATTATCCGAACAGTTACACTGGTTGCCTCAATGGATGTGATGCAGATTTTATAGAAATGCTTGGAGTTCGAATTCCTAGAGCATCTGATACATCATCGATGTCAGGAACACAAAATACATCACGGAACAGCCAAGCTAGTAGTATGAATAGTCATAGTAGAACTAGTACTTCAAATACATCACGGAACAGCCAAGCCAATACCACCAGTAGTCACAATAGGTCTAGTACTTCAAGCTCAGGTATCTTCCTTTCTTTTCCTTTGTGTACTATTAATTTTTTTTTTTTTTTAAGGTTTTAGCTCTCATAACACAAATTGGTCTGACAATAATTTAGACAATGATAGACGTAAGTTAATAATTTAACCTTAAGTTATAATTCTGAATGGTTTTTTTAAGCTTTCGGTTCGAATAATAGGAATGATCGAGGTCAAAAGAGACCAAGAGATCCTCCCGATGAGGACAACGACCAGCATAATTGTTTCTGCGGATTACCGGGAAAGAAGTATTCATATTTTCTAATTTAATATTTTTTCTTAATATCTGTTTTTAGATTAACGGTTCGAAAAGAAGGGCCTAATGTGGGGCGAGAGTTTTTAGTTTGCCCTAAAGACTCTGAGGACAAATGTGGTTATTATGCATGGGCTGACGAATTGAGCCAATCTAGCCCCAAGTGTTACTGCAATGTCAATGCAGTGAGGTGAATTTGAATTTTTTTAATCCTTATTTTTTTTTTTTTTTTTTTTTTTTTCTTTAGATTTGTGGTCAAAAAGGAAGGTCCTAATAAAGGCAAACCGTTTTATTGCTGCCCTAAAAACCAGTCGGATCCGAACCGATGTACGTTTTTCCTTTGGGAAGAGGGAAACGAGCAGAACCAGCAACCAAGTAGAGGGAACAGCAGTCGAGGAGGCTATTCTAGGACCAATTCTAACTTCCGAGCCAGAGGCTCAGGTAAATTTTGATTACCAAAAAACAAAAAATTATCATGATCTTTGCAGGCTCAAATCAAAGAGGTCGAAAATGTGGAATTTGCTCACAGCCAGGTACCTTTTGTTTATTAAATTTTTTCGGAATTAATGTTTATTTTTAGGGCATAGTAGACGGAATTGTCCTAACAATATGGAAGATTAAAATTATTATTTTTATTATAATAAATAAATTATGAATTTTCTAAAAATAAATCTATGTATATACAAATAAGGACTTTTCGAGTTCTTAGAAGCAAATTTACTGTTCAAATCCTCTGCAAATGATAGTTGAAGGCAGGATATTAATGAACAAGAAAAAACGTTTAAAAATCGTCGTCGCTAGGATCTGAATTGTTAGTTTCAAGCGGTAGCCCTTCTATTTCGTCGCCGCTTCCCAAAATGTCTGAATTGTCGCCGTCGTCGTCTAAAAGTAAATCGGAGTCTGAGTCAAAACTATCGACCTCGTCATCGGGCGCATTCATCCCTCCATAAATTCTTTTACGCCCTGTGGCAAGCCTCATTTCTAAAAATCATTTTTCCCATTTAATTTTGAACCACAAGGAAAAGGAATAGAGGAATGAACGGGAAAAGAGGAAAACTTACTTGAAGCAGTCGCTGTTCTTAGCCTTCTTGTAGGAGCCTGTGTTTTATTATTCATATTCATCATCCCTTCTATATGTCCGGCCTCTAAATCTGCTTCAGACTCCATAAGTTTTCTTGCATCTTCCATTTGCATCTCTTCCATTAATTTTCTTGTTTCCCTCTAAAAATTACGTCAAAAAAATAAAACTTGAAAAGCAAAACAACCTGTCGGTGTTGCATTCTTTCGTGTTCTATTTGAGCCGCTTCATCTTGCTGTTGTTCTAGATAAGAAATGCATCGTGTCCGTACAATGTACTCTTGATAAAGCATTTGAAGTTCGACTTCTAATTTTTCAAATTCCTCCAAGAATGCAGGCCTTAAAAACGCAATAAAACAGTTTCATCCATTGTGCATCTTACCGAACTTTTTTTAAAGTCTGCAGTCGTTTTTGGTTTCGTTCAAGTTCATTTTGTTTTTTCTCGATTTTCTTATCTAGACTGCTTTCTGTTGCAGCAACGTTTTCAATAAGTGACTTTGTATTTGCAATGTTATCTTTGGTGTAAGTAATCGCTTCTTGTAATGCACTCTCAACTTTGTTTAGTTCAAGTAGATTGTTGATACTTGAATTTCTTATTTCCTTCAAAAGATATTTTAAAGAGAATGAAAATAATAAAATAATTGAGTACCCGCAATTCAACTTCTTTGCCCAATAACTCAAAAATTGAAGCACCCTTGACTGTAACTTGAGATGCTAATTCTCGGGATAACTTGAGGTCTTGAATCTAGAAAAGAAATTATTTCGATCTACATTTTTAGAAGTCAAAACTTACATAAGATGTTAAATCCATAGAATTATTTAATGACAATTGATTATTTGATTGTGTATCATTCACATTGGCCTGTAATGCTTCATAGAGAAGAGTTGTAATTTTAAGAAGTTCTTTTACTGCATAGCCATCTGCTTGGTAAATTCTTTTAGTGTTTAGCATGATATTGCCTTTCAATGCCTAAAATCAAGTATCTTAGCACTCTAAGGATAAAGAAATCATTTGCAACCATAAATTCTGCTGCAGTTCTGACAAGCAAGACCCGATCTTCTTCTGTAGCATAAACTTCATGGATGTCTGCATCAGGATCGAACCTTTGAACTAGCCAAATGAGCACGTCGGCAATCAACACGAAATTCGGAGTCCGAAAATTTTCCATGGATATTAACCGATTGAAACCGAGCGCTCGCATCATTTCAGTGAAATCTAAATAATTTTTTAATTACAAAAGTTTTGAATTTAAATGCTTACTTCTGAGGTCCCTATAAGACATCTTGGACAGCTCAAAAATGTAGATTAATTTTAAATTCAACAAAAAACAAAACTTCTGAGGCTATACATCTCCTTGGTAACCCAGAGGAAAACAATGGTTAGATGACATCATTCCCTAGAAAACCATCAGCTTTCTTGTTAGGACTTGAATTCAATTTTGAAACAAGGTAGCGTTCCGCATCGCCAAATATAAATTCTTCTGGATTTGATTTGAAACATTTTGCATTTCGAAACCTTTACATTGCAAATTGATGGTTTGTGACCTTGAGGTCATGCATGTAAAAGTAGTCTGTCTTCTGAAAACCACAGAGTGTGCTGAAAACCATAAGCTCCTGATTTGCAAATTACCTTCGTAGAATTATAACCTATGCCTGTTACTCGAGACATGACGTCACAAGGTATTAGCAGTCTGCGAAGGTTAAATAAAATCGCACGAGGTTACAATTTACATTCTAAAAAGTTTCACTTTTTTCATTTTATTATTATTTATTTTATGCATTAATTTTTAATTAGTTTTATTGATATTGTTAGGAATGCTGTAGCAAAAGTGATTGAAATAATAAATGGAAAACTATTATGAAATTCTGGGTTGTGATCGAGATGCGAAGCACGAGGATCTCAAGGAGTCCTATCACAGGCTCATCCTGGAAAACCACCCGGACAAGACGAGCTCATCATCGACGGAATTCCAGAGAATCGACCGTGCCTGGAAAACTCTCCGGGATGCGGACGAGCGTAAAAAGTACGACGATCTCCTCCGGCAAGACCAATTCGAGAACCAGCGGTTCGTCTTCGCCAACTTCACCTTGAACGAAATGAACTACGAGCCCGACACCGAGATGTACTCCTGCACTTGCCGATGCGGCGGCCTCTATAGATTTACCAAAAAAGACTTCGAAGAGTTCAACTCTTGCCTAGTCGGCTGTGATGAATGTTCGATGATGATTTCAGTTGATTTACAAGAGAAACTTCCTCAGTGATAATTTAAACTTATTTATTTCTATTATTTTTATACGTTGATCGTAACTTATTATTATATTATGGCTTCATTTCTTTTGGAAATTCGCTACATTATAAATTAATAAAACTTCATTTTATTTTAATTGTGTACTGAATGACGGGATGGAACAACTCATTCCTTAAATGTTAAGTTGTGGAAGTCATACATGGATGATTAAAAATAACTTAAGCAGTCTACTAAGTGAAAACTGCAGTAATATCCTTGGAAGATGGCAACCATACAAGGTTGGACCCCAAGGGGGCCAACACAGACAGGTGAGGAAGAAAGGATCAAGCTCTCATACAGGAAGGAACAAGGGAGCACCTGGTAAAATAAATTGTGATTCGTGAGGTATTTATGGGGGGCATGCATCTATACCGAGGCCTTTCCCCTGAGTTGGGACCGGGCTTGGGAGTTAAAGTGCTTGATGAGGCCTCACCCTCAATTCAGAAAGCCTAGCCGAACAGGAGTAAACTGAATTCCCTAAGAGGGACCGTTCATTTCATCATGATTGAAGAAAAAATACATTTAATATTAGTACAGCTAACAACATTTTAATAGTATTGAACAGGCCCAGTAGTGAATACTTCTGTGACTATACAAGGAGTCTACAAAAATTCGTCACCACGAATCTTTTTCTGCTGTTGACGTGCATATGACTCTTGAAATGGTGCAGATTTTCTTTAATTTAACGCCTTGCTAATGGCCCAGAAAAAAGAAATTTTCAAACCAGTTGATTATAATAAATAGGTATATTGTAGTCCATCCTTCCACATCCATCCCAGAAGGCCTCAAAGGAGGCCAAAAGCCTACCAGCCAGCAAGTAGCAACCAATGGGAAATAAAACAAAAGAGGAAATATTATTACTGTTCATATAATTAAATTTATCTGTACATTATGATACATAAAATATGATATTAAAAATTAAGTAAAATTAATTGAAAAACTAAAAGAAAATAAATACAACTTGTATAAAACTGGAATGATGAAAAAATAATTAAAACACACTAACCTGGAAATACTTTTTAGACCCCTCCCTTCTCTTAATTATTAAAATTATTTAATTTAAATTTTAAGACGAAGCTTATACTTAAAAAACTGCTATGATTAATTTAATTTAATTCTATTACATAGAAGAGTTAAAATATAGATTGTTCACAGATAGAGCTTTCAAAATATTCTCTAATAATTAAAATTGACTGTTTTTTCTTAATTCATCAATGATTTGTTTTTTTCACAACCTTTTATCACATCCTTCTCTATTTTTGATGGAAAACGACTGAATTATTGAAGAAATAGAGAAAAAGTACTAAAATTAATCATAATAGGGTAGTTTTTATCTGACTTCGGTATTTTCTTCGGGTTTAACTATCTGGTACGTAATGAGGTATTCTGGATACGCCTGAAAAGTTTAAATTAATGGCTGGATGATTGAAAAAAAAATTTTTTTGTTTACCTGTTCACCCCTGTAAACAACGTATTCGGGAAAATTTAAACCGCCAGATGATGGGCGTCCCATCACCGAATGATGTCCTGGAGGAGCGTGAGCCATTTTCATGGCATTGAATTGGAGAAATGATTTTCCTAAAGTAACTCTGCATAGAAGTAGATGGCTAAAAAGATGATAAAAATAGTAATTTAAAATTATTTTAACTTTGTAAATACCGATGGCAAATATAACAAGATCGATCTTTATGCGTGTTACAGCCAGTGCCACCTCCAATTCCATATACATATTGGTTGCTTTTTGAAGAATGCTCGGCAAAATAAATTCCTAAAATTATTTTTTATTTGAAAATTTAAGAGGATGAAAAAACATACCTGCACCAAACATTCCTCCAATGTAAGCATGTCTTTCATCAAAACCTTTTTGAACAATGGCGTTTATAAAAGGAGATCCATGGAAAAGCATTCGTTCGTTTGCTGTGTTGCTGTTTTCTTCAGCAACTTCAGTCCTTCGATGACTATATTTCTCCCAAAGTCTTCTATTTTGTATTTTTTGTACCTAAAGAAGGATTTGAGGTTTAATGTAAAAAAACATTGATGACATACTCTAATGACGTTGTATCTAAAAAATACTCCGCCGGAATGCCCGTTGTCTTTATGTTCTCGGATTGTGTTTTGCATTTCATCTTCAACTGCGATGAATTCTTTGTCTTCTTTTAGGAGGTCGACAAGTAATGTTCCTTGTTGCCAGTTAGGATTGGAAAGATCTGTAAAAAATAATTAAAAAGAAATATAAAAGAAAATAATTATTACCAGGGTTTAGTTGTATCTTTTCGATTCCTTTAATTATTTTGTGGCGATAACCATAGGCCGTGACACCAACTTGCTTGAGGTCTTCATGTCCCATTTCGGCAAGTATGTCCAAAGTTATTTGCTCCCGCTCAAGAGGTTCGACAAGATGGTCAAGACCAAGACTGAAATGAGAAAATAAAAAAAAATATATATATTTTTTAAAAATACTTACGAAATGAGAAAACTGGCTAAAGACGTGATGTGCGAATCATTTTTGTATTCGGGTACAAGATGGGGTGAAATCGCTCCGTCCCCTTTGTGTATGATGGGCGCAGGCGAGGGGAGGAGAAGGCAAGCCCCACTTGGCAACACCACAGTGTCGGTGACGATAGGTGAAGGAAGTTGAGGACTTGGAAGTGAAGGAGTAGCAGCACCTGGTATCGCTGCCATAGCATCTTGCAACAAACAACGGACATCTTCGCCAGTTGCGACTTCTAATGGGCACTGCCCTTCTTGATTCTTCATCAATGGGTCCGCTCCATGGGCCAGCAGCAAAGCTGAAAGTTGCGTCCTTCCTTTTTGTGCAGCTTCATGTAATGGTGTAAATCCCCATTTATCAGTCGCGTTTACAACCGTGTTATATTTGATCAATAAAGCCGCTATGTCTAAATGCCCATATGAAGATGCATTATGAAGAGGAATAAGGCCTCCTTTATCTTGTGCGTTGACATCAGCGCCATTTTCTAAAAGGAATTCTGCAACTTCAACATTGTTGTAACCAGCAGCCAAATGAAGAGGAGTCGAATTCCTTCCTTGTGTGTCTCTACAGTTGATATTTTCGGGCGTAACAAGACGTTGTACTCGAGCCAAATTTCCACGTTTAGCAGCATCTAGAAGAGCAGAGTTTCCTCTCAGAAGATCAGCGACTTCTTGATCGCCTTCTTTAACCAGCTCGACAGCTGTCGCTCCATCACGATTTTTCTTCGTAGGGTCAGCACCGTGCTGAAGAAGCAATCGTACGATGTCGTACTTCCCTTTTGCAGCTGCTTCATGAAGTGGGGTGAATTTCCACAAATCAGCCACATTAACATTAGCGCCATGTTTAACTAACATTTCAGTAACTTCGTAATGTCCATAGGAACAGGCATTATGTAAAGGAACTAAACCCCTGCGGAAAAAAAAATCAAATTTTAAATTTAAAATCGAAAAAAGAAAAAAACCTACCCTTTATCTTTAGAGTGAACATCTGCACCGTGTGAAAGCAAGTATTCCACAACAGCAACTCGATTATAGCCAGCGGCAAAATGCAACGGTGTCGAGTGTCTAAAATTTTTGTGTTTTTTGTTTTTAAACATGAAAAAAGTTATGTGCAAGTGACCGAACGTGTACTCGCACACTTTATAGGCCTAATGCATGCACAAAAACCCAACAAGAAAAAGTAACAACAGAGAAGTCATGAAAAACAACTTTACCTTCCATCTAAATCACGACAGTTGACTATCTGAGGATACGAAGTTAAAAGACGTTGAACTTGATCCAGATCGCCCGACTTGGAAGCCTCAAGGAGTTTATTTTCTAAATCCAATATTGCTGGAGGTTCTAAGATATAAATAACATATTAAAACTCGTTCAAAATAGTAGACTTAACTAGTAAAAAAGGGTTAAAAATGCATGCAAAAATAAAATAAAACAAAATATAAAGGCTAAAGACGTTTAAAAAAAAAAATTAAAATGGGGAAAATAAAGGAGCTTATTTGGAAAAAGTGCTAGATTATTAATTAAACGTGCGAATTTGTTTTAAATTATTTTAGTAATTAATACGAACGTGTTAGTCTCCCAATCGGGTACATACTTTGTTTACCTTGCAATATTTTCTGAACATTTTCACCGGCAACTTGTAAAGCGGTGTATCCCTGGAGTGAGACGATCGTTGTGTCGACGGAATATGAGAGAAGGATACGGCAACTTTGGACGTTGTTTTCTCTTGCCGCTCGATGTAGGGCTGTAAAATTTACAAATGAAATATTGCTAAAAAGAAGGAAAATTTTGGAATACCTGTCTGGCCGAGGGCGTCTAAAGCGTTGACTTTCGCTCCTAATCGAAGTAAAGTGTCCATCACATCATGATGGCCGAGATCAGTCGCGACATGAAGCGGAGTTAACATTTCTTTATTTTTCTCATTTAGTTGTGCGCCTTTTCGAACTAGAGTTTCGATGATTTGTTTACGTTTGGCAAAAGGGGAAGAACTGGCATAATGCTGAAAATTTCAAGATAATAAGCTGCAGTAATAAAGAAAAAAATGTTTACCAAAGGAGTATCGCCAGTATAAGGATGTTTAAAATTAGATATTTCAGAAGAAAGGAATTTTTTCAGTCTTGAAGGATCAGCTTGTCTACATGCATCAAGCACATAATGCCCTTTGTATTCGTCTAAAAATAATATTTAGTGATTTATTATATAAATAAAAACAATAGTTACAGGCTAATCTGTCTCTTAAATCACGAGTTCCGGCAGCATCGATCGCCGATTTTGAATGGCAGTTTAGAAGTGTAGGATCAGCTCCATGGCTCAGGAGTAAAGAGCAAACTTCTAATCTTGACTTGGAAGCAGCTTCATGCAATGGGGTAAACTGCCATAGATCCATTGCATTGACATTGGCGCCAGCTTTGACTAGCATCTCTGTCACCTCAAAATGGCCATACGAGCATGCATTATGCAGCGGCACCAGTCCTCTGAAAAAGTCAATTATAGATCAGAAGTAGGCAGAAAACAAATAATTACCCTTTATCTTTGGCATGGACGTCGGCGCCATTTTGGAGCAGTAATTGCACAACTCGATTCCTGTTGTATCCGGCAGCCAAGTGCAAAGGTGTAGATCTTCGACCGTCACTTGCATGACAGTTAACATTTAAGGGTGTCAAGAGGGCCAAAAGTCTATAAGAAAGTTGTATAACTTGAATGTTTTTGTTTCTTTTACCTTTCTTCATTTCCTGTTCTTGCAGCTTCTAAAAGCTCTTCTTTTTTGTACTCGCCAGTGAGTACAGACCTTGTCGCTGAGTCAGCCACTTCTAATGGTGTTTTACCTTCTGTGTTTCGGATCGTTATATCAGCTCCGTGCTGAAGCAAAGCTACAACGAAATATGGATGTTTTTAAGCACAGAAATATAATTGAGGATGCGGTTCACTCAATTTTGACTTCATAGTTACGCACTTGCAACCGTGTGACAATGATTAATATTTATGAGTATCAGGGATGTAAGTACTAAAGTTTCAGCTCAAGCTGGGGTCTATTGATGATCAGTATTGAAACCATGGCAACAAGATCACAAGGCAAGGTTGATCTATAGGTCTCAAAGGACAGTCACAACATAAGCTAGTTATTAATGGTCATGGGTATGAGGGATGTGTTCTGTTTCAGCTCTAGCTAGTAGCTGGGGTTCTAAGATCTAAATTGATACCATGGCAACAAGCGACAAGGAAAGTTTAAATTCTATTGGTCTCAAAAATCAAAGGACAGTCATTGATGGTCTATTGATGATCTTGATAACATTGTAACAAGCCCACAAGGCAAGTTGATCTATTGGGCTCAAAGGACGGTCATGGGACAGGCACCAGAAGCAACATAAGCTAGTGATTGATGGTCATGGGTATGAGGGATGTGTTTTGTTTCAGCTCTAGCTGGGGTCTTAAGACCTGTACTTATACAACGGCAGCAAGCTCACAATAGAAGAAGCAATCAAAATAGGCAGTCATGAGGAGTGTGTCCTTTGAAAATTGATCCAGGATAGTCAATGAGCTACTGTTTCTAGATACTTAGACAATTTAGTACCTATACAGACGTCGACTTTGCCTTTTATGGCAGCTTCGTGTAACGGCGTGTAGTTCCAGTTGTCGCGAGTGTTGGGGTTGGCACCGGCGTCGAGAAGGAGCCTCACGACATCGGCGTGTCCGAAGGAGCAAGCATTGTGCAACGGGTGAAGTCCACCATCGTCCCTTGCCTGTATTGACGCTCCAGCTGCTAAAAGGAATTGCACTATCTCTTTCCTTCCGTATCCTAACATTAATTAAGTGAATAAAAAAAGGAAAAACAAAAACATCGGATCGGGGAAGGGGAACAAAATCAAAAATAAAATAATTGTTTAAAAATTGGTTTACCTGCAGCGAAATGTAAAGGGGTCGACTTCCGTCCAGCTGTGTCTCGAGCGTTCACGGTCGTTGGGTTGACGAGTTTCTTAACTTTGCTTACATCGCCAATTTTGCAGGCTTCGAAAAGCTCGCGGAGTGGATCAGAGAGTCCGCTTCCCGAAATCGCTTCGGTCGAAATGGAAAAAGTGGGCCTTCGATTCGCCATTTTCGACCATAATGATGGCTATTTCGCATAACTCAACTACACTTGCGAAACGGACACTTTTCCTTATGTCTTCTCCCTATCTTGCTGCTTTTTATAATCGACTACCTTATCAAGAAATTATTAAAAGCGAAGTTTTGATTAATTTCGATTCACAAGTCCAAAAGGTAGAAGGATAACAAAGACCATCCTTTGGGGTTCAAACTTCGCAACTTCAAGGATCAGTTCACTGACATAAGAGAAGTCTTGAGAGGAACTTGTCTACCCTCTGACGCAAATGCACCACAAAACAGTGTTGCAACACAAAATTTCCCAATAAGCTTTCAAGAAACTCCTCAGAAAAGCTTTTTTTTTTTTCATCCAAATTTTTCACAACTACAAAAATTACCCACGTACCTACCTGAGCAGTAACTACTAGTGTTTCCGGGGAAATTTCTCTCGAAGTGGAAATGTGGATTTGGGAACCTATGTACATATGCAATATTTTTTTTTTTTAGAAACCTAATTTAGGTAGATACTTTTAGAAAGTAAGGTTATTGGTTTTAGAAGGTACCTAATTTGTAAAAAACTTTGTGAATTTGGAATTTCAAATTGTGATTGTCGATGTTAGGTCCCTTTTTAGGGCTGTCAAGAGGGAAATATTCCATTGTTCTGTTGGTCAATTGTTTTCTAAAGGCAGCACTGCAGCAGCTGTTCTACGAAGATACCGAAAAGTGGAGATAGGGGTTCGCAGGGGATTTTTATAAGAATTTTAGAAGTAGAGACTGAAAAGACCTTCAGACCGGGATTTTAAGCTGGTCGCGGAGATCCACTCCTCCCCCTTTCGTTTTACTAGATAAAATTTCAATCTATCCTTAGATTTAATTTTTTTTTATCTGGTTCCCTTCACTCTTTCAGAATGGCAGCTAGCAGGTCCGTCTTATCAAAATTCCTAGGTGAGCCATTTTTTTCTATTATTTGTCTTCGAAAAATTTGTTAAAAATAACGTGATTAGCCAAACCTTGATTTTTGCTATTTCAATTGATTCAAGGCGTTTAATCTCTTTCAAGTGCCTTTGATATCTTAAAACTACATTTATCGCTTCAAAATTGTAATTTTTGTTACTTTTCAGTTAAGAATCTGTCTGGGATTCGCGCTAACTCGCTTTATACCGAGACGAGAGGCAATTTGCAATTGACCAAAGATACGAAGGTTATTTGCCAAGGGTTCACAGGCAAGCAAGGGACCTTTCACAGCCAGCAGGCTATCGAATATGGGACTAGACTCGTCGGAGGAGTCTCCCCTGGAAAAGGAGGCAAAAAACATCTTGATTTGCCAGTTTTCAATACCGTCAAAGAGGTCCCATGAGTTTTTGGCTTTAGTTTTGATCGTTTACTGTTGATTTTTAGGCAAAAGACGCTACAGGAGCGCACGCGTCTGTCATTTACGTCCCGCCGCCTGGTGCAGCGAAAGCGATTTTCGAAGCACTCGATGCCGAGATGCCTCTCATCGTCTGCATTACTGAAGGTATCCCTCAACAGGATATGGTCCGAGTTAAACATCGCCTTGTGAGACAAAACAAATCTCGACTTATTGGACCTAACTGTCCAGGAATCATTGCACCAGAATTAGTAAGTTTTTATGTAATTGAGATTAAAGTTAAGAAGTTAATGTTGAACTTTTCCTCCATTTAAAGGGTATCTTTACTCGCCATTTATAATGTGTTGGGATTTTGCTAATTTAGAGTGTTCTGGTCAAAAGAGTTTGATTCCTCAAATCAGATATTTAGCCTTTTGGGGGGCTCTTTTGGACTCATAACTTCAAATTTTGAAAGATTTCTTATTGCATTTAAGTAAAGTTGTGCCAAAATTTAAGTAGATGATCAAGTAGTTCATAAATTGAAAAAAAAAAAAAAAATTTTAGTACCTATTCTTTTTGTCAATTCTCTAGAAATTCATTAAAACGGTCCTCAAAAAAATAATTAAAAAAAAAAAATAATAAAATAAGTTAAAAAGTAAAATAATTTTGGACAGAGGGAACCCTTCTTATCTGAAAATCGGAAAATTCCCTGAGATAAATTAGTCATAAAAACGTATTCTCTAAAAAGTTTTGACAGATTGGGTCACTTGATAAAAATTTATGATCAATTTTAGGAATTTTGTTCCTTTTATAAACTGGTTGATGATCCATGTTGGGAATAAATTCCCACAATGAAGATATTATGGTAGCAACAGCAGCTACCTACTTCTTACATTATTTGTTCCATTTTTTAAAAAGTTGTAATCTTTCGAAGAAAAAAAGATTAGAATGTTTAAATGCATTATTGGCAATATTTTTTTAGGTTTTCATTTTCTTTCTTGTTGATAAGTTGTTTGATAAAACGAAAGCTATGGGAGAGGCCTTCAAGGTTAACAAGTTTCTCTTTGAATTCGGTGATAGATTCTTTTTTTTTTTTTTTAAACCACTGATTACAATCAACCATTAACTTATGTCGAGGTTTTTTTTTACTTTGGATTTTTTAAATTTCAAAATAGCAATAATCTTAGCTGAAAAAAAAAAGGCTGATGACATTGTTATGCTATTTTTAGTCTCCTTTCACCTAGGGTAGTGATACAAGGAGCCTAAACTCTTGTTAAGTTTGTGATAATCTACTTAACAACCAATTTTTCAGCAGTTTCATTTGACACTTATTTATGTTGTAGTGCAAAATTGGAATCATGCCTGGGCATATTCATAAAAGAGGATGCGTCGGAATCGTATCACGATCTGGAACTTTAACATACGAAGCTGTCCACCAAACTACCCAGGTTTTTAATGTTAAATTATTTTTTCCTCACTCCTAATTTCTCTCACAGGTCGGTTTGGGACAAACTCTGTGCGTCGGAATCGGTGGCGATCCTTTCAACGGAACCGATTTCATTGATTGCTTGGAAGTATTTTTGAAAGACCCAGAAACGAAAAGCATCATTTTGATTGGTGAAATCGGTGGTGTCGCTGAAGAACAAGCTGCAGAATATTTGTTAAAACACAATTCCGTGAGTTTAAAAATAGAAACTTTAATTTGATAAAACAAAAATTATGTTTAGGGACCGGACTCAAAAGCCGTCGTTTCGTTTATTGCTGGTTTGACCGCTCCACCCGGCAGGAGGATGGGACACGCCGGTGCCATCATTTCTGGTGGAAAAGGAGGAGCTCAAGACAAAATCAACGCTTTAGAAAAAGTAATTTACTTATTTAATACAAACAATAACTTTTTTCTTCTTCAGGCTGGAGTCGTCGTCACCAAAAGCCCCGCGCAAATGGGCGTCGAACTAGTCAAAGAAATGAAAAGGAGGGGCAAATGAGAAACGTTCGGTCTGATTAACTAGTACAGTTTAGTAATTACAAAAAAGAACGATTTAAATTATTCACAATGAGGGATTTCAAAATTTTTGTTAATAAATTAAAGTTTATCATAAATTATAAATAAAAAAAAATGGGCAAAATAAAAGCTCTCTTCTAATATTAAAACTGGGATTGTCTCGTGCGTAGTTTTTCTTGTACATTTTTGTTTTTTATTATGAAAATGATACTTTTTAAGAAAAAATTGCTCTAAACCCATTTCCATCACCAATTTATTTGTAAAATAAAGACGATGAATTGATAAGCGCTTTCGATATTAGCCAAAAAACGATTTGCACATTTCTAATCTTTTTGTTAACGGCTTGCGGTTGTTGTCAATTCCATTTTGTTTTCTTATGAATATTATAAATGTTAACTTAATTTCTTGTATATAATTTGCCCTATTCCCTGCTTGTGTGTGCATTTAGAATTAACAAAGGCATGCTTTATACTAACAAGAAAATTTTTAAAAAGTGTTGTCAATTTTTATCTGTGAAAAGCAGTTTGGAGATAACCCGTGAAATTTGATCTTCAATTTGATCTTCGAGGAATATGATGGCAAGGCTCATCTTGGGGGGACAGAATCTTCTCAAAGGGCCCTCTGTAGACTTACAACATGGGGTACTTACTAAACACTGTACTGTACTCTCAAAATAGATCAGTTAAATTTCAACTTCAAGGAAAAGATTTCTTTCCAAATACTTTTTTCTTCTGGTTAATAGCAGCAATGATGAATGAGATCGATAATCCGGGTTGAGGATTAAGTGGTAACCAGTTACCGAGGTACTTTTGGATGTGGAGGATATAAACAAAACTTGTATTTTGCTTTAATAAACCATTTATTTTTATCATTACAATGCTAAATCCAGAAATAGCAACTAACGGATGAATTTTTTTTAATATGGCAGTGGAAGTCCAAAATATTTTAGGAATCTCCTAATTCAACCAATCTGCCGTTGGTGATTAAAAAAAAATCTACGTTCTATGAAATTCAAATTTTCTTTGTATTCTAAACTATAATATTGGTACTTAAAATTAAACTCTACTCAGGAAAATAATGGTAGAAAAAAAAACTTAAAGAAAATTGAAGAAAGAAAAAGAAGGTCTTTTTTTAAACTTGTAAAGAAATAAACAGCTTACAACTAGTGCTTGAAACCCAAAATATACCTGAAAATGAAAAAAAAAGTCTCCCAAAAATAAAGCGAATTAGTAAAATAAAAAAAAAAGATCTGAGAAAGCAAAAAGAATTTTATGGCAAATAGGCCTTTTGAAATTGTGGCACAAAAATTGTAAGGAACACAAATACTGATAACAGACTATATACACATCTATAGAACAAGCAGTAAGTACAAGTTGAAAACAACTTGAAGGTTTCTCGAATTTCAGTTTCTCTCTCTTTTGGCCTTTTTCGTTCATACACTTTCAATTTTTAGTAAATCCAATATTTTTCCTTATCGCCTTCTTCCTCAGGGTTCATCGTCACCGACTTAGTTGACAATCAACTCCTTGATGCGCCCGCCGTCTCCCTCGGACACGAACCTCTTGCGGCCTCTGTTCAAAAGAAAGATGAATACAGATAAAAATTTAAAACAAAATAATTACCTGAATGGCATTCTCTTCACTAAATTGTCATTTATGATGCCTTCTTTGTGGCACAATGCGATGAATCTTTCAAAAACTGTCGCTGCAAGGGGAACATCTAACTGTATATCAGGAATGTCATCATAAACACGAACGAAACCCTAAAAAAAGTTTAAAATTTTGAAGTTTGTTTATTATAACTTACTCTTTCCATCATGTCTCCTGTTATGATGACAGCATCTGAGAAGCACTTGAGAAGCTTACACATCGCTTCTTCCACATGTACGTTTAGAGCTTCAAGAGTCATTACGATAACCTAGAAGTTAATAGGTAAAGATTGAAAGGAATGATTTCAGTTTAGGGTTTACCTCATAGACGAGTTCATGATGAAAATGAGGAACTTCCAAGTCCATGAGACATCGTGTGGCTTCTTTAAGGTCGCCCGAAGACAGATATTCTTGCAAAAGTAAATTCATTTGTCTGATAAGATATTTGACCGGTCGGAGTCCTCCGCCGACTCCCCAGACGTTGTCAAGGCGGACAAGTCCGTGTTTCATCGAAAGGAGTGTGTCCGCCCTCTGGAGCGTCTGCTTCGCTAACTCAGTCTCCGCTTTTTCTCGAAGGACCTGAATAAGCTTCGGAGGGATGCAGTCATCGGCAATCGCTCGTGCGAGAAAGTTGCCCAAAACGACCGGTGCGTCTGGCGTGTCCAATATCAAATCGGGAAGATTGTTCAAAAGAATATCAAAAGCTATAAAACAACAAAATACAAAAGAATCACTTCCAAAACAAACATACCAGTCGCTATGTCTCTCTGCTTAACAATTCTACCATAGAGATCAGACACTAAAACTGATGTCATTTCCCTATGAGAAGGTTTGTGATCTAAAGCAATCTCAATAGCTAACTGCGGAATCTAAAAACCAGAGTTAAAACAGCTAAAAGATAGAAAAAACCACATACCATATGCTTTTTATTGTTAAAATTCATTTCTTCTAGAGCAATGATCACTTCATTAGTGTCTCCATGCTCGTAGTATTCACGAATGATGAGATCGGCAATTTTCTGTTCAGAAAAAACCAGATAAAGCATTCATATATTGAAATAAGTGATTAAATTACCCTTAACTCTTTATCAGACGCTTCAGGTATAATGGGCTTCAGCTCTATGTCTCCGTTGTCTAAAGAATCGCTGTCGTAATTCGGATCATTGGGATCAAGTTGAACTTCCTCATCGATTTCGTCGCCCAATTTTCCCCAAACGCCTTTTCCTCCTGCGCCACCTGGAAAGAAATAAATGTCAATATCGTTTCAAATTGATTTTTAGAATTCAACAGAATTTTTGTTTGTTACCAATTAGCAATATTTCTGAAACCGCGACGCTCATTTTGAAAAGCGGCGAGTCGACTAAAATCGCCTTCTCTGGCTCTTGATTCACTTTTTTGGCTTAAAACATGTTTCTGACTTGCTTAATTTCTTCTTTCGTTACTTAATTAGTACGAAAAAAAGAAATGAGGGAGAGGGAAGAAAGAAAGAGAGAGAAAAAGAAAGAGATGTGTCTGTGTTTTGTGGTTCTTTAAGTAAAAATACTAACTAAATAAATCAGGTGTTTCTATTTTGTTAATTTATTTTGGATCATACGATGGACGATCCTTAAATAGGATAGACCATGTAAAAAGGTTCGAAATCTGCCCAAAAAGGACCTCTTCACGACATGAGAGGTTTTTCTCATCGAAAAAAGGGTTTGAATCACCTTAAAAAGGTCTTTTAAGGTGGTCTTTTCTTATATTTAAAAAAAAAAAAAAAAAGTTCCTCGTTTTTTGCTTAATTTTTGGTCCTTTATGGCTACTAGGGGCCCTCTAACTAGGTACTATTCCTGTATGACAAAAAGGGTTTTTTGAGTTCAGTTTTGATCTTTTTTTTGGACTCGGAGGGACCTATTGACTAGATTTCTTTACTTGATGAAAAATTGGGCCCTTAGTAGAGTGCCGTTGATCCTTTTCGGGCACAAGGGGACTTTTTGAATGATTTCGCTCCTTTATGACAAAATGGCTTTTTTGGGGCTCAAATTTTGATCCATTTTAGACACGAGGGGTTTCAACCATTTTAGGACTTTTTTAATAATAAAGAGGGGGGGGGGATTTAATTAATTCGAAAATTGCTTTACTAACAGTAAATTTTGGGGTTTTAGGCGAAAAATTTACTTTTCTACTGAAATAAAGACTGAAAATAGACATAGCATACCATACAGAGTTGAGAAGTCTGAAGAGCCGGACTTGGCCCATAGCTGCCTATGGGTTTAAAATGCAATTAGCAACTACTTAAACATCATAGGGTTGAAAGGAACTGGAGGGGGGAAGCCTAAATAATTGGCAATGAGGGGATTATCCTTCTTTATGCCCCCTTTTTAATGAGGAAAAGTGAAAGGGCTTTTTCGTATAATAGGATTATTCTTCAATAAACGTTCCGGCGTAGATGCATTCAAGGTCAAACAGCTGAAATGCAACGTGTTTACTATTGTTGCCACGTTGTTTCCGACGCCTGTAAACCACGAGGCGTACATATTGAAATCAGAAGACAACGTTAATAAATGGAAGAAAATGTTCGAACCTTTTTTCGGAAGGCCTCTTCCAAAACCGTTCCTCGGCCTCCGGGCGTTCTTCCATCTTCGCTGCGAGGGTTGTACCAAATGGGCGGCACCGTTTGTACCGAGTCCGTCTTTCGACAAATGCCTTCCGATCCTTTTCGCTTTCCTTTTCACCCTCGGGTCATTTCCGGAAAGATTTTCGGCGCTTTTCGAAAGTTCGGTTTTCGAACTTTGAGCGGCTTCGGCGTCGTTCACTTCCAGATTTTCGACGTTGCCCACGATTTCCTCTTCCATGGTCGTTGTTTTAAATGAGAGAAAACGGGGGAAAACGTTCAAAAAAGGGAAGCTAAATACGAAAACGACTTAACTTATATATTTCTTTTATTAACCGTATTTAAACTTCTATAATATCAACACGATAGGTGGAGGGGGTTTTTCGTCTTTATTTTTATCCGAATTATTTCTCTAGTGTTTATTTTTAACGGGGAGAAACGCGGGCGATGGTATTCGTTTGGAGAACGAACAACAAAAAACCGGTCGCGGGGAGTACGAAAAGTGGAAATTTTCTGAGAAATGTCCCAAGAAAGGAGTCGGCCTTTTCGGTTTTCACTTTCTGCGCATTAACCCAAAATAATATAAACAAGTCCCTGCCTGGATAACTTGTATACGTGCACAAAGGACATTCAACGATACCAACATAACATACAATAACAAATACATTTCCCTGTTTCCACTTTCAATTTCAAATTTTTAAATTTATCAACTCTGTTTTATTTACCGACACCATCGATGTCCAACACCCAAGTTGATAAATTTATGATTATTATGTCATCAACGACATAACATTACGATGTTATCAATTATAATTTTTTTAATAAGGATTTTTTAAAATCTTGGATTGTAATTTGTACTTTGTAGTGGCAGCACTACATGTAGATTAGAAACCCGGCTTTTGATTTTTCATCGGTGACTTTTTTCTGAGATTTTTTTTTTTTCTCGATTTTTATGATTTTCTTGAATAATTTGAAGTTAGCAAAAGGAATTTCATTTTTTGTCTCACGAGGATTTTCAGCGATGGATGTATTCAAGAAAAACGCTGCTTTTAAAGCTGTTGACGAACATGTTAAGGTACCTGTTGATTTTTAAATTAATTTAATTTAATTTAAATTTTTGTAGGATGGGATGAAACTTGGAGTTGGAAGCGGTTCGAGTATTGTCTTTGCTGTTCAACGATTAGGTAATTTCAAAGGATCTTTGATGTCATCAATTTCAATCCTAAACTGAATGAAAATGGAATTTATACATTTCTCGACTGAAACCGATATCTGAAGGCACCTGACTGTGAATTTGGGTTTCGAGACCCAGGGCTGCAAAGGTTCCCTGATGTATTTGTAAAAATAAGTTTAGGGGCGTGCGGGATGGAGTAGGAGAAGGGGAGTGGAGAGGTCTGTAGAGAACCCACTTTCCAGTTTTGGGGTTTCCTCTTCACCAGACTAGACTAAGAAAAACCTGCGAGTTTTGAAATTTTATACACAAGTAGCCTTCCATATGGGTAGACGATGTGTAAAGTTTGGGTTCGATCGGTCCACCCAAACGTCGAGGAAAAATGCGTCAAGTCCAGTATCCACGTTTTTGGGATTCATAATGGCTTTTCCGGGCTTTCCAATTTTCCGATCGACTTGAAATTTTACAGGGACCTAGTAGGATGGCTGGACTGACGGTCTGGTAAGTTTGGTCTGGATCCGTTCGCCCAAACTTAAACTGTTGATTATAAACAGAAAAAGTGATGGGGTCGCCAATTTTTTTAGAATAGGTATATTATGTACCTATTTTAAAGGACAACTTTCGTTCAAAATTTTCATACAATTCCTGCTAACGGTTCTCAATCGAACGTCCCTTGTTTGTAAGTTTTATTTTGGGACGGAGATGATTCATTTTCAATTTCCACTATGGGACGGAGATGAGTACTTTCCTAATCGGATTAAAAATCAAAGAGATTATAAAAGGTCTCTCAAGGATTAGGACGGGACGGACTTGCCATGTACCCCTATTAACGAAAATTTAGCTGTATGAATGTTAATTTTTTTTTTTTTTTAGCGGATTTCCGTAGGAAAGTATTTTGGACGAAAATAAGGCTTAACATTGATTTTGAGGTTTTTGGAAGAAAATTAGGCTTCATTAATGTTGATTTTGAAGTTTGTTGGACGAAAATGAGGCTTTACAAATGTTGATTTTGATGTTTTTGACGAAAAATTGCCTCTAAAAATGTTGATTTTAAGGTTTTTAATGAAAAATAGCCTTAAATTATTATGTTCATTTTGCGGTTTTTGACGAATTTTTGGGGATATTTGCAAAAAATAAATAATAAAAAATAAATTAAAAATCTTGTGCCTGCCCATGGGACAGCTTACGCCCCCCAGTTCGGGAACCACTGGTTTAGACAATAACAATAGTATTTTTCTAGCTCAAAAAGTAAAAGAAACAGGAATAAAAGTCGTTTGCGTCCCAACTTCTTTTCAAGCTCATCAACTAATTTTGGAGCACAATCTAATTTTGGGAAGCTTAGAAAAATATCCTGAGGTAAATAAAATTTAAAGTTCTTCCATGAAAGTTTCAATTTAATTTTTAGCTTGATTTAGTTATCGATGGTGCTGACGAAGTCGATGCGAATATGAACCTAATCAAAGGAGGTGGAGGTTGCCAGACTCAAGAAAAAATCGTAGCTTCATGTTCCAAGCAAATGATCGTCATTGCTGATTATTCGTATGTATCGATTTATTAAATTAGGTTGTGATTCTTGAATTCATTATTTTAGGAAAGATTCTGATAAGCTTGGCCAGCAGTATAAAAAAGGGATTCCTGTTGAAGTCATTCCTATCGCTTATGTACCCATCTCGAAGAAAATAGTTGATAAGTTTGGTGGGAAGACAGCATTAAGGATGGCCACAATGAAAATGGTTTAATTTTTTTTTAATTTTTTATTTTATTTTTGGAAATGCTAGTCATATTGGCCTTTATAAACTATCTGAGTGGCTCCGGCCTAGGGGATTTTTAAATTTCATACCTATTCATTATGTAAAAAAGGATTTGTTTTTACTTTTTTATTTGAGGGCCAGATTTTACTCAAATCTCTTTAATTAGTTCAGGTGCAAGGTGCAACCTAAAATCCTGATTTAGTGGTTATTAGGTAGATTCCATAAAATCTACCTTTTGTTATCCTTGTGTAATGTTATCCAGTGGGAGTCCTTAACCAATCCAAATCCTTATTTCTATCAATCCCAATCTGTTACTTAAATTTTCTATAAATCAAGATGGGATGTGATAAAGGGCATTTACTCCATTTAGTAGTATCCCTCTTAGGCTAGAGTTTATTCAACTTTTTACCCTGGGAATTATTTATGTAATCTGTAAAATGATATTGACATTTCTCAATTATTTATCTTTCAGACATTCACTTATGTAATAAGAATGATCCTTTTGGATGTTGCAAACTCTGAATCATTATTTTTTTATTTTGTTCTGCAGGGTCCAGTGGTCACTGATAATGGAAATTTCATAATCGACTGGCATTTTCCTGATAATGTGAATGACTGGGATAAAGTCAATAAAGAAATTACTCTTCTTCCAGGTTTGTCGTTAATCCCATTATCCCTTCATTTAAAATGAATAAAATTTTTATTTTAGGAGTGCTGGAAACTGGACTTTTTGTGAACATGGCTCAACTGGCTTATTTCGGACAAGCTGATGGATCTGTTAAAGTTCGAAAAGCTTAATTTTTCAAGTTCCTTGTAATAGAAAATAATAAAGATATTTTTTTATAGCATTTGTTTATGAATTTTAAATTTTATAAAATCATTTTGAGTTTAAATTTTTTTATTCTTTTCAAATTTTGTTATTGTTTGCATTCGTGCACAGCTTCTGTGATGATGTCTATGGCTTTATTCATCTCTTCTTCATTTATCGTCAAAGGAGGAGTCAATCTGATAGTGGCTTCATCGGTCACTTTTGCTAAAAGTCCTAATGCTCTCATTCTAGTCACGACTTCTGCGGCTTTAGCGTATTCTGAAATTTTTTAATATTAACCTGATGAAAATAGTAAAAGAATGGCCTACCAGGGTTAATGACGAGGGCGTTCATTAGTCCTTTTCCTCTTATCTGTGTTACCATATCACTCGGAAGTTTACAGGTCAAATCAGCTCTGAGTTTCTCGCCCATTTTCCTTGAGTTCTCGACAAGTGATTCTTCTTGGATGACATCAAGAGTCTTCATGGCGACCCGAGAGGCTAAAGGGTTTCCACCAAAAGTCGAACCATGAGAGCCAATCGTCATATGGCACATAATTTCATCGTTTGCTAATACAGCTGAAATCTAAATAAAAATTATTTTATGTTCGTTCTACCTCATATATAGTTACTGGTAGAATTCCTCCAGCTAAGCCTTTTCCTAAGATGAGAATGTCTGGGCGGACTTTTTCATGATCTACAGCCAATAACGCTCCAGTCCTTCCAAGACCAGTTTGAATTTCATCAGCAATCCAAAGGACGTTTCGTTCCGTGCACAATTCTCGAACTCTTGACAAATATTTGTCACAAGGGATAACAACTCCTCCTTCCCCAAGAATGGGTTCCACCATAAATGCGCATACGTTCGGATTATTCAAGGCTTCCTACAATACTAATTTTCTTTAATAAAATCAAAACTAGAAGCAAACTTGATTCCATAATTTTTAGCAGCAGTTGATCACCTCAGGTCAGTTTATCACTTATCTGAGACAAAATATGAGTATGGGAGACTTAGCTCAAAAAAGACATTGCGTTTTACTAGCTCCCTTTGGACCAATCGACTTGAAATTTTTAGGGCTTTTTCATATCATTTTCAAGAAGAGCTGTACCAAAATTTAAGTCAATCAGTCCACAGAGAGCTGAGAAAAGTCTTTTTGACTTGAGTCTCCACTCTTACTTAAATTTCGTCTCTCCCTTTTCAAAATACACCAAGATAAAATTACCTCTAGAGCACTAATGTTGTTAAAAGGAATAAGCGCGAAACCAGGCATAAATGGTCCATAGTACTGATACATGATTGGTTTTTCAGACGTTGACACTGCAGCAAGAGACCTTCCCCAAAAGTTACCAGTCACCAGAACAACGATTGCTTGGTTTTCAGGTATTCCTTTTGTCAAATAGCCCCACCTTCGGGCCATTTTTATTGCAGTATCAGCTCCTTCAACACCTACAGGACAAGGTTAAAAATACTACAGCGGATTAAAAAACCTGTGTTCATCGGAATGACTTTGTCGTAGTTGAACATTTTGGTAACGTATTCAGCAAAAAGAGGAAGCTCGGTGTTATAAATGGCTCTTGAAGTCAAAAACAAAGTTCCAGCTTGCTTATGTAGCGTTTCTATTATTTTAGGATGAGCGTGGCCAGTATTGACGGCAGCATATCCAGCCATGAAATCAAGATATTCCTTGTCGTTTACATCCCAGAGTTTTACCCCTAAAATTAAATGATAAAAATGACCGAAGAGAGGATCTCGTACCCTTCCCGCGGCTTATGACGACGGGCATTGGATCGTAAATGCTGGCCGCATGACGCTTTTCCAAAGAAACAAATTTCTCCGCATCTAATTGCTCTTGAGTCGATTTTTTAGTCTTGATCGTAACAGCAGGCACATGGTTGACGGAAACGTTTTTCAAAAGTTGAAACGACTGTTTGAAAATTGCCATTCTCACCGGAAAGTCTCACTTTCACATTTGAACCAAAATCCCAATTGTCATTCAGACATTGATAAAAATCAGAAGATAAAATTGATCAAGGTTTCGAGGGTTCATTTGTATAAATTGATTGTGTAAAGTCGTGATTATCCAAAGAGATCGCAAAAGTAAATAAGATAGTAAAATTCACACAAAAAATTTTTTTTTATATCTTTGAGTATAAGAAAAATGACAAAAATTTAAAAATGTGTATTTTGCTTTTAAAACATATTAAAATCTCAAAATAATTTCAAGTTGGTCTAATACCGACGATTCCAAAACACCGAGGACTGACAACTGGATCAAACATCTCAACCAAATAAGAATTATGAAAACCCTAAAAACCCTTTATTAGTATAAACTATTTAGGTGATTTCCTTACCTTTTCTTTGAGAAATAATAAACGATCATACAATATAATTTTTTCAAGTATTGGGGCCAGAAATACTCTAATCATGAAGTAAAACTGCAATTTTGGCTCATGGTGGGCATTCTCGTTCAAAAAATTGACTATTTCATCGTCAGTCATCTAAAAAATAATTAATGACAAGTTTTAATAATAAACTTGTACCTTGAGTTCGTAGGGTAATTTTGAAATAGCTTTCCTGCAGTACTCGACAAAATTTTTGCATTTGGCACTGATTCGTCCGACTTCAACTTGTGGTTGTCCATCATAAATGGTTTTTTCAACTAATAGCTTTTCAAAAACTGCTCTAAACATCAGACTTTGACTCGATATCTTGAAAAAATGGTTAAAAATTGAGTTTTCAAGTTGATAGTTACAGTATTAGAAGCCCGAATTCGATCAGGAGCTTGGAGCGAAAGCATCCGTGCATTTCTTCCAAGCTTAAAATTTTTATTTTTTAAATATTCGCTCATCGGAAAACCGCAGTCGACACCTTCGTCCATTAAATGATAGCAGCATCCTACGTTGACGAGAAATCTAAATTCGGAGTTGACGAAAAGATCAAGACAAACCGGCGAAAGTTTTCCGCAAGTGTGCAAACCGACGATTCCACAAGATTTAGAAAGTGGAAACTCGGATTTTATGATTTCAGAAATTTTGGTTTCTTTTTCAATGAATTCTGTATGCTGCCGATAAGAAGCGAGTTTTTCTTTTAAAGGACTTGGCTCGTTTTCGATTATTTTCATTTTCTTCTTAACACCATTCCAATGTTTCTAAAAAAATAAGAAAATTAGCTTAAATCAAATTGAGGATAAAACAGACTTTCATTTTTTCAACTCTTTTAGTGGCGCTGGATGTATTTCCTGGTGATGAGTCAATACCTAACACGTTGATATTGTATTCCAGAGTTAAAATTGAGCTTAAATATCCTTTCCCATCTCCAACATCGACGACAAGATCAGAATTGGATGCTTCACACAAAGCGGCGACAATCTCGCTCATGATTTCGACTTCATGATTTTTCTTAACCGACATAAACTGCATCCCACATTCCAAGCTTTTAAAATTTTTGAAGCCCATATTTTCGATTTTGGCTTTCATCTCAGCCACAGAAACAAAACTTGCATTCTGCGATTGATATTCAGTAGATGCGACAAATTCGTAGATTTTAACATTTTTTGATCGATCGGGGCCAAAGAATAGGTGATAGCAATCATCCGGATTTAGGGTTTCGAACTCTTTTTGGATGTCTTCAGGTACATATTGGGTCCAAAGGTTTTTAGTAAGGAATGACACCATATGGGAGTTTGCTAGCGGCATCCATGGTGTCATAAATTCTATTAAGGTATCCAGTTTTCCCCTCAGCAAATCCATTTTTTAAATATTATCGAATTCTTGTTTAAAAGGCAATTGCGAATTAATCTTTAATAAGATGCAGCACTTTTTGTATAAAGCTCTGGCCTCATTGGCCGCACCGTGGATGTCGAAATCGCTATTCTCGTGAGGGATAGAGTCAACAAAATCCTGAAGCCTTTTAAGGGCGATTACCGTTTTCGGATTGCAGTCTGTTTTTAGTTTCGAATAATACTTAGCGAATGCGGAATAATAACCGATTTCGGCGCCGATTTCAGCGCCTCTGTGATATCCCAGGTGGTATCCTTCTTTCAATCCTTGTTCACGACCGTCCAATGTACCTCCTTGAAAGCCGTTCAGGGACAAACTCTGTTCCGCAAGAGCGATAGAATCGAATGCATCATTTATGTCTTCCTCATCAGTCATATTCTATCACAGTTAAAAAATATATATTAAAAAAATTAAAATCAACAAAAGAAGTTTACATTATCACATGACACATGTGAAAGATAACGATTGATAACAAGCAGTGTTGCCAATGGCAACTATCGAGAGTTTTAGGTTAGTCCACTGATATCAGAACTCAGAAGTGTTTACCTAAGTTTTAAGGTACGTGATTACTTCCATGTTTCATGGATTTTGATGCATTTTGAAACCCAAATCTTCGATGCATATTTTCAACTTGAGGTGAATTTTTTGATGTTTAATTTCTTAAGTACGAAACTTATGCATAATAACAAGTTAAGGACGGACTAATAGGCGACCTAAGGACGGACCAATAGGCGACCTATGGATTGACCTGGGGTCGCCCTAAGGATAGACCTGGGAGCGACCTAAGGATTGGTCAATAGGCGACCTAAGGACGGACCGATAGGCGACCTTAAGCAAAAAAACTTAATACTTAAGCATATTTGTGTACCTACCTACCAAGTGCTCATTCCATCTATGGATACAGGGTAGCTGAGTAGTGTAGGATCTGTTATGACTAATCAATAATCATGTATTTTTAGATAAAAATGGACATCTTGTCTGCGGTTCCAGCAGAGATTTCTGAGCTTATCTTGTCTTATTTGCCACCTGAAGATTTGTCATGTGCATCATCTGTTTGCCGATCATGGAGACGGCTGTGTAACTCAGATTATCTATGGAAGCGCCTTTGTTTCCGAGATAAATTTAGCAATCAGCATTTAGTATCGGATTTTAAATGTAAGTGACAAAAATTGTTTGTTTAAACATATAATATGTTTTCTTAGGTGTGAAAGATGCTCCAAATCGCTGGTCGCAGCTGTACAATGCGTATGCAAAGCGAGTTCGAAACTGGAAGACGGACTCTTGTGTGACATTGACTGAAGATAGCAGCGCTGCATTTATTCATGGTTTTTTCATCATTATTGCATCAGGAAATGAACTTTCGATAAATCATATTGAAAACGGTCGCCTCTTTCCGCTGCAAACGATTTCGACTGAAATAACAACAACGCGAATCTCCGCTCGTGACGACACGATAGTTTTCGGCAACGATGTCTTTCTTTCCATTTACAAATTCAACTCCGGTTTATACCAAAAAGAAGTAATTTTGTTCCCGTACGAAAGCACCGTAGTCGAAAAAACAGACAATACAACACTGGATAATATTTTCTATAAAATTTGTGTCATAACAGAAAATTTTGTTTGGGTCGGCATTGTCATTACTTATGTTATGTCTCTTTGTAAAATTTACGATAGAACTGAGAAAACTTTTTGTGATATTAATTTAAGCGATTTAGTCACGATATTTCATAATGAAAAGTATGTTTCGGTTTTGAGGCCAAATGCTATTCAAATTTATAGTGCATCCGGTCTACTTATGTGCCGCTTAGACCAGTGTTCATTTTATACAGGGTTGTCTATGTCTTCAAACGGTGTCGCTTTTTTGCAAAGTCAGGACTTTTGCGACCCCGAAGCTGTTTATTGCGATTTTAAACTTGTTAAGTGTTTTGTCGAAAAGGAGTTGCAAGTTTATAAACTGACTCTGTATGAGGACAATTTATTGTTTTTGACGGGTGTGAACAATTTCGCTTTGGTGTCGCAGAGAGATGGGAAAAATCTGTGGACGACTGAGCTCAGCGGGTCCAAGTATCTAAGGCCGGGTCGCGACCTTTTTGAAGTCGTCTGTAGTAAATTTATTTTCGTTTCTCCAAGTATGTGCCGAATGGACAGATTCTCATTATATGACCTTCAAAGTGGCCTTCATCTATACAGTGCAAGCACTTTAAACATGTCATCCTTTCATTTGCTGCAAGTTCGTGATTCCGGTTTGCTGTACAAAAAAGACCACCAGCCTATCAAAATACGATCTTACATTTAAAATTTTCTAATTTTCTACCTTTAAATGTGTTGAAATAAATTTTGTATTTACTTAATTTTCATCGTCTCATTTTTTTGCTTCCTCACTTACCAAAGGTAGTGTTTCACAACCTTCCCACACTTTCCGAGTACATAATTTATGAAGTTATTGATCTGTTTGTAAACAAGAAAGGGAAGTTACCGAATCCAACGTGTTATTGAAATGTAGGGCAATATGATTGTTCTTAGAAAGGTATCATTGGATATGAAACGATATAATTGGTGTCTCAACGATATAAAACGGAATTGAGTCTAATAGTTTGTATCTCAAGGGTAGCCAAATTAGACATTTGAGTCTCATCCGGAGTTTGAATAAATTGAGGGGCCTCCAAACAATCCTTTTGTCTGGATCTTTTGAGGTCTGGGCAGTGATTGGAGGGCTGTCGGTAACTGCACTTTTTTTTCGCGACAATGGATTTAGATTCCATTATAATAGAACTTGGAGAGTTCAAAAGATATCAAGTCTACATATTTTTACTTTTATCAACCTCTGTTGTATTCAACTCTTTTTATTCGATCAGCTACGTATTCGTCGCAGGCGACCTAAATTATAGGTAGAATGAAACATCAATAATGATAATAATTTTGATAATTTTATAGATGCTTTGTCAATGGATGCGATGGAAGTGAAAAATATGATCAGGAATGGGTTCGTAATGCAATCCCGCTGGAAAATGGGCGACTCTCCAAATGTTCAAAATATGGATTTAATAATGAAACTTTTGAAAGTTGCTTGTCATTTGACAGAACTCAAATTGAAAAATGTGATAAGTTTATATTCGAAACCAACGAAAAGACTATTGTGAATGACGTAAGACTATTTTATTTAAGTTAGAAAAATTCTTGCATTTGCTGTTTGACAATGAAGTAATTAATTCAGTTTGAGTTATACTGTGATGAAAATAAATGGAAACTAACTCTTGTTGGTACTGTCAACAACATTGGGCAGTTCATCGGATTACCTCTGGCTGGAATTTTTTCTGACAGGTAAAACTACTGCTAGCAAAAAGATTATTTGAATTGCTTTTTACAGATATGGTCGAAAAATAGCTCTCACAGGGATGCTTTTGGCATCAACTATTGTTGGTTTGCTGCGATCTTTTTCTCCGTCCTACAACATTTATCTACTGTTGGAGTTATTGGATGCGACTGTTGCCAGTGGATGTTACAGCGCATCGTTCCTCCTTGGAATGGAAATTATTGGCCCCAATAAAAGGGTTTTTGGAAGTGTCATTCTTTGCTGCTGCTATTCTATAGGTGAAGTTGCATTAGGATTAGCAGCCTGGGTAACACCAGACTGGAGAGTTTACCTGAGAACTCTCTACCTTCCAGGATTCTTGTTCATTTTTTATATCTGGTAAGAAATTCTATATTTTTAACAAATTAATTTATTTTTTAGGACAATACCGGAATCACTTCGCTGGCTTTATACTCATAAAAAATATGACGAATTGAAGCTAACATTACAGAAAATCGCATCAGTAAACCAGACTCGAATTTCAAATGAAAATCAACGAAGTTTAGATCTTTTAGGAATAGAAGTCACCAAAGAGGTTACTGTCTATTATTGAGGAAACTTGAATATCAAGATCACAGAACTTTAAGATGTAGGTAATGATTGATGCAGCAAGAATTATCTTCCCAGGAGAACTCGGCATCAAATAATCTTCAAGATCTGTGCATATGATATCCAAGCTCTGCAATATGCTTTCTAATAACTGGAATTAAATTTTCTTTATTTTAACTGTAGGAAACAATTCAAGAACATTTCAGCTGGGCTCAAGTTCTGAGATCGAAAATTATCAAAAATCGTTTGATGATCTGCGCATATGTGTGGTAAAGAAAAATCATAAGATTTGTGCCTCATACGACCCGATTTTATGCTTTTAAGCTCAAATTTTTAACACCTTAAACTGCGTTCTCTCACTCTACTATTTCTTTCATTAAAGGATCACCCATACTTTTGTGTTCTATGGACTGTCACTCAATTCGGTCTCAATAGTGGGAAACAAATACTCCAATTTTATATTGGTAAGCCTGGTCGAGGTGCCTGGATATTTTATGACTCTTTACGCCATGGATAGGTATGGACGGAGGACTTCGAATTCGTCATTTCTGTACTTGAGCGGACTCGCTTGCCTCGGCTTTTATTTACTTCCTAAAGGTAAAGAACATAAAATCAAATTATTACAAATAAACTTCTTTTTTTCTCCTCCAGACATGACAAATGTACGCCTCATGCTTTTCTTGATAGGGAAATGTATGATAACTGGATCGTTTAATGTTTTGTATGTTTTCACATCAGAAATGTATCCTACACGATTACGGCACTCGCTGATCGGCATGTGCTCGATGTTTGGACGAGTTGGGTCAATGCTTGCTCCTCAAACGCCACTTCTTGTAATTTAAAATTTATGATTTTAAAAAATCAATTTAAGACATTTTAAGAGCAACTATGTTGACCCAGTGCTTGTATTCGGAACTATGTCCTTTCTGGCAGGGATTTGCTGCATATATTTTCCAGAAACGAAAAATGTTAAGCTACCAGACACTTTAGAAGAGGCTGAAAATATAGGCAAATATTAAACTTATGTTATATTTTATAAAATTTTACTTGATCTTTTTTTAGGATTAGCAAAAATCATCGAAGGGAATGCTGAAGTCAAAAAAGAACAAACGAAAGTTTAAAGCTATTTATATTTTAAGTATTTCAGTCTTTGTAATTTATTTTAATTAAGAAAACAGGAAAATAATGATTTAAAAACTTTTTTCTATACACACTCCACATTGTACCACCAGTCACAAACGAGAAAATCTTGGCTGAAAAGCGTTCCATTCGGGCAAGACATGGGTGTCATCGCACCTTGAGGCGTACAAATAAAAAAACTCTAAAATTAAAACTTAAGAAGGCATAAAAATCTTAAAATTTGATCATACCTGACAGCCATTAGCGACGTCGGCAACGTATCCAGAACGATTTTCACAAATTTTTGTCGTATTTCGACCTTTTTCAAAGACTTTTCTACTTGGTGGGGGTGTATATTCTGTGAAAAAAAAAAATTAATTGGTGAAAAAATTGTTCAAGCTAAAAAGTTTCAATAATTCTCTCCAGATTTTAACATTCTATAACTTTTGAGGATGAAGTTTTAAGAAGTGCTTTGGCTTACCACTTTCATAATTATAATCGCCATAATCATAGTTTTTTTCAGCCAAAACTTTGTTACGAAAATCACCACTTTCTTGTGCGACTAATATTTTGTTGTCATAACTGACTTCATTTGATTCAGTAGGCTGTATTGATTCAGCCTCTGAAATGTCAAAAATTGTTGCTGAGTTCGTAGTGGGTTCATTGATTGTGGAAACCGTGGGATTAGTAGGAACAGTTGTGAAATCGATAGAAGTGTCAGAGACAGTCGTAAAATTTGTCAAGATGTCGGAAATCGTAGTATCAGTTGAGTTGAGATCAAACAGATCAGATAAAAAGAAGGCAAAATCAGACAGATTAAAGGTAAAGCGAGATTGTTCAGCAGTGTCGTTGAAAGTGTAGTTTTTCAACTCGTCGTGGTCGAAATAAGGAGGGACTAAATAATTAAAAGGAGGTGGTATAACATCTTGCAAGGATATCTTAGACGCTTCAGGTACGTTGATGACAAAAAGGTCTTCAAAAGGTGGCAAAAGTATTGAAGATGGTTTATCCAGTACGACTCTAGTGCTATGACGGTGTCGCTCTACATTTCTGGACCTTTTGCTAAACTTAGTCCTTCCATCCACAAACACAAAAGCACAAAAAACTAAAAGGAGATGCATCACTATCTAAGGTTCAAAGAAGACTGACTCTTTCAATGAAGAATCCTTCTGATGTAAAAGATAAACCAAAGTGGGTGAAGGAGAACCCAAAAAAATTACTTTTATTCATTCCATTCAATTGATTTTCCCACATAAAAAATAAAAAATATCCTCAAATCAAAGCCTTTTGTAATTTTTTATTGAAAACATAGGTAATCATTAAAAAGTGACAGGAAAGTAGTAAAATAAATGAAATCAAAGTGCTAAGTTTGAGAGGGATGTGCAAGTGCTGTGAAGCATAAAATGAGCCCTATTGTTTGCTATTATGCAAGAACTAGCACTATTCTTTTCAAAAAGATGTAAATTTGTGGCCTTTGACATGCTTTTGATTTCAGACAAAAAAGGTCACTATAGTCCAGTTGGCTCCTCTTTGAGATTAACAATGAAATCAGCCAGGGAGGCTGCAAAATACAAAGAAATACCAACTAAATCCATTATTTACCTTAATTTGATTGTTTCTTTATTGAATGAAGAGCATAATTTATAGATGTATTTGAACTCCATTTCCATCTATTAGAAATAGGCGAATAGCACATTCCATGGACTGTAATTGTTTCGCATCCGACTGGAAAAAATTAAAATTAATAAACACGAATAATATTAAGATTATGATTAAAATGTGGGAAAATATGATGGATTCTCACGCAATTACATAACAAAAAGGTTGATCCGAGTTGGACCTTATAAGTCATAGCTTATTTTCATTGCATAATTTACAGTTCATACCTTTTTCAAGCTTTTCTGCCATGTTTTCAACGGTTATGAATTTGTCATAATGGTGAACTCCACGTGGTAAAAGTTGAAGAATATTTTCAGCCAATATAATCGCACCGAACCAAGAAATCAAGGTTTGATTGATCGTAGTTGTAAATATAGAACCACCAGGCTAAAATTAATTGATTTTAATTTCCAAATCAAAAATTAACTTTACCTTTAGCACTTGGGATGCTGAATTCAGAAAAGGATCTTTAGCGCTGACATGTTCAATGATTTCCGACATAATGACAGCATCAAATTTACTTTCGTTTGTTTTCGAAAAATCTTCAATGGTTGATGAGACAAAGTCTAAGGAAAGATCTTCATTTAAAGTCTTTGAATAGTTTTTAGCGCATTCAATTAGTTTCTCTGAAGCATCAAGGCCAACGACTTGAGCACCTAAACGTGCCAAAGGCTAAAATTTAAGTTATAACTTTGTATAAATCTTACAAAGACAACTTACAACAGATAAGATCCCTCCCCCACATCCGACATCTAAAATTTTAAGTCCTTTCAAACTACGCAACGTTTTTTCGTTCTCGGCTTTTACTTTTCCAGTATTGACTAGTCCATTTCTGATGAATGGTACTCTGAAAATATTAACTGCTATATATTTCTCAAGTCAGTGAATGCTACTTAGTCCATAACTTTTGAAAACGCCCTTGATAAAACAATAAGGCTCTAAAACGTCTATATAATTGAAAGTGTCATACCTAAGTCGGTTCATAGAATGCAAAGCTTTCATCGGCCCATTTTCTTCATCCCACCAACCTTCGGTAAATTGCGCATGCTGGTCGACTTCAGCAGGATCTACCGTCGAACTTACATTTCTGCAGACGCTTTCATTTGCGCAAATCGTTCTTCTGGGACTTCAAAAATAATTAAATGATTAGTCGTAAGTTCTGTTAAATATATAATAGATACCTTAACAAATTTATCAATTTTTTGGTATGACGTGAATATAATTGAAACATTTTCATAAATAATCATTCATAGGCCTGTGTGGCCTGGTTGTACAATAACTAAATGAATTTTAATTATTTATAAATAATATGCCCAACAGCCCAACTTCATTCTTCGATGGTGATATCAGCAATCAGAAATCAGTTATCACTTTGATATTGCCGTTATGGTTATCCTGTAGACTGGCCTCTTCATTGATCTTAAGATCTTTAGTAATTTGTTTTCCCATTATCTATATTTCTTAGAGGAAAAACAAACAAACAAAAAACTAGATTTTGCATTTTCGATGCGTTTAAATCAGATCGAGGGAAACGTGAATGCAATTTTAAACTAGTTTGTACTATTAGGTTGGTCAACTTGCATTTTAACCTGTGGGTGAAGGTTGAAAATTTATGATTGCCAAACAAACTAAAATTCAAATGTGTCTTGTGATTTGCGCTTGATTTCCAATAACTCAAATGATGTCCACTCATTCAAAAATGAAATCCAAGAATAATGAAAATTTAGTCGACGTCTCCAAGCTTCCACAATGTAAACTTCTCGAACTTTTAGACAGACAGAAGAAAATTTCTTCTAATGCGTATGTCTTGATAAATAGTTTGCTTTTGTGATTAATAAAAATTTTTAAAGGTCCTTTTTGAAAAATCTCAAAGATAAAGGAGAGAAAATTCTCAAGTTCAAGGCTGAAATTGAAGAAGAGTTAAAGAAGCGCGAGGCACAGCCAAGTGATTTGCTCGACTCGATGGCTAGCCTCAGCATCCAGGAGATGGAATGGACTGGGAAGTTAAGCCGTCCAAAAGAGGTGAAAGAAGCTGATGTCCAAGAGGACGAAACCGACCCGCTCAAACTTATAGCTTCCCACAGTGGAACGAATTTTCAGAAAAAAATTATTCTGTAATTATCCAGCATTGCTGTATTAAAAATGTGAACTAATCTTATTTAATTTCAGCTCTGAAGATGAGCCAGAAAAGCTAATTACCGACCAAGACATTGAAGATGCTTCAACATCTAAAGATGGCCTTGATGATCCTTTTATATTAAACATCTGTCATCGACTCCACACTGTGAAAACTCCTGTAAAATTTCTGCCTTATAGAACTTTAAACAAGACCATGGAAAAGTCGGATAAAGTACGTGATTTGTCTGCAGCGACTGCTCCAGATTGGAAGTTCGGCGCCGCGAAACAAATCTCCCTTGAAGAATCTCTTAAAATGGAGGTCGAGAATGCTCGACTAATTAAGGAGATTCAATTAAAACATGCTGCCGAACGTCTGAAAGACAAAACGTTCTCAATAGGTGCTCTACCTCCTGAAGATCAACTTCAGAATTACAGGGATGTCCAACATGAAAGTGATGAAGATGATCAAGATGTAAGTGAACCAGATGAAGATGCTTAAAATAACTAATCTTATTATTCGATTGTAAATAATTTTGTAAATAAAATGTTGAATATTTATTACAGGGTCTTATTTGAATCATACTTCAGATCTCAAAGTGGTGATTGTGCATGATTTCACACATTTTGGCAGATTTGCATAGATGCATTGAACTTATGTTACGATTTTCAAAGAGAGAAGACGTTTTTTAGGACCAGATTTTTTACTTTTTTCGTCAAGAAAGATCCTTCTTAGATAGATTTCACAACTTTTTTTGGCTGAGAATCAAGCAGTTTTTGACCCCTTTTTAGGCAGATTTTAAACTTTTTTCAATAAAAAAGATACCCTTTTTGGGCACATTCAGTTCCTATTTAACAAGAAGAGACCATTTCAGACAAATTTCAAACAGGCTACGAGCGAAATTTTTATTAAAACGAATATGTACAGACCATTTATAAGTTAATAAGCAATTTGTCCCCCCCCCCTTCTCTATTGCCACTGAACTTGGAACTTAAGCAGCGCCGGCTTTAGGGGGGGGCGGGGTGGGCGACCGCCCAGGGGCGCCAACCAAAAAGGGCGCCGCGGCAGGGCACCCAGGAAAAAAACACCAAAAGGGGCGAAAAGCGTAAGAACAAAAAACCACCAAGAGAGCCCAGAGGGGCGCCAAAAAAGAAAAAAAAACGAGCCAAAAGGCGCAAGACAAAAAAAAACCACTAGTGTGTACTGGAGTGTACTAAAGGCTCCCGGTTTTAGCTATCTCCGAGCCTGTATCTCCGGTTGTACTCAAACTTTTTCTGTGAAATTGTTATTAGGTATTATTATTGTTATTTTATTTTTTAAATTAAATGACGACCCACTAGCGTGCTCCTAAAAAATACAATATTTCGCTAGGAGAAAAAATAGAATAATCTTATTCTCCGATTTGCTCCCGAACTTATGAACCGATTTTCTATTTTTCGGTCTCGCTTTTTCTAATATTTTTTGAAGATACTCCTAATGGAGTCGAACTTGATTTTTTTTAATTTATACAAGAAATAAAATAAAAAATCTGGAGAAATATTTTTTTTGGAGCACATTAGTAGTTCGGCATTTAA
Source organism: Orius laevigatus (assembly GCA_018703685.1). NCBI lineage: Eukaryota > Metazoa > Arthropoda > Insecta > Hemiptera > Anthocoridae > Orius > Orius laevigatus. The sequence continues at coordinate 74,271 of JAGWEN010000083.1, forward strand.
AAATCAACGAAATTTAAAAAAATCCGCTAAAAATTGTTAAAAATTTTTGAGTAGAACCGGAGATAATCGGAGAAAACTAAAACCGGGGCCTTTAGTACACTCTTAAGAGGGGCGCAAGAAAAATAAAAACTCGCTAAAAAAAAAGCTTTAAAAATTAATAAAACCTGGTACCTTGTGAGGTAAAAAAATTATAAATATGTAGTCCAATTAGTAAAGTTTGGAGTGCTTGAAGTAGTCCAATCGCGACATATTGGACCGCTGACATTAGTCCAATTTGGAAAGTTTGGAAAGTAGTCCAAGTTTGGACTACTTGACGTAGTCCAATTTGGCAAGTTTGGACCATCTTGAAGTAGCCCGATTAGGAAAGTTTAGACCTCTTCTAGTAGTCCAATTTGAAAATATTGGACCTCTTCTAGTAGTCCAATGTGAAAATATTGGACCTCTTCTAGTAGTCCAATTTGAAAATATTGGACCTCTTCTAGTAGTCTAATTTGAAAATATTGGACCTCTTCTAGTAGTCCAATTTGAAAATATTGGACCTCTTCTAGTAGTCCAATTTGAAAATATTAGACCTCTTCTGGTAGTCCAATTTGAAAATATTGGACCTCTTCTGGTAGTCCAATTTGAAAATATTGGACCTCTTCTGGTAGTCCAATTTGAAAATATTGGACCTCTTCTAGTAGTCCAATTTGGCGAGGTAGGGCAGCTTGTATGTAGTAGTCCAAATACGCAATTTTGGATCACTTGAAGTAGTCCAATTGTCAAGTTTGGGCCTACTAACTTTTTATAACCTACTACGTTTTTTTCTTACATATCTACCTACCTACCATATTTAGATAAAATAGGGATTTAGGGGGGGGGGGGGAGACCAGGGCGCTTGTATTTGTTGGCCCAGGGGCGCCAATTCTGTAAAGCCGGCACTGAACTTAAGGGGTATCCAAATACACCAGAGGTAATTTAAGACTTAAATAATAAAAAGATAGCTGAAAAGTAGAAGAAATTTTTTATTGATAATACAGGAAAGAAAAAGTAGAAAATTAAAATAAAGGTGGATTGGCTTATTTTCCAGCAGCAGTCGCCAAAGGATTTCTTAAGACAAGTATGACGGAGTCACCACGAAGAAACATTTTGGAGATAAATCTGTCTTTGTTGACCGGTTTAGCCTATAAAAAACGAAATAAGACTAAATTTGCGAACAATTTTATTTGCACAACCTTCTTTTTGCCTTTTCCAGTTCTCGGTAACTCCGTCCACATTTCTTTGACGTTCTCAAGGACCATGTTGCAGTGACGATCGAAAGCTTTCACCCTGGCCAACAATTTTTTGTTGTTACGGCAGTTGATGAGGACCTAATCGTCATTAGTTTAATAAATAAATAATAGAGAAAATAAATATTTAACCTGTGTATTGTTTTTGACAGATTGAGTGAGTACAGAAAGAGGTCCGGTGTTGAACTCTTCCTCTTCTCTCCGAGCCAACTCCTCCGGAGTCATTTCGGATTTAGGTTTCGTTAAGGTCCTAAATAATTTTTCAATATTATTCCAATAAATACAAAATAATGCTATACTTACGCCATTTATTTGATTTTTAAGATTGAAATTACAAACAAAAACGTTTTACAAACGCCGGAATGCGTTATGCGAAGCCAGTAATCGAAGGTTAAAAAAGGTTACAGTGACATTGTTGCCACCTGCTAGTAAAAATTAAATTAATTTTTGTTTAAATTAATTTATTGAGATTGAAAAGTAATAAAATCACGTGTCTTGACCTAAATCAAAATTTTTAAAATAAAAAAAATTTAAACTTCAGAATAAAAGTGAAACCTCTCACATTGTTATCTTCGAAGTGCTGACCCCAAAATATCATTCGATTTTTATAACTGGGCGAAAAAAATTTAAATACTAAAATGTCGATTATGAGAAGGTTTGTAATGAATTTTGCTTTCTAAAATTTATTCCTATAGGTTTTTTGTAAGATTGAGTGGAAATAGAATGGTTAAATTTTTTATAACTTTTCAGCTTGATGACTGGTCGGCACATCTTGCTGTCGAACAATTTTCAACCTTTGAAGGCGTCTTGGCAGTAAGTGAACTTGTTTTCCGCTTGATTATTTATTCATAAATGCCCTTAGGGTCAGATGCGTTACATTAAAGGCGACACCAGCACCTCCACCGCTCAAGCAAACTTTCGAAGAGAAGAATGAAGGAGTTCGCCCGATGTCGCCCCATCTCCTCATCTACAAACCTCAGTTGACTTCTATGATGTCCATCTCGCACAGGATCACCGGCATGATGATGACTGGATATGCTACGGCCCTTGCATTCGCTTCATTCTCATCCTACGACGTCGTGTCGCTTGCGGAATCCATCAAAAGTATTGGCCTTCCCGGACCTATCACATTCACGTTGAAATACATCCTCGCTTTCCCATGCGTCTACCATTTATTCAATGGGATCAGGCATCTTGTAAGTCCTTGGTAGTTTTTAAGGGAACTCTACGCATGATTAGCTTGAAAAAGTCACAGATTTTCATATTGTTTAAAATATGTGCCAAATTTCAAGTTGATCGGTTTATAGCTAGCTGAGAAATTTTATTATCTATTGTATCTTCGAGAAGCCATTAATTGAATTTTTTTTTTTTTTTTCAGATGTGGGACACAGGCAAAGGACTTACTATCAAAGAAGTCTATCTCAGCGGCTACATTACTTTAGGTTTAACTATTCTCTTCACCATCATTGTTGCTAAATAAGATCTTACCAAAATCTGCACTCAATGTAGCCAATAAAACAAAAGCCCTGTAAATATTTAAATAAACTACTTGTTACGTGTTCTGTGTTCTAAGTAAAAGTTTCAAATTGTTTTTTTCCAGAACTTTAAAAGAGGAAATTTTTATAAGAAATACTTAAATTTATGTAGCTTTTTAATTAATTTTTTGGTGGTTCACTGGGGTTCAAGCCATGAAGTTTCATTTGTACAGCAATATCAAAAAGATAATCGTAACTTTCACATCTGAAATGGAAAAAATGTTTTAAAATGAGATTTAATAAAGAAAAGGAGAAACTTACTGAGTTTTGGCACTTTGCCAGGTATCGCCCCAGACATAAACACCATGGCGACGCACCAAAACTGCTGTAGTTGCCGGATAATCTTTAATCGCTTTAGCCAAACTTTCAGTCAAGTCCTCTTCCCAGGGTGTGTTTTCAATAATAGGTATTATTAAATTTTCATTGTAGTTGTAGCAACGGTTTAGCTCTTGGTTTTTTATCCCTTTGATCATTTCCAAATGTGTGACATTGAATTCGGTGCCTGGCCATAACAAAGTCGCCATGACGGCTGATTTCGAGTGTGTATGGATAACTGCTCCTGCATTTCTGGCTGAAAATTTTCATGAGGCAGTCGCAGCAAATTGTCTAAAATTTACCTTTGTAGGCGCACATAAAAAGAGGAGTGCACTGACTTTTTTTAAGCGACTTTTTCACAGGGAGTTCCAAATCGTTTCCATCGATGTCTTGCACAAAAAGATCGTCACTCACCAGTCGTTCCTTCTGGACTCCTGAAGGAGCGATATAAATTTTTTCTCTGTAAAAATGAGAAAAAAAAGCCTTAGGCTCTTTTACTGGTAACTATGCTAAGGAGGTAACTTAGCTTACCCTTTCCTAATGCTCATCCCTCCACCAGTTCCGGTGACCCATCCTAAATGGTAAAACTGCTTACAAAGTTCCGGAATCAAAATTTTCGGATCTTCACAATCCAAACGCCCATTTTCTTGAGCCATTGTTAAGCAAGAGAATACAAATTCAATACTGCGTTTAATGATATGAATATTTTATCATCAAAGATTAAGATAAGTCGCTCGGCGATTGTCAAGCCGATTGTGATGTGGACCGTGGAAGTTATTGGAGAGTGGAGACTGGTTACTGTGAACTGTGCAATGAACGAATTACGAATGAACAATTTATCGTTATCACTTCATTTTCAGTCTGTTATCTGTGTATTTTTCGTATTATCACTTATCAGCCTAGTCGCCCCTAGCGAATATTACACGAAATAAAACGAGAATAATACCGCGAAAAACTGGCTGTATCGCGCGCTGTAAACTATAAAGATTGGGAGAGATTCGTTAGGAAAGAGAACTGGGACAACTTGCAATAGGTACGTACCTAAAACCACAAAACACCCGGGCCCGCATTAGTATTGGAAGCTGTAAGGGCGGATTCAAAGACAAATATTTCAGTACGATTGAAGACTCAACTCTAATGAAAATCAATCAATCAATCTTGAAAAAGCCTAACAAAATTTCAATCGATATGTCTAAAGGGAGCTGAGACACCAAGAAAATGGTTTTTAGCGCCGGGGGGGGGGGGGCACGATAGGTTTGCAATTAGTCTAGACTCTAGACGTGTCCAAAAAAAGTGTAAAGGGTTCCAAAACAGTCTAGAACGGTAGAAAACAGTCTAGAGGAGTCCAAACCATTCTAGAGCGGTCTAAACCAGTTTAGAGGTGTCCCAACCAGTCTAGGTTCTAGAAAAGGATACCTATCCAGAGTCCAGACCTCTGTAAAATCTTAAATCCACCTCTACGGGATTTAGGGGCCTCTCCCCCAAAATCGCTTGACTTTGCCGTTAGGCATTTATCTAAAGCTTCTTATTAGAATTTTTTCAGAATTTTCTGATTAGAATTGTAGGAGTAATTAGACACAGTTAAAAAAAAAAATTGTTATTTATTTTCTATTATTATTTTTTTATTCGGCGAATTCTCCCTTAACTTTTCTCTTGTCTACCTCAAACTTTTATAGAGACCAAATTTTGGAAAATTTGAACTTTTTAGCAGAAACAAAAATATCTAAACACTTTACACCATTTCCCTTCATCACACCTACAGCCATCAATATATATCATGTTTAGCTGTTCTGCTCAGTTGTTGGTGAACAAGTGGTGGAGAAGTTGTAATCATAATCAATGATTTAAGATGTCCGTGCGTACCGTACCTCGAAGACATTTGTGATCCGTGAAAAGTAATCAAAACTTACCAGTCTTGTTCGTATCTACTTGTCTCTACCATAATAGTTTGTGGCCCTACCACCCCTGCCTCTCTTCCTAACTGTGTAATCAATGAACTTCCTTTTTTATCCTGAAAGTATATCCTTTTATTTTCTTCAAAACTTTTAGCCCGAAAGGGCATTAGTAAAACTACTTGTGAGAAACCATTTATTTCTTTAAAATATTACATCACTCAAAATATTATGTAGGAAATTCAATTTTTAAATTATAAATCATATTTTAGGACTTATAAGATATTATATTATTCATAATAAATAGTAGATCAAAAGGAAATAATAAATTATTAATTAAATCGAAATATTTAAAGATTGTGTGTAGGCAGGTGAAAACAAAATTTCTACCCTAAACTTTTTGGAGGATAGCTAATATTAAAAACGAGAGCTAAGTTTTTGGATAATTGAATATTTTGACTAATTTATTGATGTGACTGAAATTGACAACAATAGAAGCACGTAAATCGGGGTTGGTCATTCCATCTGAATTAAATGCGGTTTATAATGGGAAGAATATAATCTCTTTGCGGTTTGTCCTGTTTTTTATTGAATTAATTATAATCTTATTGTTGCTTTTAACTTTCTTTGTCGTCCCCTTCAAAACGACCTCTTCATCCCCGCTATGAAATCTTCGTAGCTCATGGGAATTGCTCTCCTGCGGAAAAAAAATCATTATTCAAACTTAAATTATTATTCATTCAATTAAATTATTAATCATTATTCAAACTTATATTATTTTTAATGGGTTCTGGAGAAAACAATACTTAAAAGCTATACATAAAAGCCTGCGTAAATAATTGTTCATTAATTTTCCCCTTTATCGTAGCTCCTCATCTCTTGTCATTATCATCTACCAAAGGCGTTGTAAAGACCGCGAATTTCTCGTTTTCATAATAAATGGAGACATTTTATTTTTATAGTAAAATAAAAACCTACATAAATTGACTTCTTTTCCGGTACATCTTATTTCTTTTTGTGTCGTAATCTTCCATGCTTATATCTGGTCTGAAAAAGAATAAAAAATTAAAAATTACCTAAATAAAAATAATTTGTAAATTTTTTGTCTTAAAATATGAAAAATGAAAAGAGGAATATGTACATCGAATTAGGTGGTCGTTGTCCAGAAAAGAAAGGTGACCTTTTTGCCGAAATGCCCCGACACCGGGGAGCGAACGGGTACTTCCTAAGAAAAATAAAAAAAGCGAAATAAATTAAAAAATTGAGATTGGAAATTAGAGTGACGTACATGCAATTGATTAATTCCCCATTTTTTCCGACCACTTGTGATTGCGACGTCCTCACGATAGCCAAAACGAGGAGGAGAACGAAGCAAACCCAAAAACAATATGAGGCCGTCCCTCTGTCCCTCGACATCCTAAAATCAAGAAAAACAAAGTTGACAGATATAATTAGAGAATGGAGATGTGGAAACATACTAATCCAAAATGGGATGAACTTGATAATGATTCGATGCAATTAATCATCAATGATCAACTCTGGTTGATCATTATCAAGTTCAAGCCCATTTTGGATTAGTATGTTTCCACATCAAGGTCGATAAAGTACCTAGTCAATGTTCTTTTGAGTGAATTCCCTTTGATAATGCGAATTTCGTACATTTTTTTAGGGGCCAGAAGTGCCTTCAGGGCGTTCTTTTGCCTTTTTTATTTTCAAAAACAACAGATTCTTATCCTTTTGTTTTTATAACAAATTCAGATCGGATTTGACGTCAGGAAACTTTCACGCATAGCAAGAATGCGCTTAGGGCATGACTATTTGACTATTTTATTTTTTATTATGTATTTTTTCTGTATTCCTTCCTCAACCTGAATCTCAAAATTACAATAACAAGGAAATTGGCCTTAGTAACTAAGTGTTCTTAGAAACGACGGAGTCGTTAGCGAAATAACTAAAAATCCGCTAATATAATCATAATCTAATCCTAAATATTTATAGGTATTTCCTTATAAACCATGCCAAAGGAACCTTAACAAATTTCAACAAAATGAACGGAAATTGTGCACTACCTATAGGTACAATTGAGACGTAAAGATAATCTCTTTAATTGCAGACAGAAAACATTTACGAATCATATTCCGGAAAGAGGTCTTCTCGTCTTGTAATAATTAAAATTTAAGATATGTACTAATAAAATATAGCTTGCGACAAATTTAAAAGGGTGAAAAACAGTAAATTCGAAATAGCTTCACTTCTTTAGGGTTGAAGGGTGTATTTTTAAAAAAATATGTACCTATCAAGTTTTTAAACAACTTTACACGATAACAAAGCAAGTTACAAAGGATTTTTCTTGATTGAAAATCTTCATGACGTCAACGATACCTCACGACAGAAAATCAGCGGTGGTTTTTAGCGGATTTCCGGAGGAAAGCAGGCTATTTTTTTTTTACAAAGCCGCTTTAAAAAATTTCTTTTTAAATGGGTAAATACTTAATATACTTAATTTTGTCCCAATTTCAATTATCAACTCGGTAAGTTCGGTTCATAAATTCAGTTCATGAGCTTTGAGTACCAGTCACCCTGTCAATATGACAGAAGCTTTCTTGTAGGTTTTGAGAAAAAAAAAATCAGTTGTCTTCTGCAAATTATCAATGCGTTTTATTATGAAATGAATATATCTACTCCGTTTTGAACGTGACATATTAAATCTTTGTGAAACGTGTTAAATTCGCACTGTAGACAGTTAATTCCATGAAAATAACGGTAACCCGACTTCCCCATACCAAAATTTCCTCCTTTACTGACGTAACCAAAGCTTTTTTTAAACACACGTAGGTGTTAAATAATTTTTTTTAAAAACCTTAAAATATTTAGATAATTTCTTCTCGGAAATTCTCAAATGCTTGTGTTGGGAATCAATTATCAGATTCTTTTCATTCATCCGTAGAAGTTTGATAATAGGTAACATGAGTGAATTTTTAACAACAAAACATTTCTTTCTGTCAAATATTCACCATTTTTCAGACCAAATAAATTCTAACAAATTTTTTTTCCAACTTTTTCCAAGACTTGCGGAAAATTGAGTATACCTAACTAGGTATTCCTAATTTCATATAATGTTAAATTTTCACAGTTCCAAGAAATGAGAGGTCACAAATTACATATCGACAAAACGTGAAACCCAGATCACCATGTTCACGAACAATACGCGTATGATCCTCATATAATCCTTCGTAAAACCGCCTCATCAGCTTTTTTCTTTTCAATTTTTTCAAATGAACCGATTAATGTAATTTTTAAATTTAAAAAATGCTTTCCAAATAAAAATGTATTTTTGCGTAGGTGGAATCCGATGCGATGTTAAATTTCGTATGTAAGACGGAAAAAAGAGACGTTAAATGAACCATGACTGTGACTCAAGTATTTACACTCCTACTCCTTTTATGTCTCAGATCTTTTGAAAGAAAATACCCTTATATGTAGTCGGAATTAAATTAAACTCAAGATTTATAATTTAAATAATTAGGCTTCCTACAATACTGACAACTTTTTTTCCCTCCTTCTTATGCGAAGCGAAAACTTATCAGAGACAATAACACGAATGGCTTGTTTTCCATTGATTAGATTGGTTCGAAACGTCTCACACCGAAGTTGGAACTTGTACGAAGTGCGGTCAAATTGAAGAACTTCTGCTTAATTTAATTTATTCCAAATCGCGAAGGCTTTGTTTTGACTATTTGTCAACGACACCTACGCATTTGGCAGTCGTACTCCTTGTTTATTCCAGATAATCCAGAAACCTAAATCAAATAATACATAGAAAAAGTATTCTTTTTTAAAATTTATTACTTTTTAAGTTTGCTTTTAATTCTTTGTTTCGAGTCTGAAAAACTTGTGAACTCAAACAAGTCTTGAAGACTAACTTCTGACGAGTTTCATACTCAGCAATTTTTTCCTTTTCTCGTATTTAAATTTTAAATTGGAGTTGAAATTTAGGGCCAAATGTTTATCAAAGAGGGTTTTTTTAACGTTTGGAAACAAATTGGTACTTAGCATTTGCATATAAATTAAATTACTAGTTTATGAGGTTTTTGTAGTCACGAGTTTTATCGGAAACTCATGAAAAATTTCTTATCAATAAAAAAAATTAAATCTAGTGATTTAGAATTCATTTTATCCTTTTTACACATTTAAATATCATTTTATTACTAAATTAAACTAGAGTAAAACAAAAGTGGAAATATATCCTTTAAGCATTTACCTCCTCCTAGTGCGTAGGTATATGTTTTTTTTTGTAACCTGATAGCATCTTAATTTCAGAATATAAAAAAAAAAGCTTACTTTCCTTTGAAAATCAGCTAAAAATTAAATAAAAACATATATAACAAGAGTCCTTTTGCCTCACCCCCCTGGGGTTGGAAGGTTTAATGAAATTTAATAGTAAAGTTTAATAATTTAAATATAATTTTATTCTGAAAGCTTTTAGAGAAAAATAAGTAAGTTTGGATAAATCACAGCTTTCTCCTAAAAAGGATTGGACCACAACTACTACACTAAATATCAAACTTCAACTGTTTCCAACATTCCAATTTATCAAGAAGTCTTCAATATGATAATAATTTCTGCAAACTTTATGGATTAGTACGATATCGGTAACTTTATATGAGTCATCCCTTCAATTAGATTTCATCTATTGTATGTTTATTGTTTCTCTTAAAATGAAAATTTAATTCACAATAATTTGATCAATTAGATTTCATCTAATTACGTAATAACTTCAGGAATTATGAAAGTGTGATAGTCATTTTTTATTAAGGTTGTCTTCAAGAATAACTAAAGTTCCAACATATCTTGAAATATTTTGAAAACAAATATTCAAACCCAGACTTGGATAGAAAAAATCTACTAAAGTCGTCCATTATGGAATACGTAAATAAAATATTGAAAATTAAATAAATAAATACACCGATCAAAAAGTGATGTTGTATGGCTCTCGGATAAAGAACACGATAAAACAACCAAAAGCTTAAAAAGATTGACTCTAATAACATAGGGCGATTAAAATTAATACGGAATAAACAACTATGTTTATACATAAAATATAAATTAATATTTATTTAGACTATTTATGGAAAAGAAAAGTAAAGTAGATTATTTATATAAAATATAGTTTTGCACGTCACGCTGTGAATTTTTGTTTATGACGAGAAGCTTTTTGTCAAAAAATGTAACTTATTGCCAGTGTCAAAGTTCATAATATGTCTCTTATGTAAAATTTTTGATATAGAATAACCGTATATTTCAGTTTGATGGGAAATAGTGCGAGCGAATTTACATAGACTTGACTAGTCTGAATATCATTGATTGGATTCTTTTATTCCGAAAATTGTTAAAAATAAAATGGAAAAGGTGAGCCTGCTTGGTAGACATAGGACATGAATCATGGATCGGTATGGAACATCGAAGTATCTGAAGCTTTGTGACCAATAAAATCGTGTTAAGTCCGTTCAAAGTAGAAACTTCGTCAAACTCCTCGATGGCATTTTGGAGACGATAAATTTCAAAGACAAAATCAGAACTTCGTCTTTTTTTCTTTTTTTTTTTTTTTTTAAAGGGTTTCTTCCGAACCTATTTTTGGGACTAAAAACTCCTGACAAGTCCTTTTGTTGAAAATAAGAATTTTTTTAAAAAACAAGAAAGTAGAAAAAACAAATCTTGTATGAAAGAAATCTTTCATTTTTTAGCTTTTATTGCATTTTTCTACTCCTTTCCCTTGTACGTAGACACAAAGTGTCCAAACTTTTTATTTTTTTAGGTATTTTAAAAAGTAAGACACCTCATTTTATGAAACTTTACTTTTCCAATTTACACGTCACATTAAATAAAGTATATAAAATTTTTTTTATTTTCTTCAAAACCCTCACAAGACAAGTTAGCCAATTTTATTTTAAAGGCCGTACGTTTTAAATATGTACTCCTATAATTAAACGAAAACCTGAATCCTTAGTATGTAGATATTGATTGCAATTTTATGAACATTAATAAAATTCTATTGACACGAAATAAAAGGATTTTATATTCTACTAAAAAAATCCATTTAAATCCTGTCATGCAGAATAAAATTGTATAACCTACAATTTGAAAGTTCCAATTTCATTTCTAATAACACTTTCCATCTATATGCTTCGATAAATTACGAAAATCTCCATCTGTATGTTCTTTAAGTTCAACATTGCCATTTTCGTGTTTTGAAATTTTTTTAATTCTACTACTCGAAATCGTCGGCTGTATCAACTACGATGAAATTGACTGGATGGGGATTATTATATCTTAGGAAGGGATCTTCTAACAATCAATTCCTAGTTATATTTAATGACTAGGTATGACGTCTATTTTCGGGATAATTGAAATATGTTTCTGTACAAATTTTGCAGATTCCTTTTCAAAAAAGAAAGTTATTGGATTTTAATAATGAATTTTTCATTAAATTAGTAATAAATGGATTATTCATATTTATGTATTTTTATTGTGTGAAACCATGTACTCTATATCATATTCAAAAGTAGAGGAAGGTACACCTTCCTTAAAGATTGTATGTAAATCTAGAAAAAAAATTTATTTTGAATTTGTGTATTACTGAATACGCACCCCGTATAGGAAAATAAAACAATGGGGTGTGAAATTTTAATTATTTACTTACTCGTGTGTCGTTACGTTGAACAATGAAGGTATGGGTAAAAGTGATTCGGATTTATATACCTATGCTGAGGCCTCATCCGCGCTCATGCGCCAGTCCGAACCCTTAACATAAAACGTAGGTGGGTAAATTGACACAAGAAATTAAAACTTATATTATTTAAAAATAATTGTTATGAGGAGTAATAACTTTTTTTTTTTGGTGTTATTTGTTGAATCTCTCTTTTAAATCGAAGTAATCTGACAAGAGGACATCGGGAGTCGGGACTTGTATCTCACAGATTCGAACAATACTGAGCAGTTATTTACAAGGGGACCGCGATAGAAAAAAAATCTACCATTCCTGTTAGCCACCAACCCTCGAATGGTGGAGGGTCGTGGCACCTCTTTGAAGTCAAAATACGAATACATGTTTGAAAATAGGCTGAAAAATATCGATCCTAACGTAAAATGAGACTAGGAATTGATGGAATCAATTAAAAAAGCTCGAGAACCAAATAAATTAGTATGTAAAAGGATTTTTTAAATTGTTTCCATTGGATCCTCGTGTAAATTTTACATCATAATCTTTATCTTTCTTTTGCCAATTTTCGAAAATTTGTATTTTCAAATTTTTTGACTTGAAAGAGTCTCCTTTGAACATTTTATTCATCCATTTTATTCGAAACTGAGGTTTTTATTGGTTTTTCAGACTGAAAGATATGAAGTTGTTGTATTTCTTATTTTTTTACATACTTCAATTTATTCGTTCCCTAGATTTCTACGATAGTCAAGTTGTATGTATGTACCACGTTCCTCCATCCCCCATACTTAAAATGTTTTTAGGGATAACTATAAATTATTTTAACTTTCTCAAAACGGAAGTTATTCTATTTGATTGTTTATATTTATTATTGTTATGATTTTACAATAAATGTAACTACGTCTTTTTTTAAAGGGATCAAAAAGCGTAAATAACGGCATATCTCTCTTTTTGCTTCACTTGTAATTTTTCGGATTGCTCAGTCCACTCAGCTAAATGAGAAATCACATCGCAATAGAGGATACTTAACCTCTGATACTTTTTCATCCGGGGTCTCTACAATTATATTTTCTTCACAAAAAAACCCACACAGAAAAAACACGGTAGTTTTGAAGTGATTTGTTTTTAGTTTTTACTCTGCGATACAAAAGTTCTGCAGAAAAGACGTAGGCGACCTTTGAGAAAACTATATGATCAATAAGATTTTTACGCGAAGTTATTTACATTCAGGAAAAGTAAAAGATGTTTGACGATCATGCAAATCCATCAAAGGAATTATTATTGTTTTATTTTATTACTTATTTTTATCCACACTTTCAACTGTTCAGTATTAGAAAGGGGCTCTAGATCCTAGCCAAACTACCTACTTAGAAAAATGGCAGCCTGTTGGTTTTACCACTAATGTTTTCTGGGACATAAAGTTTCGGTTCATAAGAGTTAACGAACTGACTTAGCTCAAAACAACAATAACTTTATGTAAAAATTTTAACCGGAAGTTTTATGGATTACATACAGACTTATTTACTTCAAAAAATTTTTCGAGGTAAACAAACATCCAAAAGATTGATTTTGCTACAATGTGACGATATTGTTAATTTATTAGGCCAATACTGGGCCTTATCATAAAATGTTTATTGTAGGATATAAAGTAAAGACATTAAAAATTAATTACCTCATCCGAGAACCATTTTTTAAAAAAGTGACTATTTCTTTGTATGTCTGTAACCCTGATTTTCAGTCGTCAAGAGCCAAGAACTTGAAGATGATTTAAATTTCAAGATCATAATATCTAAAAGAAAAAGTCGCAAGTGGCGTAATTCATGAAACATTGAACACTGTAATAGTTGTAAATCTATGAGGGGAAAGCCCCACGCTTGAAAATCTCCCGGTTGAGACTTAAGGGTAAATACCCGAAAATGGGATCCTATAGAGGTGATCTAATACCCAAGCCTAAGCTTCAGCTAATCACCATTTGTCCTTATTATATAAATTATAAACACAGGAGGAAATTAACCACAGCGAATGTAAAGGATTATTGTAAAAATAATATAATATATTCATACATCAAAATTACTAGTTAGAAAGCAAACTCTCCGAAATGGGGGGGGGGGGGATGAAGAAAAAGAAGAAAATTCCAACTTGGCTAGACTCCTGTTTTTTAAGCGAAACATTTTACTAAATCTCTAAGTAGTACTAATTGCTTCATATAGTCACTAGAAGCCGGATTTTTTCCTGACAAGAACCTCCAAATTTATTCTGACAGTCAAGATGGTAGATTAGGACACACACAGAAAAGACTAGGGAGCTCAAGAGGAAAAAGAACGTACATGTGAAAAAACAAGAAACACGAAAGGCCAAAATTATAAACGAAACCCTATCTCGATACTCATCCAGTCGTAGCCAGGGGACAATCGCGAGTGGATTCTTTGGTACTTATCCAAATGTCCACTGTCTCAGATACTTTCCCCCGGACTTGGGACCGGGCTAGAAAGTATGTATAAGTGTTTTCTTGGGTTCAACCACCACTCCGTTGTAGAGAAATAGGGCAGAAACACAAAAGGATAAATCAAAAATACCGCCGAAACTCTTTGTATAATAGAATAAAGAATACAAATCGAACTAGGAACAATCAAAGGAGGTAAAATTAAAATTTTATATTTATAACAAAAAAAATCTACCTAAAAAATTTCCTTCGTTGATCACGAGTTTGTTGGTTTCTTCTTGCTGTATAATTAGCCTTGCTGTAAATTATAATTACTTTTAAAAATTATCATAAATAAAAATTCTCTCGTAATATATAATAAACATTTTAACAACTAAAAACAAAAAAATTACAATTTAAAATAGTAGGTGTGGTGTGAATAAATTTTTATAGCATCCAACTGCTTCCTGGAATCGCGGTTTTAATGATAAAGGAAAAATCTCCCATTCAATAATTTAGAAAAAAAAAATTGTATCAAAGCTCCAGACTCAGAGGTTCAAACATAGAGACGTACATATTATAGTACCTTCCTAAGCTTTTTAACTGTAGGCAACTGTATCACCCGAAACTACAATTATTTGTACATGAAAATTAATCATCATACGTAAAATTGTAATGTGTAATAAATAAAAAAATAATTAAAAAAAATTTGTGAGGTCAATTTCTCCGCCCTGTGTGTACACTACCATTTAACCAGAAGACGGATAGCCAAGTCAGCCAGTAACTGGACTGAAAGGTTCTAGAAAGACCGCTGGAGTGAGAAAGGAAGAAGGATAGGAGAAGGGAAGAGTAGTTAGGGTATGGAGTCGTACACACGGACGGTTCCGGACCTCCGTACAAATATGATGTCTTTTAAACCCTGACTTTGATTATCATTATTCATGACAACACGGGAAGATAAGACTTAAAACTTTAAGTTTTATAAAAAAAACTAAACAGAAAATAATAAAAACTTTTTTTTTTTTAAATATTATAAGTTTAAAAACAAATTGATAACAGTTACCACGACATATTCTAATAGGAAATGCTCATTTTTAATAAAAGTTTAATTTTTGTATTTTAATTTTTTTTGCTTTAAATACTTTCCGAGAGATAGCGAAATAAAAATAAGTGATTTAAAACACTAAAGTAGTGCTCTAGCCTGAAACACAGCACTTCTTTTTGTGTTTTCAAATTTCAACTAAGTAGGCGGAGCTCGACCAAGGTCCTAGATGAAAAGAAGTAAAATAAAGCTGGTAGTGGGGGTATGCTCACCATGTTCACAGATTAGTGATTCCTCCAGATAATATAAAACATGAAGCGTGGCTGACGGGAGTTCATCTTTAGTTCTTGATTCTCTTTAAAAATTAAAAGTGTTTCTTCTATTCTAGAGTTAGAAAAAGGAGTCTTGTTTGTTTAGTAATCAAAGAAATACGAACAAGAAATATTCCTATCAGAACAAGGAATTACCAAGGCCGCCGCCCGGTCCCACAGTGGGACAGAACTGGATTTGTTGTTTCAAAAATCTGTAACTCCCGACGCAATTAAATTTGAGACACCGGACTACCGCCAATTTCTTCGTAAATGATTCCTCTTTAAACTGTTAAAAGGGCAATATGATTGGTGCTCATTAACTGGTATAAAAATTGGGTTGAAGTTAAATTTTTTTGCGTTTTTTCGAAAAACGGCTGTAAAACCCCTAATATTTATGATATCGAAACCGGGCTGGTGGCAATTTTTAGCCCTATTTAATACCTACATTTTTCAAAAAGCAGAAATTTCCTAACTATAATAGAAAATTTTTTATGACGTTTTTAAAATTGTCCTTTTTTTAACTTTGAACCCCTATAAATCCCGTTCTACTCAATGAAACCTAACAATCTTTTTTTTTTTTTTTTTTTAAAAAGTCGTGTTTTTTTTAGTACTTTAAGAATCTTAAAACGGATTTTCGATAAAGTCAAAAATGTGCGTTTTATTTAACATTTTGCGGAATTTGTTATAACTCGAATTAAACAAAAAGTTAACATTAAGGCGGATCCGACAATTAAATTCTACCAAGTGTGCGAGAGAGAGGGAAGATGTCGAAACGTTTTTTCCTCGTTTTGGGCACTAAAAATGGTCCGATTTTTTTTCTGAAAAGCGCATTCTCTTTAATTCGGAAAACTCTAGACTGATCTGAGAGCACTTTTTCCGAAAAAAATTTTCTTCCGGAAAATCGGGAAACGAATTTTCCGGGAAAACTTTTTTTCAAAAAAACCAGGTACACGTTTTGTAGGGTACGACGAGCTGTTTCCAAATCTGTTAATAATTTCAAAATCGGTTAAAAACGGCGTCGTAATCGCTGTCACAAGATTTAGACGTTGCGGGGAGTGGGGAGCGTCTGGGGTCGTAAATCAAGATACGCAGATGACAGGTTAACACACTGTCATTAGGTTGGCTTCAAGTCAATAAAATTTGTAATATGCAGGATCCATTGAAAAATAAGGAAAAATTTTTGCTAATAAATAAAAAATAAACACATTTAATTTAATCCAGTCTACAGAGCAGTACCTTATCCAGGACTTATCCAACAGGACCTTATCCTGCAAAAGTTGACGTAAAAGATTTTATTGTTTTAAAAATTGTGCCGGGAAAGCTTTTATTGGCACTCTTCAAAAACATGACGTTATTGGGACCCAAATCGACCATTAGGTGAAAATGCTCTGTACACTGGACAAATTTGCAATCCTAATAAGATAAAATAAAGAAATACGTAAAAAAAATTGCGCCATAATTTATGGAATCACAATTGCTTTGTACGTATAGTTCATGAATTAAAAAAAATGTTTTCACTCACTTTTTTAAACTGACTGATAAGCAGAGTCGGGGGGAAATGAAGTGGACTTTGGTCCAGCCGATCAGCTCTGCTTTATGTACTTTATTTACGGTGATTACTACTCTCCCTTTTCCCTTATTTTTTTTTCTTCATTTCTTTCTTATTTCTTTTACTACATATTTTTTTGTTTTATTCCTTGAAGATGTTTTGTGTGTGTGTGGTGTTACTATTTTTTTGTGAGAGATTGAAATTGAATTATGCGAGGAAAGACCTAGGAGATGAAAGAAGAGGAAAAGCCAATCGGTTTCGCCTTTGTTTGTTCCTTAAAAAAGGAGGGATTAAAAATCAGACAGAAAGCAGACACAATTATTTTTTACAGATTCCCTCATAAAAAAATAAATAAATAAATAAGTTAAAACATTTTGAAGGCGAATTTTTAAATAATTTTTCGCTAATATCTCGAAAACCGTAAGTCGTATGCGAAAAAATTGTAAATACGAAATTAAAGCTTATTGAATTTACTATACATTTAATTACGTAAGATTTTTTTTAAGACCTAACGTATCCGAGGCGTAACGAGGCGACCAAAACGGTTTTTTTCAATTTTGACCGATCTATTCGATCTATTCAAAAAGTGAATTTCGTAAAAGTTGTAGAGAATTCAATTATGTAACTTTCAAACACAATTCGCAAAGATTAACGATAAACGGGGTAAATTCAGCAAAATTACGACCATGGGTCCCGGGGACCCGGTCCCCCCCGTTCGGTGGTGTTGGTTTTGGCCGGATTCCGGACTGACTCAACTGAACTAAGGTACTATGTATGAAAATTTTAAAATTCCCATTCCGTCTGAGGCCTGGGCGAATTAGGGCCGCCCATTCATTGGGTGTTGGTTTCGGTCAAGGGTGCTACGGCTATAGGGCGAAAACCTCCGTCAGGGCCCTCCATTTTTTAGCGGATTTTTCTCTTTTTTTCTCTTTTATTCTATTTATTTATGTAATATACATATAAAATGGACAGACGGAAGGACGGACGGACAGACAGAGACACGGAACCTTTGTTCGGAATCGTCTAAAATTCAAAATGCAAGTGAAAATTTACATTTTGGAGGACAAAAAATTTTTCGACCTCTTGTACGATCGGAAAGCTTCCACTACCTTCGGAATGGGAGAAGGCAAAATTAAAATAGTAATATTTTTGAAAAAAAAAGAAAATATTGGTCCTGGAGCTTGCCCAGAGACACGAACTTTCTCAAAGGTCTACAGATTTCGGGGGATCCATAAATTTTGGGGGAAATGGATCCTTTTTTTCTAACATAATTTGAATTTGGTGATAATTTTATGAAAATGAGACTAATTTCACTCAAACACATTATAATTACCTAATTAGTTAATTAAATAATTAATTTTTGGAAAAAAAAATTTTCAATCATAACATGAATTTAGTGATAATTTTCTAAAAATGGGACTAATTTCACTCAAACACATTATTATTACCTAATTAGTTAATTAAATAATTAATTTTTGGAAAAATTTTTTTTTCAATCTTAACATGAATTTGGTGATAATTTTCTAAAAATGGGAATAAATTCACTCAAACACATTATTATTACCTTATTAATTAATTAATTAATTAATTAATGGGGAAAACTTTTTTTAATTTCAATCATAACGTGAATTTGGTAATAATTTTATGAAAATAGTACTAATTCCGCTCAAACACATTATAATTACCTAATTATTTAATTACTTAATTAATTAATTTTTGGGAAATTTTTTTTCAGTCATAACTTGAATTTGGTGATAATTTTATGAAAATTTGACCAATTTCACTCAAACACATTATAATTACCTAATTAGTTAAATAATTAGGTAATAAAATAATTTTTGAGAATTTTTTTTTCATTCACAACTTGAATTTGGTAATAATTTTATGAAAATAGTACTAATTTCACTCAAACACATCATAATTACCTCATCAGTTAATTAATTAATTAATGGAAAAACTTTTTTCAATCATAACTTGAATTTGGTTATAATTTTATGAATATAGTACTAATTCCGCTCAAACACATTATAATTACCTAATTAGTTAATTACTTAATTAATTAATTAATTTTTGGGAAAAATTTTTTTCAGTCATAATTTGAATTTGGTTATTATTTTAAGAAAATGGGACCAATTTCACTCAAACACATTATAATTACCTAATTAGTTAATTAGTTAAATAATTAATTACCTAATTAGTTAATGAAATTTAATCGGGATCACGCGAAGACTATTTGGTTAAAATTTGGTGAAGATCGGACAGGTAGAAAGGCCGTAGCACATTTTTGCAAAAGTTAGGTTAATTACTTAATTAATTAATTAATTTTTGGGAAAAATTTTTAACTTTTTTCAGTCATAACTTGAATTTGGTTATAATTTTATGAAAATTTGACCAATTTCACTCAAACACATTATAATTACCTAATTAGTTAATTAGTTAATTAATTACCTAATTAGTTAATGAAATTTAATCGGGATCACGTGAAGATTATTTGGTTAAAATTTGGTGAAGATCGGACTGGTAGAAAGCCCGTAGCACATTTTTGCAAACTTTAGACAGACATATATCCGCCATTTTGTCGAATTTCAAAAATCGCTCTCGTCACTTTCAAGAAAACCACGAAAGAAAGATTGTGTAAAAATTTCGAGAAAATCGGATGAAAATTGTGGCCGTGAAGTGTTCCGGAAAAAAGGCGACGGACGGACGGACGGACGGACGGCCGGCACCACAGACAAAGTCATGTCCGACAAAGATCAAAAGTCAGTTTGACCCTAGGGGGTCTGGAAGACCCTTCCCCAAAAACCCGAATCCGACGGTATTACAATAACTTCTCTTTGAGAAAGTTAAAACTCGAAAGAAAAGAATCTAGGGCCATTGAACACCAAAAAAATGCTTTGCACCTATCATCTCCGTCTAATCTTGATTTACGACCCCCAGACGCTCCCCACCCCCCGCACCGTCTAAATCTTATGACAGCGATTACGACGCCGTTTTTTAACCAATTTTGAAACTATTAACAGATTTGGAAACAGCTCGTCGTACCCTACAAAACGTGTACCTGGTTTTTTTGAAAAAAAGTTTTCCCGGAAAATTCGTTTCCCGATTTTCCGGAAGAAAATTTTTTTCGGAAAAAGTGCTCTCAGATCAGTCTAGAGTTTTCCGAATCAAAGAGAATGCGCTTTTCAGAAAAAAAATCGGACCATTTTTAGTGCCCAAAACGAGGAAAAAACTTTTGGGGCCGAATGTGCTGCGATCTATTGACTCAGAAACAAACAAAAATAATGGTCGTCTCCGCCTTAAAGCCTATAGGATAGGCTTCCTCTACGTCTGAATTAAGTTTCTACCAAAAGACATGAAAATCGAAGTGCCATTTTGGGGATGGCGTTTTGTGCCGATTATCTGCCAGACTTTTGACCTGACGAAAAAAAGTATCGAAGTAAACCCCCCTTAATTTTGAGCGAGAAATCGATTGGCATAGGCTACGTACTCAAAATAACGAAGTTAGGGTCCTTCATGAGCACCCTGTACGTCGGGTCCAAAAGTTACTGATGCCA
Source organism: Orius laevigatus (assembly GCA_018703685.1). Lineage (NCBI taxonomy): Eukaryota > Metazoa > Arthropoda > Insecta > Hemiptera > Anthocoridae > Orius > Orius laevigatus. The sequence continues at coordinate 94,877 of JAGWEN010000083.1, forward strand.
ATCTATTCCTCGCTCAAAACTAAGGGGGGTTTACTTTGATACTTTTTTTCGTCAGGTCAATAGTCTGGCAGATAATCGGCACAAAACGCCATCCCCAAAATGGCACTTCGATTTTCATGTCTTTTGGTAGAAACTTAATTCAGACGTAGAGGAAGCCTATCCTATAGGCTTTAATGTTAACTTTTTGTTTAATTTGAGTTATAACAAATTCCGCAAAATGTTAAATAAAACGCACATTTTTGACTTTATCGAAAATCCGTTTTAAGATTCTTAAAGTACTAAAAAAAACACGACTTTTTAAAAAAAAAAAAAAAAAAAAAGATTGTTAGGTTTCATTGAGTAGAACGGGATTTATAGGGGTTCAAAGTTAAAAAAAGGACAATTTTAAAAACGTCATAAAAAATTTTCTATTATAGTTAGGAAATTTCTGCTTTTTGAAAAATGTAGGTATTAAATAGGGCTAAAAATTGCCACCAGCCCGGTTTCGATATCATAAATATTAGGGGTTTTACAGCCGTTTTTCGAAAAAACGCAAAAAAATTTAACTTCAACCCAATTTTTATACCAGTTAATGAGCACCAATCATATTGCCCTTTTAACAGTTTAAAGAGGAATCATTTACGAAGAAATTGGCGGTAGTCCGGTGTCTCAAATTTAATTGCGTCGGGAGTTACAGATTTTTGAAACAACAAATCCAGTTCTGTCCCACTGTGGGTCCGATTGAAGCGTCCCATTGGCCATTGTCGAGGCGGCACTTAGGGCTCAAAATATACCATAGAAATTTAGTCATCATCGCTCTGGGACAGCTAAAAACCGTCCCTTGTTTACTTCATTTTTCTTCCCCCGGCGCCAGACGAACAGCTATACATTATTATTATTTTTAAATAACTCGATTTTGACCAAGGTATCAAAACAAATTACTAATTAAGAATCTATTGAGTTCATAAAAATTCGTATTTTTTATGTAGAGTACGTAGACCATAGAAAAAAGCCACCTTCCATCTTTTTCCTTTCTTTTTGTAAAACTTTTTTACAAAGAAAAATTCTCATAAAGGCCCTAATTACATTAATTTCATCCCTTCTCTTCAACCTTTTCTCTTCCATCCTATATCTGAACCTCTCGAATCCATGGAAATGGGAATACTTAAATAAAATAGTCTTTTTTTAAAATTATCTATATTTTACAAGGGAAAACAATGATAGGAACTCTACTTTTTAATAAAATAACTTAGCGCAATTTTTTTTACAATAAACTTTTTCTTTTCTTTCATAATGTTTAATAAGTTATTCATATAAATGCATGTACAAGTGTATAAAGTTTGAACAAATACCTATACAATTAATGACAAACACGACACTAATAAGGCGCTCGATTAACAAAACAGGTTTGCTGTTCTTCAATTTTATTAATATTTTTTTAAGTAAGTACATGATCATTTTTCAAAATAACAGCTTTATCTTATAAAAATTAAGTTGAATGTTGGAGAAAAAATTGTCGTGATATGAAGTTGGTTAGACAGTAAACATTTTTTATACACAAAAACTCATTTCTTTAGCGCACAAGCATTGAAAATAAATTCAGAAATTAGATAAAAATTCTTATTTTTAAAAGTGAACAACTTCTTACGACAATACAGAACTCAATAGTCTCGTACAATTTTTTTAAAATGAAATATTTTATTACAAACAAAATTAAACTGGGAGAGGTTGCCAGATGTCGTGTTGATAAGGGATTTCTGGACGCATACGATTTGACTCCTATTAATCTTACTAAAAAAATAACTAAATTTGAAAATAACGCGATTTCACCATGGTTGCTATCATATTTTGTCTAGAGGGGTCAATTTTTAGGGGAGTCAATTTTTTCATTTGGGAGTCATTTTGAATAAAGGATTAGGATTATGGAGTCAAATCGTCGCCGCCCGGATTTCTATGACAAATCACCATGGATTTTTGCAATTATTTCAAGTACCTACCTCTAAGTAGGTATGTAGAGATAGATAAATATGGCGAAAATCGTCAAAAACGAAGACAGCATTCATAAATTGTTGAATAGAATGGGTAAAACACAGTTTTTTTTTTAATGATTTTGCCTAGGTTTTTGAATATACATATAGGAAAGTAATTTAAGATTTTTTTTTTTACTCTAAAGGAATAGGTACTTGTTTATATGTAGAAAGGTAATTTTTTTATATGTAGAAAGACTTTTTTTTTCTTCGAAATCTATTGCATTTTTTTTTTATTCGATGACCTGAAAACATAATGACAACAGACAACCAACCGAGTTTAAGTTTGTTCTTTTTTTTTCAAAAGAACAATAATATGTCAATCCCGTAGGCTGGCCATAAAAAAGGGGATAAGAATAAAATTTTATAGGTACATTCAACAGTTTGTACATGAAGGGTGGCCCTAAAACTTCAAGCTAAAACCTTTTATTTTGTCTTCCATAATTTAGATGTATTGGTAACAAAAAAAGTTTAATATTTGATTGTTTATGGTGACCCTATTTAAAGACTATTATGTACAAATCACAACATACTACACATATTTTAGAAACTCCATTGATTTAGGTTTTGGTCTAAACGAAATAAAAACAGTCAGTCTAAACTTTGTCTACTTTTCAAAGCCTTCGTTGGCGGTAAAGCTTTTTCAGCCTATAAATGTTTCTCTTTTTTTTTTTTAATTAATTTTCATAGCATAATTATAATTTTGATTGTAATTTTAACAGCCGCTAGTTTTTTTTTGTGTGTAAGAAACTAAAAAACTAAAAGCGACCAAACCATTAAAACAACATTATCACCCTGCGTGACAGAGGCCCTTTTTTTCCCAGAAACTAGCAATTGAAATTTAGAAAAATATAAATAAATTACACAATTAACAATTTTTATTGTCCGTCACTTTAATTTTTACTTCTCTTTCTAATTTGGACGAGACTTATAATTGTCATTTTGGATTAATCGACTTTAATTATCGTTTACTATTTTTTCTAATATTTTCCATTATAACTAAGCGATGGTATTTTATACAATAAAGGAGAGTAGAGTTTTGTGCTTCTATTTTTCCTAATCTTTAATTAATGCCACATTTTATTGTTTGATGACGTAACTAAATGCCGACTGGGTTAAAGTAAGATTCTGACTCAATGAAAATGTATGCAGGATAATAAATTAATTAAATATAAGGGAAGAAATTATTTAAGTGGACGTGAGGAATTCGTAATGAAGGACTCTAGAGGGAGGAATGTGGGGAGGGATGACGTCACTACTGCAAAAAAGGCCGAGGGATCAACAATGGATGACGTAGTAGAACCCTTTCCAGATGAAAAATTGCAACTTTTTTCTCTTCTCCGTCCGTTTAAAACTTTTTTTTGTTGGTTCAAGTTTTTCAAAAGATGTTGATTATCGGCTCAGTTTCCAGCTGAGGGCTTATAAAAAGAAGAATTTTTGAAATATAAAATTCCACGGATTTTGAAATAAAATGTAGTTTTCAACAGAAAGGTATGAAATGAAGTATCTCACTCAATTTCTAATTGAGATTTTGGGCTCTCTTACAAAATTCATTGCTGATCCAGGTAGTAATATTAAGCGTTTTTTAAAGATAAAAAATTTTTATAAAATTTTTTGATATGATTTTTATAATATTTTTATGTATTTTTTTACTATTGGTCCTTTTTTTTCTAAATTTAATTAAGATAGAATGCTACATACATTTCTTTTAAGTAGAAAATTGTTTTAACGTTAAGTATTTGATTTTTATTAAATTACTTTTTCCCCCTTCTTTTATTATTTGTCCTTAGCGTTGAAAGGTGAATGCGGGCTCCGGCCTCGTTGGGGAAATCAATGGTACGGAAGGTCGTAAAAGGGGATGCCACATCGCGACAGGTTTTCTCAGGGATGCTATCATCTGCGACCAGTGGGAAAGAGCCTTACCCCCGACGTGGCAACCGACGATCACATGACCGACTACTTCGCCCGTGTCATTTTCCGCCACAGTCACACGAAGTTCCACAGACTAAAAAATAATAATAAAACATAATAATAATTTTTTATTTTTACTTGTAAAACGCTATTTGGAACGTTAAACATCATCGCTTCGTTAAAAATCGGACTCGCATCGTTCTTCTTCGTTTGGGTCCTTTTTTTATGAACTTTTTTACCATTTTTTAATAAATAGACCTAAAATTAAGAACATTAAACAATAATAAAAGCTAAGAAAAAATTACTTTCACATAAGGATCTGCAGTCGTTTGTGAAAACTTGAGATTTCTAGCCCTTATAATGACGACAGTTAATCTTTCAGCAGTCGGAAGATAGCTTAGCGAAAATAATATTTCACCCAAAGCATTTTCTTTCTACGGAAAACAAAAATAGAAAGTGCGGTTTAGTGCTTGGAGACCACGGACAGGTGGACTGGGGATAGATTGAAAAATGAAGGGATGAGTTTAAGATTTAAGAACCATTTTTCTTGCTATAAACTCCCACTTTTTATTCCATTTTTGAACAAACCTCATCCCGTCTTTCTTTGCAAAGGGAAGGGGTATTTCGAGTTCATTGACGTTGCTTCATTGAAGTATTACGATGAAAGAAATCAATGAAAAAGCGAACTATGGAAAACGTTCTTGGCACGTTCTCAAGTTTTGCGATATAGGAAGTTTTACGATCACGGCTTAATTCTATTAAAAATCAGGCTATTCCTCCGAAAGTTTTCATAACTCGAAAGAAATAAGAGAAAGAAAAACAGATGTAAATTTTAATCTAAAAGATGGCCGCTTTTTCAGAATCGTCCAAATGTGAATGTGCCAAGGCTCACTGATGTACTTGGAAATGGAGATGGATTGGATTCACTAGAACGTATGAAAAGAGCTTAATTCGGTTAAGATGCAGTCTGATAAATCAAAGGGAGGATTTATAAAAGAAATCGTGAGCGAATTGGTCGACGACGCGATAGCAACGTCAGTTCTACGTCCACGATTCGAGTCCGCATCCATCACGCCCGTTAGCTCCGATATCAGAGACATGGCCGGAAAATCTTCAGAAAACAAAAAGCCGATAGAAGGACCTTCTGGATTATCGATGAAGTATAAATGAAAACTTGGAAATTAAAATTTTAAGAGAGAATATTAGTTAGATTTTAGTCATATGGCCTTACGGTTTCAGTATGATGAAGTGTGAGCCACGTTGTGATCGGCTGCCGCGTCGGCACGTCCGCGAGGTGCAAATTTGCTTGACCTAAAAGCGTATTCCCTTCCCGTTTTGCCCCGTAGACTTGAAACATCACAGAACTCCGGCAAAAATCGGTCACTTCTAACCCGAAAAGGAATTTTTCTTTATAACTCGGACTTCTGCTACTTCTGTAAGTCTGAAAAATGGATGGTTAACTATAATTGTTGGGAATCGAATTTACCCTTGTTTGCATGTCGGTCGTCCGAGTTGGCAGGAGATAAACGGATACGAATGTATCCATAAGGCCGTCCGGTGATACTGGGTAGTCTCGACATACCAAATCTTTGGCTTCGATGACGTTCACAAGCAAATCACCGCATTCACTAAAAACAAAATTAGACCTTCCTATTCACTTTTGTATAATTTTTACCAGTCGTAATCGATGCCGATGCAGAGATAGCCTGCTATATTCGGCTCAACTAAATCTTGCGCGGCGATTGATGTGACACTTGAGACGGAATCGCATGATATCGCTCGTCCCAGGACGGGTACGCCTTCAGACGGATCCGGTACATCGACATCCTTAAAAAAAGTTTAAACACAACTAACATAATATAAGACGTACCTGACTTGTTGACTGGTTGTGCGAAGATGGTTGCGGTATTGAATGCGCTCCAGCGATTTCAGGAGCCGGCCTCAACGGCTGAGGAGGAATCGGTGAAGGAGGTTTCGCTCCTAAAAGAGCACCCTCGGAATCCACCGATTCGAATCTTCGAAAAGAGCCTGTCCAATCCAGCCTTATGTCTGAATCTGAACCAACCTAAAAACACTTACTAAGCAGTCTCCGAATATGGATCCTTACTAAATATCCGTTAGCGTTATAATGGCCTTTGAGCCGAGTCAAAACAGCTTTCTCTTCTCTATTTGATGGAAGCCAACGGATGAAATACGTGCAGAGATGACGGAATTTGAGGCAGAGCAGGACCAAAGCCAGACACGTGGCAAGAACCAGCACTGCCCCGAGGACTCCCATCACCTATAACAAATTCGATATGATAAATAAATTCGAAATGTTGCTAAAAGTGCCAAGCGTGGTAATGATTTCCTTAGTGCGATCAAAACCAGGAGTAATTTTTTGTACTGCGTACGAAAATTTAGTCCCGGAACTTTTCGAGCTCATGTAATGAAGACATTCTTGTTTTAAACCTTTAAAAGCTATGGCTGGGTAAGGATGAAATTCTTTTTTTAGTTCAACTTGTTTTGAGTAGACATGCACAATGATTTCATGCTTTGTGCACACGTTTTTGATCAAAATGCTACATGTATGAATATTCTACACATGATTTGAGGTTCTTTTTCATCGAAATTTTCCAGGCCAGAGCTTAAAAGTGTGTTGCACAACCGAGAACTAAGTGCTCGCCGAGGGAACAAAGGGCCCCTTTTGTTTTAACCACGCTTACCGATCGGGACAATAGGAAAGACCTCCCTTTTCTTTCAAAGGGAAAACGGGCTATTCTTACTCTCCGGCGATGACAATACCGACGCCTTTTCGATGGTTTTAGGATACGGAAAATAAAAAAGAGATGTGTTTTCTTTTTTTAAAACTTAAAAAAACTGTGGACGTGCTCAAGCATGATCTAAAACTTCCAAGTCTACTGTGAAAACTTGGAAACTTACAAAGTCAAAACGTCCTTTAAACGGTTCCATCTCTTTGCTAAAAAAAAGTTCGAATGTGAAAAAAAGTCTTATTCTGAAAAATGATCACTTTTCACGAAGGGTGAGTTAATAAGTAATAAAATGAAATCGTAAGGGATGAAAGGTTTATGTAGCCCACCTGTTGCTACTAAAATAATGGCCGCTTTGAGACCTGAAGGCTTTCAGCGTTAATCAAAATCGCCTTAATTTTAGAAAAGGTTGGAATTCGAACATTCTAAGGCATGTTAAACAGAATAAAAATCACCCTTTCAAAGCCGGACTCTTTTTATTGATTAATTCCGTCAGATTAACTCCGTTGAATGCTCTGTCGAAAGGTTAGTTTAATGTCACTTACATCGATCCCTCTGCCCGCTATCAACATCATTCTTTCATCCTTTTTAAAAAATCCAAAATGGACAATACCTAATAAGGAAATTGGTCTATTTCTTTTTACATGAATGATGAAGTCAGTCAGCTTAATTGACAAAATTGCGTTTTCTCAGCTCCCTGTACACAAATTAATTTGAAATTTGCCACAAATCTTCTTTAATACGATCATAAAAAGCCATGAAAATTTCAAGTCCATCGAACCACAGGGAGCTGAGAGAACGCAATGTCCCTTTTGGATTGACATACTCTTTTGCTCTGAATGGTTCTATGCTGACGAATGGCTCATATGTCAAAGAAGACAACTAATCAAATATTTTAAAATTTGATCTATTTGAACAGTAATAAATTAAATTAGAGAGTTGCGATCGAAATTCGTTGCAGCGTTTTAATGGAACCACCAAGTTTGATAATTTAATGATCGTTTACTGATGTTTAATAGGTTTCTGCTTTCCTGTTATCTAATTTAATGAGTTCAAGTTCACTTTGCAAATATTGAATCACGAGGACCACTCAAACTATTGAAACAATTTACAACACAAAACTTCAGATAGACTATAATTTATAATTGTTGACTACAAGAGGAAAAAGATGAAGACAATAAAAATCGTTGTACAAAATTAAGGAAAAAAAAAACAGCATAAATCACTACAATAGCTATCACAACTACAAAGCAACTACTATATCAATAACCACAACAGGTTCTCCAGAAACTACAGAAAGAGAAATTTCAATAGAAAACTTGACATGGTTTCAGTCTAGGCTATGAATTTTCGTATTACAAGTTATAACCTATGAATTGTTCTATGAACTCTAAAAATGCTGAAAAACTTCATCGAAAAACGTTGTTGGTATTTTAAGAATTTTAAAAGAATTTCCACCTTTGACCTTTCACCTCGAAAGGGTATAACTTTCAAGAATGAAACTGATAACCATGAGAATCATAAAATACAATTTTTATTGTTACTGATCAAAGAGAGGATGAAAATATGCACGTAGTCAAAACAATACTTTAGTAACTAAGGACATTTAGGTAGTAACAACGGTTCAGTTTTTTGAAAAATGAGTTTCGATATAATTTATGTGAAATTGAAGTAGCCCTTCTAGTTGGTATGCCCTTGACGAATGCATACGGAATGACCCATTTAGAATGTTATCGACGTTTCGACTAATGAGCTCGGTTTACCTCCTTCCATTCGAACGGTCAAACTGTGCATCCCTAAACTTTCGAAATCACGTTCAACAACAAACTTAACTTTTAAACATCTTTATCATCAGGTTAATTAATCGAAATTAATCAATTAATCAAAAACTTGAACAAATACGTAGAAAATTTTTAACAAGATTTTACACAAACAATTGAATATTTTAAATCCTTCTCTGTAAAAAAAGGGGTCCTAAACACCAACTCTCGACATGACAGACGTTTTAATTTGTCCAACCGAGAAAAACCCTTTTTACTCGTCTCCTGCATGGAAAATGAACTCCTTCCTCCCCCCTCGTTTTTTTTTTACTTTCATCACTTTTACGTATTCTTTATTATACATCAAAACAAAATAACTCCGCATAATAATAATAAAACACTTCTTGAATTAGGTACCATTTATATTTAATAATTTCTTCTAACCAGAGCAGCATGCGATAAAAATATTCATCATAATTATGAAAAATAAAAGAGGAAAACACGAAGATCAAAAGGGCGGTTTTTTGTTTTCGCTTATAGTATTCATGAACTTTTTAATTATGTAAAAAGAATTCTCAAATTCATTTTGTAAATACGTTGGCCATTAAAAATAAAAAGTTAAGTTCTTATTTGCATGAGGTTACAATCATGGTGTTTACAATTTGTGATACCATTAATAAATTCTTTAATTTTAATGATCTTCTTTTGTTTTGTTGACGTTAATTTCTAATATGAAAAACATTCGAAGCGTACCTAGGGAGTCGACGCTTACACAATATTGATCACTCGGTTTCAACCTGTTGCATTGAGAAAAGGCACTCCCACTCTTCAACAACATTTTTGATGTTCTTATTATAAAAAATATAGGTTTTTAATTAAAAGAAAAAATTTTTTTATGTGTATTTGGCATTAAAAAGAGTATAAAATGTAAAATTAAAAAAAAAATTGTTATTTCTTTTTAAGAATTCAAAATTTTTTTTTGTAGAAAATGTGAAATAAATAGAAATAATTTACTTACAGAGAAAGTTTAACATTGGATGGGATTGTCTGGGGCAAGAGTTCGTCCCCACAGCTGTTTTAGTACTGTTTGGTCCGTAGTCGTTTTGGAATCGATGTCGAAAGGGTAAAAAGGGTGGCGCGGTTGTATGGGGAGTCTCGGGTGTGCGCCGCCTTCCCGCACGGTTTCTCTTCGGGGCATCGGTTCGGGGCGCCGGGCGAGTTTTCTCGACGGCCCCGCAAGGTCGCGGAAACCTACCCCCACCCCGATCCGGTTGCCCTCTTACGCAATCTAGAGGGACGAGGGTACCACCCCCCCAACGAGAAATCGATATTTCTGATCCCTGGAACTTAAATGAAAGCGGTTAAAGGTCGATGGCTATTTTGTAAGTGTCGCCTTGAAGTTGTTTTCTTCACGCCTATATCGACATTGTGGGGTTTCATTAAAAGATCGACTGGGAATTTTTTTTTTCTTTTCGTTTGTATCGTCAGTTTGCGATTTTATTGAAAATGACGACTGACCCAGAAACAGGAGAATCCAATCAAGCACTTTTCAACCCCCCTCGGTCCAAATCAATCAACATTTTACATTTCCGACAGAATAATCCGGGTGAATCCTCCTTTCCATAGGCACAGAAAAGGCTCTAAAGTCAACTTGACACGTTAATTTGGTTTTTTTATACAGCGAATAATTAAAGCAACCTGATTTTATACGATTTTTTTAAACTGATTACAAAACTGATGCATTTTATTACCTTTTTTTATGAGTACAAAACATACATAAACGTTTATCTTGGGGGACGGACAAGAAATTACGTTGTTTGCAAGGTTAATTAAGTTTTAAAGACCCTCAACCCGACTTGTTTTTTCCTTTTAATCTTCTTTTCTCAACTAAATTCTTTGCAAAGAAGCTTTATTGCCTTATTATGAGTGGGGTGTGTGGTTAAATCGCCTCAGTGGATATTTTATTTTTAGCTTTAAAAAAGTAAAATAATTTTTTAAAATGATTATTAAGTATCCTCCTCTTTCAACGTGATAAGGACTCTCCTAAACACAAGGAAATAATCATATTCATCATCAATCAAATAATCATGGATTACAAATTACAAGTAATTCAATTACATTCAAGTAATTAAATTACATTCAAGTAATCCAATTACATTCAAGTAATTCAATTACATCAATTACATTCAAGTAATTCAATTACAAGAAATGTAATTCGATTACAAAAAAATTTAATCCGATTACAAAAAAAAAAAAATTCAATTACATTCAAGTAATTCAATTACATTCAAGTAATTCAATTACATTCAAGTAATTCGATTAGATTCAAGTAATTCGATTACAAGAAATGTAATTCGATTACAAAAAAATTTAATCCGATTACCAAAAAAAAAAAAAAAAAAAATTAATTCGATTTCAAAAATGTAATGGCCGGCAACAAAAATGTTTTTGTTTTTTCTTTTAAATGATAAAGGACTCTAGACTCTCTAGAGTATCTTTTTCTGTGATGATGAAGTCTAGAGTGTCGTTTTTCGATGATGAAGGATTCTAGAGGGTCATTTATCGTTCATTAATAAACCTAGAGTGTCATTTTAGGATTTTAATGGCACCTAGTATGCCTTTTACTTTGAAAATGAATTCTAGAGGGTCTTTTTTCAATGATGAAGGATTCTAGAGTGTCTTTTTAGGATTATTATGCCATTTAGGATGTCTTTTATGTACTTTGAAAATGAATTCTAAAGGATCGTTTTTCATTTTTCTTGAAAATTTAGTGAAAATTGATATTTTTCGATTTGTTGTAATTTGTAATTGAAAATGTAATCTAATTACAAATTACATTGTAATCGAATTACATTTTAATTGAATAACAATGTAATTCAATTACTTACTATAAAAAGTAATTCGAATTGCAATGTAATTCAATCACATTGTAATTCGATTATTAATTCAATTACGCCCTACTCTGATTCATACGCGCCCGGAAACGGGGAGACACCATTGAAATATCAACACAAGAATACCTTTCTTTTAATAATTTTTATGTATTGTATAAAAAATCTTTGATAAATTTTATTGATTTTATATTAGTTTAACTAAACGAAATGAAGAAGGGAGGCTTATATACTTTTTTCATTATTATTTTAACGTTATTTATAGAGGAGATAAAGTGAAGGGAGGATTAGGGCTTCAATAAAGACGAATCTCTTGGCTGGGTTTATAAAGCTCCATTTTCGAGGCAGGTTGATCTGGGAAAAGCGTTTGTTGGTATTCCTCCCGTCACGCGTACCGACTTGATTAACCTTATCCCCGAAGGTGGGACAAACCCCAATTCAAAACAATAACATCTTGTATTTCTTTTCTTATAAAAATCGATTTTTTTATTTTTATTTTGCTTAAATAGTTTCAACTTGGGTCTCAACACGGAAAAGGACGATATTTCATTGTGAAAACGGGGAGCGGGTGAGTGATGGCTTTTTATTGGCGCTCCGGTCACACGAGTCCCTTCCCTGTTGCCAAATTAGAAAAATAAATCCGAGTCGGACGTCGAAAGTTTAGCGCTCTTTCCTTATAAAAAGTTTTCCCCCGGAGTCAATTAAGGACAAAAAAAATGTCTTCTCGAATTAATGGCTTTTTAACTTAGTTCATTTCTTTAATCAACAAGTTTTTTTTCTGTTAAGGATGACTGAGCATGAAAAAATTTTACTTATTCAAATAAAGTTTTAAGAAAAACCAGGAAAAGTCCAAAGAAGAAAGTCAACAAGGAAAAGAAATTTCTAAAATATCACACATTTATTATTCAGACTCAGGTACAGGAAAATTGGAAGTTTTCATTTCATTTAAGGCTTAACTATCAATTTGTCATGAACAACTCACAATTATAATAAATTTGTGGGAGGACCTTAATGGACAAAAAAGACTTAAACTAATCAGTGATTAAGTTTGTAAATCCATTTCAAAACGTACAATATTTCAAAAGTGTTTATTTTCTGCTCAGCCGTCCAGAAAAGGCTTTTAAATTTACTAATTTGATATCTTCTGGATCATTAAAATAGAATTAAGAAGGCCTTGGGAGCTTTAACACTGTCCTTATCAAACTCATTGAAACTTTTAAGAGGCTAAAACCAAGGATGCTTGAGGCAATACGGATTAAGTATTCAGAATTCACGCTTTTCCTTTGAGATAAGACTCCAGAATTGTATGAAAGGTTTTTTAAGTGTTAAACTAGAAGAAAAATATAAATAAAAAAGATTTTAAAAAAATTGTAGGAATCGAACGTAATTTATTTCTCCCTTGGGATAGGGTGTCATGGTAGAAAACGAATAAATAGCTTTAGATACAAGACTCCCTAACAAATCAAGGCTTCGCAGGAAAAAAAATCGAGCAACTCGGAGGAGAAATCATCAATACGCTTTCTGTTTTTAAACTCCGTGCCCTCCTTTTACAATCTAATATTCCGCTCCCTTGATTTCTTCCTCAACCCCCTTAACTCGGCTTAGCCCTTTATTTCTCAATTTAGGGAGGGGGGAAAAAAAAAAAAAAGCATTGCTTTTTACCAACCCATCTTGCATCCGATATTTACTACATAATTTCATGCATTGGGTAAGTTCCTACTCATTATGAGTTGAGAAAGTACCCATCATGCAATCCGACTTTAATTCCCGTCATGTATTTCAATACCTATTTAATAAAAAATATCAATACGATAAATCCATCAAATCAGTGGTTCCCAAACACTCCAAACTGGGGGATGTAAGCTGTCCTCAGGGGGGCGTGGGCAAGCTATTTTTTGTTGCAAATATATCCAAAAAATTCGTCAAAAACCTCAAAATCAAAATTTGTAAAGGCTAATTTTCGTAAAAAAAAAAAACTCGAAATCAACATATTTTATGAAACCTGAATTTCGTCAAAAACCTCAAAATCAACATTTGTAAAGCCTAATTTTGGTCAAAAAACCTCGAAATCAACATTCATGAAGCCTAATTTTCGTCCAAAACCTGAAAATCAACATTTAAAAAAGTGAAATTTTCGTTAAAAAACCTAAAAATCAACATTAAATTAACATTTATGATGCTTAATTTTCGTCAAGAAAACCCTCAAAATGAACATTTATAAAGCCAAATTTTGGTCGAAAATCTCAAAATCAACATTTAAAAATTCCTAATTTTGGTCAGAAAACCTCGAAATCAACATTTATGAATCCTAATTTTCGTCCAAAAACCTGAAAATCAACATTTGTAAAACCTAATTCTCGTCAAAAAACCTCAAAATTCACATTTATAAAGCCAAATTTTCGAGAAAAACCTTAAAATCAACATTTATAAAGCCTAATTTTGGTCAAAAAACCACGAAATCAACATTTGTAAAGCCAAATTTTTGTCAAAAACCTCAAAGTCAACATTTTTGTAGCCTAATTTTCGTCAAAAAAACTCAAATTAACATTTATAAAGACAAATTATCCTGAAAAACCTCAAAATCAACATTTATGATGCCTAATTTTCGCCAAAAAACCTCAAAATGAACATTTATAAAGCCAAATTTTCGTCGAAAACCTCAAAATCAACATTTATAAATGCCTAATTTTCGTCAAAAACCTCAAAATCAACTTTAAACTGCAATGTTTTGTCAAAAACCACCAAATCATGGTTATAAGAGCATAGTTATTCCCATAATGCATTTGAATATTTCCCATAATTTTAGATAGAAACAATCATGCATGTTTTTCGGTATCTCTCATCATGCATTTTGGCTGCAACAATAATGCATTTTGATAATTTTTAATCAAGCGTTGCTCATTATTCATGAACCTACCCATCAATCATTGAAAAGAACTCCAAATCATGCATTCGGATAGAAACAATCATGGATATTTTTTATTATTCCCATCATGCAAGTTCCACTACATTGTAACAATCAATCAGGCATTGCTTCGTACCTACCCAGCATGTAATTCATAGTAAGTACAATGTTTCTCATCTTACGAGGCCTTCCCGTGCCTATTTTTGACCCTTTCCGACCATTATTTCTCGAAATAATCTCTATTCCTTTGGAAATCAGCTTATAAAATTTTGTTGTTGTCATAGAGTTTCGATCTGAAAAGCCTTTCAATAAACATACATCAAACCAGAGAACCCTTTGATGTGTGTCATCATACCAACGCTATCGGATATATCTGGTACGTTTGTTTATTAAAGAATCAACAAAAGTTTAACAAGGACCAATACAAACTAATAAAATAAAATTTGTTATTGACTCATTGATGTGATTTCGATTATTATTATTAATTAATAATTATTATATTAATTTAGTTATCATTCTAAGGGTTGAGAAAACAATTTAGGATAAAAGATTTCCACAATTTTGTTTGATCTACGAATTTGTTTAATGTTTCTATTTTAACAAAATTAAAATGTGCACAGTAAATATTGTCTAAGCCCTCACGACATTCTTAATCTCAGAACAATGAGTAGGAGGTACTTTATATATAGGCTAAGCCCTCAAGACCTTTGGGTATTTCGGGTCCAATTATAGATTGGCTAAACCCACAAGATTGTTCGGTATTGCAGAACTGTACATTTTATTTTAACCCTTTTCTGAGCTATCACTTAATTATCAGTGTTCTATAATTATTAATTTTTTTCCCTTACTTTTTATTTTATTTATTTTTATTAAAATAAATTCAATAAAACTTATCTTTCTGCGATCTAACTATAACGAAATACAAAAATTAAAAATACATACTAGCTTGAAAAATGTGATAGGGAGAAAGTAATAATAACTTGAACTATTTAAAAATTCGGAGCTCTACAAATGTCTCCGCATAGGGGTGAGATGGGAATGCCCATCTCCTCCCCCACCTCTTCACATCCTTTTACTACCTCCCCCCTCCATCTCATCACCTACTCTACCCTCCTCGACTGTCCCACTACTCTCCACAACCTAACCTCCTCCCATCCTACACCACCCTCTTCTTACCCAATCATCACCTCCCCATCCTCGTTCCATTCCCTACCCAACCTCTCCCTTGTAATAATTTAAAATGCATTTTTTCACAATTATAAAGGGTTCAGAGTTTTATTGAATTCAATCCGATGTATTAATGCCATTGCCGGCTTTACTGATTAAATTATTCGATAGCTTTACAATGTTATGAGTTATGATTAATCGAAATCCGTAATGTGGATATAATTAAGTACATTCAAAAATTATAAAATGTTTCTCAAGACTGTTCTAAGAATGAATCTTTCATTGAAACTTTCACCCAAGAAAAGGTGCATTCTTAAGGAAATAGTGGACCTTCCGTAAATAGCCTTCAGAGGGGCCAACTCCCTTTGATGTCAAAAGCCCGAAAATTGTCTCAAGTTTATAAATAGATTATCGCCATTGTAGTGTAAATGGAAGAACTAACAAGGAAGTTGATTGAAGTCCTCTTTTCCCCATCCCCTTCATGTTATTATAGGAAACACGGTCTCATTTGTAGACCGACCAACATCCCCCCCATACACACTTCTCGCCCTCCCCAAGCCGACTCTAGAGGGGATGAAAGTTGCGGGGGTGTCGCAGGCATGCGCTCGGAGAGGCACCCAACCTAGAAGCGTCTTTCCATTCATATCCGGGAAAGCCTCAGGAACGGCGGAAAACGAAAAGTAGAGAGAGAGAGAGAGAGAGAAAAAAAGGTAAAGAACAACAAAAAAATGAAAACATGCTCATTATTTTTAAAAAATTCAAACAACGAAACACAGCAACAATAAAAAAATTCAAAACATTCAAAATCACAAAAATCTTGCTTAAAAAAATCATCTATATTTTTTGCCATATTGTTCCACCACAAAAAAAATTTACGACCTTTTTAATAGCTGAAAATAAAAATCTGTCAACAAAATGTCAAAATTTCGCCCACCATAATGAAGCATGATACGTGTTGAATGAGTTGTGCTGTTAATGTCTAACACAGAAAGAAACAATCTAAACATCGTGCACAAAACATCAAAGTTAATTTGAAACTTTTAGCACCAAGTCTGCACAAAATTGCATGTGACGCTTACTAACATAGTTCATTAAAAACTTTAAAATGCGTTAACGTCAAAACTTATTTTCAGTTTTTATTAGGTAGGTACGAAAATTAAAATTTTCCTCATAGGACATCTGCCGCTGGCATTTGGCTTGCATTAGGTAATTGAAGAGCTTACGTAATTAAACCTCCTGAGATAACAAGCTGTTATTCGATTTTTTTAATTGGGGACTCTTTTAACCCATTTTGACACATACTTGCTAGAAAATAATTAATTTTTTTTTTCACATTAAGGCTTATAATTCTCTTAATTAATACAAAACTTAAAAGTTAGAAGCAGTGAGTTAACAAATTAACATAAAATTACCATCCTAATTTTTTTTCCAAATATGCACATTGAAAAATGCAAAGATTGAAGATAAAAAGAAAATAATTTATTCAAAAAACGAATGACCTGTCATATCACTCAAACACCCTTAAAAGCAATAAACAATTCGCTCGAATTATAAATAGACCGAAAGACCAATCAACCGAAGCACCATGAACCTCCATTAAAAGGAAGGCTGAGAAAGGAAAACGGTAAGAAAAATCCATTTTATTCTCCAAATTAGTTTTCGGAACAAATTCGTTTTGTTGTAAATGTTATTTGTACTCCCATGTTGCTCGTTCGATAACCAAAGGCTTTTCCTCAAAAGAAAAATTATTTATGATCAAAAACTATGAAAATATTCCTCGTAAGATCTAAAAAAAAGTCTTTCTTCCGAATTTACTTGGGCATTAAAAGGAGGGTTCATCGGGTAAAAATGGCTCTTGGTCTGTAAGTACAGGACTTAACTTTTTGAGTGGAGCCGTCCGTCCGTCCGGCCTACCAAGTAGGGGGAAGAGAGGCTGGCTGGCGAAGAGGTGTGTTTTTTTACTTGAAAAAATTTCAAATTTGCTTAACGCTATATTCCCACTAAACTTTTAAGGGTATAATCGTTAGAAATACCTCGAAGTTTTTACAACTCAAATATAGGAATTCTTCATAAGACCGAGATCGTTTTAATGGCTCAATAAATTTCGCAATATTTCGCCTTAACACGTCCAATATTGGGAAAACTCGAGAATATCCTCTTCAAAACATTTTTTCATTTCAACAAGTACGGAACTGAGGAAAAAAATATCTCTACACTCCTCATGATAATTATTTAATATTTTAAGAAGTAGCTGGACTTCGAAGAGGGAATGGAAAGTAGGTTTTATCCGGATTATGGTATTGTAAATAGGAAATAAGGCGTCTTCAATCCAGCTTTAAAGATTTGTAGATTGAATAATAGAAGTTTGCAGCAAAATAACAGAAAAAAGAGAGGTAGAATGCACTTAGGACCAATTTCTCAAAAAGACAGCCACTTTTTTTTTATGGCCTATGATTATCTTAATCTTACGCTAATCCCCATTATAATACTAAAGTTACCTTAATCCCCATTATAATCCTAAAGTTACCCTAATCCCCATTATAATCCTAATGTTTATAACATTATAATGGTTATAAAAAATTTTATAACCTCCTTGGACCAGCATTTAGCAACTGTGACATTCACCTTTGGACCAGAAAAAAAAAGGGGGGAAGAAGTGAGAGAGATTAATAAAATAAAATAAATAAAACAAAAATAAATAAAAATTTATTAACCAGGAATGGCATCGTCGAACGTAGTTATAAGTTCATCGTTAGCTATTCTTTCTGCTGTCAAAATAATCCATACTCGCTGGGAATTTACAAGTTTTAGGCAGGTACCTGAAGCGTAGCAATGTAAGCGGAATGCTTCTACTTAGCATATGAAATAACGGCCGACGCGGAGGGGAGACTTGCCAAGAATAATCCATTCGAGAATGACATGCTAATCGAATCGAGAATTTCTCCCTCATAACTTGATCCCAACTTCCCAGTGCACCTCGGAATATTAAAGAAATAAAGATGATTTCTTTTAACAAAGCACCCCTAAGAAAATCCCAAAATAAGCATTTCTTTATTACGTAATCCTGATTGCACAATCAGGAGATGGAAAACGTGAGATCAGGATCACGTGAAAGCCAGCCCATAAATAAAGAAGGTATTGTCGTGGTTAAGGAAAATGAGGATATAAAATAGAAAAAAGACTTTTATATTTTAACTTTTAGCGGATTTTTTATTTTATTTAAAGATTTAAGGATGACTTGAAAAATTCTTTTCTTAAAGAGTATTTATTCTAAATTAAGCTATGAAAGGAATTCATTAATTAGTCAATTATTTTCGTTCTCTTTTGGTTGTTTTTATACTACAAAAGTAGGTAAACAATCCGATCAAAGTTTGAACAGAAATCAAAGGAACATTGAGTCAATCTACGTTGGAGACAAAGGGGGACGAAAAAACTCTCAAATCGTAAAAATTTTCATTTAGAATCTTAAGTTGGTAAATATTCAGAGACAAATTTAGACTGTGATTTAAGACTCAACTTAAAATGGACATCACGTATTTTTCAGCTCCCTAGAAACCGATTGACTTAAAATTTGGCACAGCATTCCTTTAATCTGATTTAAAACAATAACTTTCTTTTTGAGAAAGTTAAAGTCATTGAAAATTTCAAGTTTTTCGGTCCTCAGGGATAGTTTACTGATCGTGTAGATGTGAGAGAACTCAGGAATTGCAGGTATTCCCCGGATTTGATCAATACTTGGATAATGATGGGAATGATAGGAATGATAGAAAGAATACACCAACAAAAACTAGCAAAATAAAATGCTTAGATGGACCGAAATTACATAAGAAAGGTGGTTTTGGGTCAGTGTGAACAAGTAGAGATGGGATTTAGTCTCGGAAAATGGTCACGACTTCGCACCCAGCCATAATGAAGTACCAATTAGGATGAAAAAGAAAAAAAAGCCTCTTTACCCCAAGTACGTTCCACTTAATTTCTTGACGGAAACGTGCTTAGAAATTAGAGTTTCTCCATGAATATGCAAATAGGTCGGGTAGGATTCATGCACTAGGAAAGTATGAAAAATTCATGCGTTTTGTCTCCCATACTTTGATCGTTTTCGTATTTCTCGACGTTTCGATCATCATAAATAAAATAAAACTCGGCACTCCTCATGTCGATTCTTTCAGAAAAAAATATTATAAAAAAAATAGGACTTGTAAATCACAGAAAAATATTTGCTTATTATATTATACGAAACGAAAACCTTTGAGATCCCCTCGGGCCTAACAAAAAGTAAACACGTGGGGATTTTCACATTATTTCTGCGAAATGTTGAAATCGGAAAGGACAATCTGACAACCTCGTAAGTTCTCAAATTCTATTACGTTCTTAAGGAGGTTATTTTTACACCTAAAAACGTTGGCATAAAAAGAAGTAGAACAAACACGTCCCAGTGGAAAACTAGGGTTCTCGGGCAAAGAGCATTTCGGGTTTACCCTAGACAATCTTTCCGAGGGACTCAAGGCCGGCTTTATCGAGTTTTCGCTTTTCCAACCGTAAATGAAACGACTATGGATACACCTTTATTTTATTTTTGGCCCAGATAAAATAACATTTTTATATTTTATTTATCTTACTTTCTTGTGGAAAGTCTTATACGTGAATATACTTCTTTTCCGGTTTAAAATTATTTTAAAGAACTGAAGAATACAGAAACCCATTTATCTAACCTCGGGTAAGCTTTAGACAAATTCAGGCTATAAAACTTAAAAAATTGTCGAATTTGTTTTTAGTCCTTTTCCTGGTCCTTGACACATCTTTCAACGATTTGTTTGACTTTCAGATGGTGGCATCTGCCGTTTTAGGAGCGGCGACGGGGACCGGGCTTGCATTGCTCGTGGCGATGACGTTAGTCGTTTACCGCTACTATTCCTCTAGAAGGTAATCCAAATAAAAGAAACTTCCAAAAAAAGCACAATCTTTAATTTTTTGCAGGTACGGAAAAGACTGGGGAGACGTGGAACGTTTCGGCGTGCCGCAGGGATGGGCGGTGAACAAACGGACGACGACCGGAACCGGAAGCGGGAAGAAAAAGCCAAGTTGTGCCCCCCAGGGGAGTTACACGGTCAACCAAAAGGTATTAAAAAGTTTTCTTTTAAAATAACTTTCAAAAGACTCTTAAGCTTCCTCCTAATCCTAAAGAACGAAAAAAAATTCCAAAAAACCTTTAATGTAAAAAATAATAGCTTTCCTCGCGAAAGTGTTTCCTGTGGCCACAAATGAACCTACTTCAACCTTATATTAATTTTAATTAAAATAAAAAATGAGGGGGAAAAATCGCTTAAAAAGGCTATAAAATTTAAAACCTTTTATCTACCTACCTAAAAAAATTTAATTTCTCCAATAGCTTTTACGCCACATGAACTTTGAACTTCAACATATATTGCTTTTATAGTGGTATCGTAAAAGGTTTCAATGGTTTTTTAATTTTTTTCCCCCCCAATTTTCAATTTTCCATATCCACCGAATTCATATTTATGAAAACCTTGGTGTTCATTGTTGCTCATATCGATGAAAATTAACCTCAAAAAGAAAAAAATACATTATGCTCGAAAACCACGATTTTAGAATGGGGTCAACAAAGGGTATGCGGGTTAAAATGTGACAAACTTTTTCTTAGGTCCACTCCGCACTTTATTCTGATCTGATTTTCACCGAAATATAACTTAATCATAGTATTGAGACAGCAACACCCAACCATTTAAGGAAGAATTTAGACAAGAAGAATTCACCCTGAAATAGATGGTAGATCATCACTGGAGAAGAAGCTAGTTTCGAAAAACTTTTGCCTTGAAGATTCTCATTTTGTTTTTAGGACACAATGTTGAGGAGGACGGATTTCAAAGTGGGTGGTTGATTTATTTATGATTAAATTACTTCAAGAGCACGTTTACAATTTTCAGAAAATTAGAACCTTAGAGCAGTAAAAAATTTAGGTCGTAAGTCACGAAGAAATCTCTATTTTTAGTTTTTACTTCGTGATAATCTAATTGACATTCTAACTCCCCTGCATTTCTCACTTTTAACGCTCAAGTTTTAATTGAAGAAGTAATTGGTTTAAAAAGTAATTAACTGTTCATCCTTCTCTGAGATTTATTTATGTTTTTTTATTAATTAAATCTCGTATTTCATTTGAAGGACGTGCTACGATCTACAGGTACGGAGAAAAAGGAAAGCTCTAGCGGGAGACAAAAGATTTCCCATTTTCCAGATTCGGTTTCCATCTACCATCCGCCATTGGAACTAATGCGTGGGCGTTGATTACACTTTTAATCAATATTGTGGGTAACGCGGACACTGTCCATGAAAATAGTTTTTTTTTTTTTTTTTTTTAACTTTCTCAAAAAGAAAATAGTTTATTAGAATTAAAATGTATTCCAGATCAAAATGGGTGACGCTGGGGGTGGGGATTATTATTTTTCCATTTTCAAAACTCTATAGGTATGTAACTTCCTACGTGATGAGTAGGGGAAGGTACTCTCTAAGATGACAAATTTGATGTTTCTTCAAGCCATTGCCAGAGAAAACTACCTAACAACTCAGAAAAGTTCCCTTTTAGGGTGGAGGAGTCTAGAGAAAAACAATTAGAGCCTTCCGATTCCTTGTTTGTAAAGTAGGCTTAATTATTATTTTTGCTTTTAGGTGATCCGGTTGTTATTTTAGTCCTCCATAATGTATGGACTGTTGATGTAGTTGTGCTGTGAAATCTTAAGGCTTATTAGCTATAAGTTATAACTGCTTTGAAAACCGCAAGCCAATTTCTTGATCCACCCCTGCCTGTAAGGGTGGCGAATTGTGTGAGCCAAGATAGATTTTCGATGAAATCTCAATTTTTTCACGTTTTAAGTTTTAACTTGCCATTTCCAAAATGCCACTTCGATTTCCTTTGGCGGAAACAGACAGTAGATGCCCATATAGGCTTTTATGTATGTTAACTTTGTAACAGTTTAACTACGGAACTAAGGAACCATTTGGAAAGAAAATGGCGGTAGTCCGGTATCTCTATCTTAAAAACTGGAGATACAATTTTCGAACAAAAATTCAGTTCTGTCCCACTGGGTGACGTTAGAGAGGCGAGAGCTATAACAGTTTTACTAGAAGTTTTAGACCTTTTGCAATTTTTCAATAGGATTGCTAATTGTTTGAAGAAATTATGAAGGTGTAAATGAGGTAAACATTTTATTAAACTCTATTTAAAATAAAATAAAAATAAATAAATATCAATGTCACCGACTTATTTTTGCAGTTTCATGACACGGGCTTAACGTCCAACTACCAACTCAATGGTGTCGTGGACGAGTGTGCTTATCCCTTGATATTTATTATATTAACGAGGCGACTTACGAAAAAAGGTCGAGGCGCTCGGAAGATCCGAACCCGGGTCCCCCGTATCAAAGCCGAACACACTAACGACCTCTCCACACCGCGCCCTTTATTTAACTCTATTTAACTGCGTGCGGTAATGGGACGCGCGGTAACGGGAAGCCCCCTGGAAGAAAACCATTATTTAGAAACAAAAAAATCCGGGAACCCCTAGGTATCCATTTTTTGGGGAGTGCCCGCTACCGCGCCTCCCATTACCGCGCGGGTTTTCGGAAGTCCCATTTCCGCGCCTGTATTAAGAGGTAGTCTCACTACCGCGCGTTGTGAAGTGGGAAATTAACAATAGGCTCAAAGGAACAATAGTCAAAGGAAAATCGTACATTTATTATTATTTCACCTCGGGAAAATCGTAGGTACATTTATTAAACTAACACAATTAAATGTGACACAACACAAGTGAAATCACTTCGGCTGAAGGTTTAATCTCACCCTTACACTAAGGGCATCTATACACTTTTTCAAAGACAAGGAATCGCATTTGCTCACTATCTCCTCGATGTCTTGATCCAATTTAACTTGTTTGGTTTTTCTCTTTTTAGTTTGTAGCATGCATTCTGTCGTCGGTTTGAATGAGGGGACCAAATTTTTCAGATGTGAGAACATCCGGAAGTAGGATTTGCATTTTTCTTTAACCATTCCCAGTTTGTCGACGATTTATTTTCTTTCTTGCGCCGATATTGTAACCCTATGCAATAAGGAAATTTTGAATAGGTATATGTATTTGCTCCTCACAACACCCTCACCAAAAAAATTAAAAAACGAATTTTGAAATAATCGTACCTGCTTATACGATGATGGGTTTCCCTTTGTCTCTTTCGATAAAGCTGAGATCTTCAGTTAAACTCATAATTTATTACAAACAAATATTTTTTATGTTAATTGTGTGAAAATCGAATAAGAACTGGCTTGAAAAATACCAATAATAAGACGCGCGGAAGTGGGAACTGATATAATCCATTAGAGGAAAAAATATAAACACGCGCGGTCATGGGAAGAATTTTACCATTTTCTGCAAAAACTGAACACGCGCGGTAATGGGACGCGCGGTAACGGGAAGCCCCCCCCCCCCCTATTTTTTTAAGCAAAAGTTTTAGAATGTTGTTTCACCCAAAATATGGTTTTCAATGTTTCTTATAGGGTGAGAAACCCGATATTAAAAATGTGTGTCTTCCAATTACAACTTCACTAATTTTATTTTGTTATAAGTAAGTTTTAAAAGACTGAGTTTATTTTTTTGACCAAAAACCCTCATGGGATCACAAGCGTTTTATTACCTTGAAAAGAATAGCTTCTTTTGAGTCTCTCTCACTTAGCTGGAGGGATCCTTAAATATTACACTTATGAACATGTTAAAATCAGCCTAAGCTGACCTTATTTGAAAGGATTTTCTTTCGAGAAAGATTAAGTCCAAGTCCCCGTCTTGATTAATAATAAATTGTAGGTAAATAAGGTAGGACGGGCGTAAGGCAAATATTGTTGCCTGTTGGTCCAGGGGGGTTTCGTCGGGGAGGCGCATGCGGCACCTGTTGAGCCCCCAGTATCTGGGTAACGCCCTAACCAATTCAACCAGCCCTGAGCAGATACGAGTCCGAGTTACGAATCCAAACACAACAAAACAACAGGGACAACTCTTTTAATGGAAAAACGTCCGCCTCCCCAACTCTCGTCAGTATGGATATCACACAAAAGTTTACAAACATGGCACAAAATGGCAAATTCCGCCTCCTTTGTGAGTATTCATCAATGTCATTATGAGACGTAATTACTCTATTTTTAAATTAAATGTTTCATTACCTTTAACTTTTAACAATAATGTTTTTTTTTATTAAGTTAGAATAACGTTGAGATAAAATACAATCGACCTAAACAAATAAATAAACAACATTTAAATTGGAGTTAGTAGTAAATAAACAAAAACAACGGTTACAATTTTATTTATTTTTTAATAAGTATGTAGTTAAATAGTTTAATATGTAGTAAGTTTTTTTAATAGGTAAGTCTACTTTGACTAGACAAAATCGCAAAATTGCAGGACCAAAATTGCACAAAACTGTTTCTCATTTTTGGAGCAGCAGTTCCTGAGCGATAAAAGAACGATGAAGCCTTTAAAATAGCAATAAATAACTAAGAAAATTAATAAAGAAATAAATATTACATTAAACATACATTTACATACATATAAAATAAATATTACATTAAACATACATTTACATACATACATATAAAATAAATATTACATTAAAACTCCATTATGTGAGGCGTCACAAAAATTCGTCGAGCAAGAAACGCTATGAAAAGTAATTTTTGCGTTTCCTTCCTTCAAAGTAAGAAGCAAATTTTGTAAGAAAAGTATGAGATAAAAATTATATACCCTTAATAAACTTTCTTATTTAAAATTTTTTTATTAATTTATTATAGACCAATATTAAATTTAGGGATTTTAGGTATTTGTATTTGTAATTCTGCACATTGTATTTAAACCAAAACACCATTCTATGATGCTACCTGTCCGATCTTCTCCAAATTTTCAGGGCAATATTCGCAATATTCAGGGTAATGTCCTAGAAGGTTGGGGAGGAGGTGGGGGGGAAGGGGTCTGAAGGGAGTTTGGGTGGTGAGGGATGGAAAGGGAGGTTGGAGTAAGGTGGTGTTGGGAGAAGGTCAGGAGGAGTAGGGGAGAGTCGTGGTGGCGAAGAGGGGATGTGGGGAAGGGTTATTTACCGTAAACTGGGACAACTATCACATTTTTTACCCCATCTTTTCGAGACTTTATTTTACCAACCCCCCTTTAAGTACCCTAAAAACGTGAGCGGACCTTCTGTTTACAGAACCTACGATTTGCCAGATATTTGAACTGTCCAAGGTTTATTTGAAATGTCCACTTCAAAGGCTAAACTTACATGTTTTAGCTTCCATGGCTATAAAAAAATAAAAAATAAGCCCCAACCGATTTCGCACGAACCAGTTCAATATCATTTTAATTAATAAGTGCTAAGTTTTGACCGCGATTTAGTTTTGCGTTGCTTTGGATTCTATTGATAAAATCGTGTCTTCTCGAAGGTAATACAAAGAACGAAACCCGTTTTAGTTGAACTTGGTATTCAAGTCTAGTGTTTAATCTGAATCTCGGCATTCAGCTAAGTCTCTCTGAATAGAGCTAAAATGGAGCCTCGGAACTTAATTAAGGAATCCTACATGTAACCTAACATTTGAAGATGTTTTATCATAAGTCATAACATAACCCTCGTCCTAATCCTAAAATGGAATTGAAGACATACAACTTTATCGAATTCATTGGAGGTATATAAAAATTCGAAAGATTTCCCATGGGATGCGTTTGATAAATTTTCTGTACGTTGAAGGTTGAAAAAAAAAAACCATTCGATGGAAATCATTGCTAGCATTAAGGGAAGCCGATTGCGAACCGGAAAAGGTCAAAAGGTCAGGTTTCGGCTCCATTTAATGTTGCCGAACAATCGCTTTTTGTCAGACGATGTCAATTTTGAGACGGATCTTGAAATAGGCAAATACCGCCCAAGTTTACTTATTCGAGAGCTTTATTTTTACGTGCTATTCAAGGTCGAAATCAAGCAAAAGGTAGCGAAAACGAACCCAATTTAAGAAATGGGAAAAATAAAAAATGGTCTCATCTTAGAAAGTTTACTGGAAAATTCCTTGGGGGCCTTTAATGAGGATCGATAAGAGGAAAATTCGTGGGGATAGGAACCAATTTTCAAGGAGGAAAATGTCAAAAAATTCCTTGATCAAACAAAATGGTCGACGTAGTTAACTTTGTAATATTCTGGTAATTTTTTAAAGGTATTTAACGTTGCCAAAGAAGAAAGGACTGTCCAGCCAAGTACGCAAGGAAGTTTAGAAAGCGTCGCACCGCCCTTGGATGTCACCGGAGGACTTCAGGCCACAGTCTGCACAACGCCGTCACTTTCATCACACCCTTCAATAGAATCCAACATTTCGAGACAAGTAAATCGAGGAGAAAACCGTTGATGGATTTAATTTGTTTTTATCCAGAGTTTAAGAACGTTAAGTCCGGATGTGGGTCGTCAAGAAGGGTTCCGCCGGCCTCTTTCGCCCCTTTTGGTCCCGCAGGACTCGACCTCCTCAATTGTGACGACCTGTAGTTTAAGAGAAGTTCCGGGCTCCCCTTTGCCCCTCGGATCCCTCCAGCCGGCCCTTTACACGAGAAAAGAGGGGCCAATTATCTTACGAAACAACGACAACATCGGACGCCTTCATTTCAGCACTGAATACGACTTCGATAGATCCGATTTACTCATCCGTCTATTCGAAGGTACCCTTTGAAAAAGACCTTTTTAACATCAAAGAATGTTTACAAGAAAAAATTTAATTTATTTCATCTAAAAATAAACTCTTTAAATAACGAATTTCAGGGGAGGATATCATAGGAGGCGATTACATGCTTGGAGTCCTTTTAGACCCACCTGTCGACAGCAGGATCAGACAGATTTCATGCAGGCCAGAAACGAACCCGATTTTCGATCAATTATTCAAATTTCCAGTTTCTCATGACCATCTATCAAACCACAACCTAATATTTCAGGTAAATAACCCTTCCAAAGCCACAAAAAACCTTAAAATTTGATTTTCTTTAGCTTTTCGACTACGACAGATATTCGAGGAACGAAACGGTTGGAGAACTCCGTCTTGACTTGTCCGAAATCGACGTGACTTCAACGGTCGAAATATGGGGAGACATCGTCAAAATGAAAAAGGTGAAGGATCGAAGGTGTTAAAAATAGAATTCGAAAACCTCAAAATCTCAAAGGGGAGGACGTTCATTTTGAAAATTTGATTGAGATGTTGAATGCATGTCAAACCCGCATCAAACGCCACTCGATCAAATCCAGCCCACTTACGACCCCACTTGAATCCATTTTTAGAAATGCTTCAAAATTTCACAAAAACATTTTTCTTTAGCCACCTGAAGAGTTATCAGAAATATTGATTTCGTTGAGCTATCTACCTTCTGCGGAGCGTCTCACAGTCGTCTTGTTGAAAGCCAAAAATCTTCTTTTGCCAGAAAATCGAGACACTTTAGGTAGAAAATTTCAATTTTTAAAAATTTCAAATTAAAAAATTAATTTTTCAGATCCTTTTGTGAAAGTTTGTCTTGTCATCAACGGAAAAAGGGTCAAAAAGAAAAAAACCGCTTGCAGAAAAGGAACCGTGAATCCAGTCTGGAATGAAGCGATCACTTTTAACGTGAGCTCATCTAATTTGGCATCGTCTGCAGTCGAAGTAATAAAATTTAATTTATTTATTCAATCTAAATTTTCTTTCAAGGTCGTTATTTTCGACCAAGGATCCGATTTGATTGGAGCACCATCATCGATAGGTTCAGTCCTTATCGTCCAAGGAAGCGAACACTGGATCGAAATGACCTCAAACCCAAGGAAAGCAGTCGCCATGTGGCACAACATTCGATAAGTAAAAAAAAAAAAAAATAAATAAAATCTAAATGTTAAATCAAAATTAAACCTATGAAGGAACGAAAATTAATTGAAGAAGCTCTACGAGCCTTTCATTTTATTCACTATTTTCAGACTCGAACTGAACTAATCATTTTAAAAAAACTATTTTCTTGAAAATGAGACAAAAATTGAAGCTCATACGAACTGCAAGAATAACGCTTATTATAAATTAAATTATACTAAAAACCAACTAATGAGCATAGCTTAACTAGATAGTTGTAATTAAACGGTCTAAAATGATGGCCCAATTTAAAACATAATCAAAATTAACTATTTTAGTATTTTAAATTTTTTCATATAATTTTTATTTTTAATAATCGTATTTTTATGTGATAAATGGAAGAAGAAAAAATTGCATAATTATTGTGCTATGTACCTTAACCACGCCAAAAATATCTGCTGAGCCAAAATATTTACAAAGTCTAATTTATGTCAATTAGCTTAGATTTAATCATATAAGTCATACATTTTTTAAATAAGTATATTCTTACTTTTTTTTTTTTAAGTGAAAAACAAAAAAACTTTTATGGGCCTAGGAGTGAGAACCCATACAAATTTTTTTATTATGTATATCCCTATTCACATTTTTAAAAAAGACTAATAAAAGGTTTCTCAAATACTTCATTCAGAACCCACCATTTTGGGATTACAATTATCTAAAAAAATATTATTTAAGCTCCCTGTATCAATATTATCGTTTTATCAAAATCCCAGAGTACCCTCAGACACCCTGCATAGTTGAGAAAGTAGATTCCCATTTTCAACGCAACATTTAGGGCTGTTTGTTGAGACTTTAAGACTTAAAAATATATAAATATTATCAATATTATAGTTTTAATAATACAGTATAATCTCGATTTTTTTCACTATATTTTAAAAATCGAACCAAAACCAAAGTCTGCCATATTCAAGCGTCAGTGAAACTTGGAATCTTTAAAATTGAACCTAAAAACAGTACATATCCTCTAGTTTTGAGCTCTCCCATTGAAAATACATTGGGATTCTACTGTATTTAGAAAATCAATATCCTCCATGTTCAAAATATTATTGTTATTATAACGAATGATGTCCAAAGATATTTGAACGAAATACTAGCCTTGTTTACAAAGCATTCCTCTGGGAATCGGCTAATTTATGTGTTAACGGTTGAATGTTTTGAAAAACACCATATTAACATAGAATATCATATTTATTATGGTGATCTCTCTTTGAATATGGTATAAAAAAAAATGTAACCATATAACATCGAGAGATTATATGTTAATCTATGTTGTAGGTAGAATATTATCTATTTGGTGTTGTTTGATGTTATATTATTTTGATAAAAATGTAGTTTTATATTATTTTAATTTTATTGAATCTTATAAGATTTGTCGTTTGGAAAAGAAGGGTATAAAATAAGGTGACTCCATCCGACAAAAAGGAGGTGTTACTGGCAAAACCGTACAAAATATTGGATTATGTTAATAAATGGATTATAAAATATGTATTTGAATAAATAAACCTAATTTTATGTCTGGAAAAGTTTTGTAGAGATTCAAAAGGGAAAAAAAAAAAGTCGAAGATAAAATAAGTTTTAGCTTTAATATTAGTGCCTTAAAAATAAAAGCATAAATTAATATGTACATAGGTTGATAAGTACTCGATGTTTATAAAATAATATCAAAAGTTAACACAGACAAAAAGTGAATTAAAATGAGGTTTAACAAAGGGGGAAAAATTAAATAATACTGGGTTTTTAAATAAAAGTTATTTTTTGGATGGTATAAGTACGGTTTGGGAATCGTTCATATCAAGGAGGGCGATTTCATCGTCAGGAGAGGGGCCACGAGAGCCGGCGATGGCACTAATACTTCGGGCTAAAGCTATTCTTTCCATTTCTCTTTGACGGGCTTCTTTTAGTTTTTGGAATTTATCTTCGTTGCTTTCTGTGTCGTCTTCATCTGTTTCGGAGCCGATAGAAAGTGAATCAACATTGGGACAGATGGAGCCAGAGCCAAGTCCGGATGAGTTGTCAAATCCTGGCGCTGATTGGACAGACATGACGTCGATACCTTGACTTCGAGCAGGTGAGACAGGGAGTGTTGGTGGTAAAGAGGTTGGATTGCCATGGTGGCGACCATGTGACGTTGACGTTTTTCGAACAGGGACAGGAACTGGATCACTCGCTTTAGGCATATTTTGAAATATACTTTGAGCCGTCGGTCTTATATCAGGCCCTTTTCCCATAACAGACGTAATCGTCGCCTGCTCATCAACTTCTTCAATGACTTGATCCGTAATACGAGTCGTCCCTCCACCTCCTATAGCAGAACCTATTTTCCCAGCCAGGCTACTGCTGCTCAAACTCTCCGATAACTTCCCAGGTGTTTGTCCTAAAAAAAGTTGAAAACCAAAATTTAAAAATAAAATGATTACCGTCAACAACAACAGAAGGTGGAGGCTCTTTTGAAAAAATTCGCTTCAATACTGAAGTAACTGAGCCAACTCGATGCAAAGATGCTGAATGAGAACCAAGGTTGTTCACAGAATTAGATGAACCACCTGAAGCCGTCCTCATTCTTCCACTCATACTTATCCTTGATGCGGATCTATTAGCCAAAAAGTGGATCCCACTTTGATTATCATCTGCCTATAAATAACATTTAAATTAAAAAATACCTAATACATAATAAAATTTTTACAAACCATATCATCAATTTTGACAGAAGAAGGATTCGCGTATTCAGCCATGTTATCTGAAATGGCGATATTTGCCGTGCTTGGCTGTGGTATTCTGCCTCTGAATGGCTCAGATGCGAGCGTGTGGGGTAGCTCAGTAGGGAAAACTTCTTCCCAGTACTGGTCCTTGATTAGTTCAGGATGCTCATGATGCATTTCATCTACTATAAGATACGAGACCTGAGATGAATAATTCAACGTGAATCACAACATAGAGTCTTCATTTATTTTCTAAAACGACCTAAAATTTATTTTAAGAAATTTTCTTACAGTCACGTTTCGATCGACGATCCAATTGATTTCGAAATCGTCATCATCTTCACCAAACGGGTTGATTAAACTTTCCGCCACTTTGAGCCATCCCATGTAAAAAAAGAACTACAAAAATAAGTTTTTGTGCTTATTTAAAGCTTACCTGAAGTGTTAAAAATACAGGGAAATATAAATCGATTGGATTATTTCTTCCTTTTAAAGGACCATCTGAAGAAACGTCTAACCATTGCTTGGCAAGCGCAGATGTAAAGAAGAAAGAATAAGTTGCTAAAGTAACAACCTAAAAAATTCAAGTGACTTTCTCTATTAAGCAGTCATTGAATCGCTAACCTGAGTGTAAACTAAAGGCACACTAATAGTATCATAATTGAGTAAAATTCCGCATAAGCCTCTAAATTTATTAAGCTCATCGATAATAGTTTTGACGGCGAAATCATCTCGAATCCGACCTTCTTTTCGAGCTCTGGTCACAATACTCGCCGCCCAGACTATTGGCAACCAATGCTTTGAATGGCGAGGAAATTTTAAATTCAGATCAAGCACGATATGCTTCTCATTTTCTGTCATCAAGCCTAAAAAATCGTTTAACTAAATAATTAAAAAATTATCGATTTTTACCAGCATCCACAAAATGCTCTAAAGAAGGAAATCTCTTTTTGACTTTAGGACATATCATCGAAAAAACCATAGTAAGGCAAAGGCACACGTAACGCATTATTGTCCTCCTCATCAACCTACCACGTTCGTCCTGAAAAATGTCCAGTAAGTGGGGGAATAAAAAAGATGCAAACAAACCTGTCCATGTATGTGTGAAGAGACGTAAACAGCGACTGGATCAGGCCATGGGATGCTCGTATACTGATCCCACCATCTCTGCATAATGACCGAAATATAAAACCCGAGAACGAATGAAAGGGGGATATAATTGCTGTAGGACTCGCAGTAGAAAGAAACAGCTTCAAATACCCTTAAAAAACACAGACATGATAAGATATAATTGGAGTCGAATGTCACTTACGCCTTTTGGTCAGGGTTGAGGGCGTATCTATAGGTGAAGTTAAGGCCATAATACAATGTGAGGAAAGCAAAGAGATCAGGCCACACTAATTTGTATATGCTACCTCTCCATCTGTAAACAAATAAAAAGAAAACAATTCAGAAATTTTGCAATTGACAAGACATCTACATCAGTTAGGGACCTGCCATCTACTTTTAAGAAACACTACTGATGAATCTATAGAACAAAATTCGATAAAAACTTTCCTGGTGAAGAAGACGCGAGATATTTGAAGTTACAGACATTATCTAGGTACCCTAACCCTAAGTAGGGTTAGAGGAATAACCTGTGGAGGTCCATTGGACTTCTCTGACTCTACCGTGCGAATCGATTTAACTTTTGTTGATATTCCAAAATTTGCATTTTGACTTCAAAGGTGTGCCTCTTGCCCAGTTGGGAAACAAAACGGTCTCCACTGTGCACTAAATATCAACGTACAAATGCCGAAATGATGAGATTAAACTTGCCAATAAGAAAATACTGCATTGGAGGAGAAGATACAGAATTCAGAACACATACATAGCTTACTAAAAATTTCTTTGGTAATGATATGTACCTACTCGTCTACTCTTGTTTGCTGGGGAATTTTATTTACGTCAAGGTTCGTTTTTAATCATAGTTCAAACACGACTCGAGACCTAAAAATCTCGGCCTCAAAAAAATATCAGACTAAAGAAAATTTTAGCTTTTCGGCGTTTGTTTTCTTAAGTTTTGAATGCTCAAAGTCGTTTATTTTGAATGAACCTCTAGGTTTTGGGACACGAGCGAATATGAGAAAGTGGCTTTGAATTGTTAATTGTGTCTCGACATTTTTTGAATATTAAGTTCAACGCCTTGTTTTATCGATAATGCAAAATGGGTGTTAATGACCTTTTCAAAGTTGAAACTTCGACCCGCCAAACAGCCACTGACCACGAAGAAATGTTTTTATAAGGAAAATTTTGTTTCATTCCGCATAATTTTATCAAATCGTTCCCTAATTATAGGGCGTTGCGGATCATCAAGGTCAGGCTCCCAAGTGTATTGAACTTGGATAACTATACGAAAATCTTCCTGAACAAAAAAGTAACTTGGCAGAAGTTTTTGAGGGTCAAGATCTTCAGTTCTTTGACCAGGAAAAAAAAAAGCGTGTGGGCGATTAGTTTTAAATCTTCTTTCAAGACGAATTAGCTTCACGGAAGACTAATTACGGGATGAAAAGAGATTTCGCTTTAATTAAAATATCTTTTGTTGGTTGTCGCCAAAATACAATTACGCGAAATGATACAAGTCAAAAAAACTTCCAAACTCTTGATTGTAGTCGGCAATGCGATAATACGGAAATACTCGTGGAGGAGGTATATAATCTTATTAATTATGATCTAGATATTCGACGATACTGGTCAGTTGCGGTCTCTCAATAATCCGATCAACCAAACATTTGATGCCTGGTACATTATGTAGGACCTATCACAGTAAAATTTCGGATATCCGAAATCCCTGGTAATATGGCCATGACAGTGTTCTGATGTCATGTTTCTGTTTAATGTACGTTAATTAATCATACTGCTTGATACAGTCTACAATACACAACGAGCGATATTTTGGGCACGAGGCCTACCGAGTGAAAAATATGTCCGAAACTCTAAAATATAAAATTCTTTTCAAAAACCTATTCTTTCGTAGGTTTTTGTTTTTATTTTATATATCTGCACTCCTATTAAATTACTAGGCAATCTTTCAGGTCTGACCTTGAGTAGAACGCTTGTATCCCTATTGTTTCTCCCATTTTTCATTCAAAATGTGCAACTTGAAAAATATATAATTCCAATCGAATGTAGTAGAATGAGGAAAACGCGATGGGCTATTAGAAACCGCAGAGGGAATAAAAAATGCTTTGTCCTTCAGACTTCATCCACAATGCTTATTATCTTCAATGGTAAAAAAAAGCAGTCTTAACTCCGCGGTCATCTTTTCCTCTTCGAAAAGAGTTGATCGAACTGCCCCTTAATGAATCGTAATTCTCTCGAGGGCAAACAAAGGGTGGAACCCCTGAAAAATATGTTGGAATAACATGACTAATGGAACTATCGATCTGTGATTCTTTTTTAGGTAGATTTTTTTTTGTCTCACTATTTTTGGAGAGAAAAAATTTCAAAGCGAAACTTTAAACTCAAACCATGAAACCAACCAATTCCAAAGTGAGGAAATAAAGTTACAAGTGTCAATTCATGGCGATTAGAGGATGATGTTCGTGTTGAGATAGTAGTAACGACCTTGTACTAGTAGAGGCTCTTGTCATGTTAATTACGGCTGCGGCACATTAAAAAAAGGCCATTTTTAAAAGGAACAATAATTTTTAACCTTTTTATCTCAAAAGCTTTTCATTACCAACTTTTTATCTTTTGTTTGCAGACCATAAAGGAGTGCGTCTTGTTTGTTTTCTATTAGTCCTGAATCATTTTTTTTCTTCCAAGAATGTAACATATTAATCAATGCTCTGTAATTTGTTTGTATTGAGGGCTTCCGGTACTTTTCGGATTATCCGTCGACCCCGATGTCAATAAGTCGTGTCCCCGGCAGAAAGACGCCTTCTCGCCACACTTCGCGCAAGCGTTAGGTCAATTTGAGCTCTTTTTATTCCCTTTTTTATCAATCGATACATTTTTAAAATAATAATTACAAACATGAAAGAGACAGAAAAAAAATTCTGAAACGTTTTTGGACTTAAGACGTTCAAGGTCGATCAATTGGGTCGTAAAAAATGCGTTGCACGTGTTGATACTTTTTTTTTTTACCGCAAGCTTCCGTTTCAATGAAACGAAAAATGTTTTATTGAACGCAAAATTTATACATTGAATGAGTAAACATAGTTCCAAATTTCTGCTACCAGCCAATAAGTTCGTGAACAACTTGGCGGCAACTCAAGAGTTGGTGTCATCCTAGTATAGTTATTTTTTCCTTGCCGTTTTACTATATTTTAATCATAAAATTTTTAGATTTAGTAAGTACGTGATTACTCATTATTAGATGTTATGTATTAAATTTTGCAGACATTATAGTGACCCATGTTGCTCCCTTAGATAATTGATGTAATACACATCTGCAAATAAATAATTTGAACATAAAGTTGAAATGACCTCGTAAACGTAGTAAACTTTTTGCAGATAGTACAATTTAACTGGGGAGGGCAGTATGTAGACTTCAGCAGCAGCCAACCGTCTGATCGGGACAGCTGACGTACGAGCGGAAATGGCGGGAATACCATCTTTGATAGCAAATTTTTCACTCTAATTCAAATATAAAAGAATAAAATGTTTTGGTGTTTTTTTAGTGAATTGCAAATATAAACTCAACGCTCCTCGTGTCTACCTCAAGGCCACACCGACAAAATTGTGATTTTCCACGTGAAAATCGTTCCCTTGACACAATTGAAAACTTAGGAAAAACAAAATTTTTTTTTTTATTTAAATTATAACTTACCGTCCGAGTAGAGCGATGAAGCAGCCGAAACCTCGACAGGTGGCAACTTCAGCGGTATAAGTCACAGTCATTTTATCATAAAAAAAGAAACAATCAGACCGTGACACGCGAAAAAACCGATGACTTTACCATCGATTCGACCCTAACTTGAACACAGAGCGAATTTCCACCGGTAAACATCGTTATTTCATTTGATTTAAAAACGTCATAATAATGGGTTTTTAAAATTAAAAAGCGAGAGGGAGTTTCACGCCCGCACTGCCCAGCTGGCCGACGCAGGACGCTGTTTTGGTTTTTCGGTTGGGGAAGGTTTTCTCGAGGGGACTCGAAATGAAAAAGTGGGGGTTATTGTGGAGGGGCAAGATTGGTGGAGAAGGGGTTTGGCTGAATGTAGCGAAGCTAATGCCATCTTTTGTTCGCTCCCAATAATTACGAGGTTTTAAAGGGCAAAAGGGCTCTTCTCAATGAGAGCCGATTACGGGTTGGAACGGCGCAAGCTTTAGGCATTCATGCAATGCCGATATGTTTTGCCGTCAAAAAGGGCGACGAACCCCCCAACACGCGATTTCAACAGACCTAATGTAAATTGCAAATGACCAAGGGTTCAAGGTTCATGCACCTCTATGTACAGGGTATACATATATGTGAAGACGAACTTGTCTAGCACCCATGCCCTTGGATTCTTGGAATCCCAGGCACCGTATAATCTTGCTGTGGGTTAAGCCAAAATTAATAAAATATATATCATGATTAAAAAAAAAACAACGGTCTATGATTTCTTAAAATTAAATAGGTAGGAAAAGGATGAAGAACGTAGTTTTTAAAAGTGAAGACCCTAGAACAAAAGCGCCACGAACAAAATATCTGTATATTATGTAAGTTTCAAGTTAATTTTAGTCTGGTGCTCTTGTTGGATAGATTCATGTAAGCAGGTAGGTATGTATATAGGTAGGAAGAGTTAGTAACAATTATTGTACTGAGTTTATTATTTATTAATAGATAGGTACAAATAAAAATTATCTTGAACAACAGTTTTTTCAGTGATCAATCGCGTTTTGAGGATTATTCGTTGTTTGTTCGATCAAAAAGCGTTCTATTTCTTCTCTCACGTCTTCGGTTGTGTAATAACCTTCCATTTTCAGGATTTTTGCCGCTAACTTCTTGAAAAGGGCCATTTCGCATTTTTCTTTTAAATCTTTAAGTCCGTATGTGTCTGCTGCGATCATGAGTTCTGCACTGTAATCTTTTAGGTTGGCATTTTTCGTGTAAATGAACTGAAGGAGGTTTTCAAAAACTTTTGGTTTCATCGACTTGATTTCGATCGATTGGTTACTTTTGCTCTGTTTAAACATGTCGTAGAAGGCTTTGCTCTGTGCTGACAAGATGGACTTATGAGCTCGAAATGTCGTCCCGTCGACTAAAAACGTCACGTCACTAAAATCACCGTTTGTTAGCAGTCCTGTCAAGGGCCAAGACGAGGGCAAAAGAAGTGATGCGTTGACTTCCGAAGATGTTGAAAGCATGGTTGGAAGTTTCAAATTTGTAACCCCTTTCGTAACTTTTAAGATGCACGTTATGACCAATTTATCATCGAAAATCTTTCTAAGCAAATCTTCTCTTTTTATCAGATATGCTTCCCTTATTGGCGAATTTATTGATGTTTCAATTAGGTCCGATTTAAAGAAGGATGAAATTTTGGTTCCTTCAGTATCTAATAAATCTATAGAGAATTTCAAACGAATCTCTTTTCTGTATGAAGCTACACACTTTAAAGATACTGAAATATATTTGTTATAATCAGTAGTTCCTAACTCTATAACCCACCTTTCATCGCTGTCTTCATAAAATTCGTCGGAACTAAACGTTTGATCATCATTTTGAGGTAAAAAACTAAAGTTGTCTAATTTCCAGATAAAGTTGATCTCGGAGATGTTGATTTCGGTTTTCCCATAAATTCTTCTCGTTTGTACCCCAATCACGGCAAAACAAAGGCATAAAACAGAGGTGATAATCAGCAAACGATAACTGAAGGTGACTTCGTGTTCTTTCTTGAATAAACTCATGCTGTCACAATAAATGATGCCACTAGCTTCTGACTCTGGACTGCAACACGACTTGGGTTTTAAATAGGAAGGCACGAGTATAGATTAGTAGAAAAATTTATTAACGTCGATAAGATTTGCTTGCTCAGATAAGATCAACAAACTAGAAAAATTTTTCTTGATTTCAATTTTGGTGTAATTACCAACGAAAATCATGTCAATGAAATTATGACTCTAGCTTGATAAGTAAAGACGGATCCTAGTAATAAGTTAAATGAAATAAGTTTCGCAGCAACCTTCTTGGGTTCGCAGGCTTTGTATGCCACCTACTGATTAATTTAAAAAAATTGGACTTCCTATATGACGATATGGCGATAGTAAAGGGGTGAGTTGGTCTCCCCTCCCCCGGTTATCCTCAGGCTGTTCTGAGTCGCTTCCCTCCTCGTTTTATCGACCCCCTGGACGATTCCACCCACGCACCGAACAGAAGTAACGTGGGGTCGGTCGGTCATGTCAACTTTCGTACGTCATCCTCCGATGTTTTGAACCGTTCGGTCGTTTAGATTTTCCTCGCCTTCGAAATGGCCGGAGCTCCCACACCTCAGACACCGGTCTTGACCATCGGATGCCGGATGCTGAGGTCGCCTTCCCACGAATCCGTCACCACCGATCTTTCATTGTTTTCCGTCTCTTCGGTCTCCTCTGATAAAAGGGGTGTCCACTTCCTAAGAGGGCCGAGCCCAAATCCGGACTCAAGGCCTCAAAGGTACTTTTTTCCTCTTTTTTTTTTTCTGAGTCCTTTTTTCCCTGATCATGTCTAAAAAATAATTTAAAAATTAATTTTCCAGCTTAGTAGTCTAAAAAAATAAGGAACCAAATCGTTTTGGCGGTTCATCTTTAAATTTATTTTTATTTAATTTAATTTAATTTTAAGGGTGTGAAATTTTTTTTTATCTCGGAAATTGAGGACAAAAGGGTGATTTTATTTTCGATTATATCAATGCTGACACTTTAAAGGGCGTATTTAAAGGGCAAAAGGGGAGGTCTTAAAATAACTTGGACAATTTGTATGGAAATAGGAATTGTAAATTGAGGGTTTTATTTTTAGGCCTGCCGATATCCCGGAGATTTTATGGTTCGAAGAGGAGAACGAAGTGATAAAAAGTTGTGGAGCTTTGAGTTCAGCATTAGGTCTTCAGAAGTCGTTTAGCACTTCGGACATATCTCAGCTTCCATCGCCACCCGAAAATCCCGACCATTTACGCCCCGCCGTGTCAGACATCGCCTTAAGGTAAGCGTTGTGGTTTTTAATTTTATTTTTTAATTAAAAAAATTCTCTTTTGCAGTAGTACGCAGAAATACACCTATATGGTCGGAGGAGGAAGACTGGACGCGAGTTCGAGATCGTGCAGCACTTGGGTTGCTGTCGGTGATGTCACTTCACAGCTTCCTTCACCTCATGGCAGGCCGTCCGCTCCCCATCTTTCTCTCACGCCGGCCGATTTAGTCAGATCGGTTAACAAAAAAGTAAGTTCGAGAGTCTTGAGAAGGCCCAGAGGGTTTTCCTTTGAACATAGGCAAGTTAGTGTACACTGGAACCTAAACCCAGAAAGTTGGATTTTTATCGCACAATTTGGGCCGCTTTGGACAGAACATTGGCTTTTGAAAGAAAAATTTGTGAGTTTTAGAAAAATGGAGATGTAGAAAATTGAATTTTTATTGCACAATGTGTGGGTTTTCAGACAGAAAAAAGTAATTTTCTATCCAAAAAGAAATAATTTTCGTAGGTATGTATATATGGTTTTTTAGTTCTGTGGGCCCACAAAGAAACTATGGCGAGGTTTCACTATGGTTAGGCCACAGCCAGCCAACTTAAAAACTCAAACCCCCTGAATTTGGTTGTCAAGAGCGATTTGAAGTAAATTTTCCATTTTGGATTTAGGTAAGACAAAATTATATCCGGAGAAGACTGTTGACGACCTACAAAGCTCTAGAGAGGCTTTCACAGTCTGAATTCAATTTGGACAGACTTGAAGCTGTCGCTGCAGCTGCCACCACGCCATCGAATAGACTTTCAGTGCCAGTCCCCGATTCCGTCATAAGGTACTTCTAAATGTAAATTACGTTTTTTAACTAATAATTTTCGTTTTTAAAGCAGAAACGTCGGTAAAAACCGTGGTATTAACTTGACTTTGACCCTCTCAGACGTGGAAAGAGAAAGAGGGAAACCACTTTCGAAATATGATAGAAATATGATGATATTCAATTGGCTTCACACGCTGGACGATGCAGAAGCCATACCGCCTTAAAAATCAACGATTTAAAACGAAAATACAATCCCCATTTTTATCTAATTTATTCTTCCCAAAATTTTGACTTTATCCCCTATCTCATATCCCAACCTAATTTTCATTCCAACTGATTTGATGTCTGAAGAAAATGTTTTTTAAATATAATTCCTATTTTACGAAACCTTTAGTATTAATGATATTAACTATACCTATTTATTGTATTGTCTATATTTTACAATTTATGAACAATGTTATCGTGTACCTATATTATTTCTTTGGAAATAAATAAAGTATTTTTCTCTATAAAAACTAATTATTTCCTTGGTTCTTTTTATTTATTTTTCACGATGGAAATCTAACGATTGAATAAATAATTAGATGAGTTGTATTTTATGAATTTTCTATATTTTATGAATGGCAATGGTACATTTATTTTTTTAAATAATAATTTTACAATAAAATATTTATATAAAAGAAGCGATTTGTAGGTTACCTAAGCGGAAAAAATATTATTCCCATTCTTTTTTAAGGCGCTCGTAATCTTCATCTTCAATAAATGGTTTATCAATAAGCCTGGAAATATAAGTTATAAAAAACGAAGTAATAAAAGTGAGACATACTCGATCATTATGTCACCACAATATAGACATTGAGCAGCTAATTTAGAATCGATAAGATTTTTGATGTTTTCCTTTTCTGCTGCGCTCACTTGGGAATCTTGTTGTCTCTAAAAATTAAAGAAATAAAACGAATTTTAAATTTTTTTAAAATTTACAACTAGACTTTGAAGTTGTTCTTTTTCTTTTTGAGGCAAAAGAGGCTTCAAAGCAACCAAAAGGCAGTCAAAATGAAAAAAATGGCCACACGGAAACGAATAAAACGGCCTCAAAATTAACTGAAGGTTGCACAAAAAACAATTCGTGTTCCACTCAATGATCGTGTAGCTACAAAGCAGAATTAAAGGATTCACTTTCAATCATTAAAAGAATTTACCTGGTCCTGAACGATTGGATCTCATTTCTTATAATTTCTGCAGATTTGGTGGCATCTTGCATCTCTTCTTTTAGGTCTTCAATGTGTTGATTGTACTCCTAAAAATACATTAAATACCCTGCATGTTTCATTTTGCATACTTGTAGAGAAGAACAAATGGCATCTTTAAAATAATCTATGGTCGGGTGGTCGGGGAAAAATGGTAAAATATCCTCGATTTTAATGAGATCGCATTGTTTGAGGAAATCCATAACTTGGGTTATGTTGCCGTCTTTTTGTTCACTGACGACATGTTTTGCTGTAAAATAATGTAAATTTAATAGATAATGTAAAGGAAAGTTGTTACCTATGTTAAGCCAAAGTTTACGCTGAAGACTAGGAGAACAGTGACTAGATTGTACGGTTTCTACGGCTAGCTGGGTGCTTACAGACAGAGCCAGATCGACAGCCGATTCCCACAAGCCTAAAAGTGAGGAAAGCTTCACACATGCTTCCTTCCTCTTAAACTGCCGACAAAGTCGAACTCCGTAAGGCACATCGTAGCTAACTTCGCTCAACTCTTCGCCCTGAAGTTCTAAATAAGTCATGAGCTTATCAGGGTTGTGTTGGGCCAAAAGATAAAGGAGAAAATTATGAACGGGCTTGTCTTTGTTGTTCAACGTATGGATGCAGAATTCTAAATATTTGATCATCTCATCCGGCTGTAAAGAAAAAATCAGATTTTATCATTTGAATTTTCTTATTTTCATACACGTGTGTTTGATTCAGCAATCAAAGTCGGAAGAATCAAAATGGGATCTAACTCCTTTCCCATTTTCACCATCGCCTCCAAAGTTTTTGTCGGCTCTTCTTGAAGAAGGCTTGGAATATATTGAAGCCACAGCTTCTTATTTCTAGACTGTGTCTTTAAAATGTCCAAAGCTTTGAGGCATTCTCCTTTGTTTATATGATGGCTGATAACTTTTTCAAAATCTCCCGTCGATCTGGCTATTTTAATCATGTTCTCTTGGTCGCCATGGTTTGACATAAGACCGTAAACAGCCTGCCTATTCTTCATGATACATTCCTAA
The DNA here is from genome assembly GCA_018703685.1 of Orius laevigatus. Taxonomy (NCBI): domain Eukaryota; kingdom Metazoa; phylum Arthropoda; class Insecta; order Hemiptera; family Anthocoridae; genus Orius; species Orius laevigatus. The sequence continues at coordinate 137,114 of JAGWEN010000083.1, forward strand.
AAAAAAATTTAATTCAAGTTATTGAGCTGCTGATTCAACACATTCAATGCAGCGATTTCATGACTGTACTTCGTTAGAAAGCTCTTTAAAATAGCTTTCGAACAGCGTAAATATCGATAATATTGGCCAAAAATTGAGGAAGTTATGAGGATAATGCTATGTTCGATGCATTGAAAGTGTGGAGAAAATTAGATTTTAAAGGATTTTTACTTTGGAATAATCATAAGTGAGAAATTCGTCGAGTTCTTTTTGAATTTCAATATAAGACGTTGTTTTGTCCTTCCCTTTCGTTTTGAGCTCATTAAGCTGGCTTAGCAATAACTCAATTATCCATAAGACAAGCATCGTCATTTGAGCTTTGTCGTTTTGTTTTAAACTTAATAATTTCTGAAAATAAAACAAAAATAATTTACAAAAAAATAAAATAAAATAAAATAAAAGTTTACCTTTTTTAAATATAATTTTAAAGCTTCGTTGTTTTCGATTTCTAAAAATTTCAAGGCGATTTTTTCAAATGACATCTGCGTCTCGGCATAATATTCAGCGCTTTTTTCATATTCTTTGGACTGGAAATGATATTCGGCTTGCATCCTTAAAACTTTGTCTTTTTTCAACGCATCATTTTTGCAAAACTTTTTCGCTGTTTCATAATCTCCTCTGTCAGCATAGATCTTCAAATATGTATAAATAAAAAGCAAAATTGAAAGAAAAAAGGTACCATCCAAACGTGGCGGTCTTCTTCATGGACGTCATACTTAAAAATAGCATTCTGTGCATAAATGATTATCGTCCCCAAAGCTAAATCTCGACAAATGTTCACCAAAGGGCCATACATCTAAAAATCCAATAAATAAATTTTATCGTGTATTTTTTTAAATTTTACTTCGCTGAAATAGTCTTTGAAAACTACTTTTTCTGACAGTAAGGAAATCCCTTCAACACGATCCGGGAAAAGGAGTAAAATATGGAATTCGGTGGTCAAAAAGGATATTGGTTCCTCTTGAGGGTAATTGTAAATTTTAGAGTTGATCAAAACTTCATCAGGAGATCCATGGTCAATCTAAAAAGAAAAGATTGTATTCAAGTTTTTTAAATCTTTAAGTCAGAATGAAATTTTGTTACCTCAACGAAAAAAATTCCAAAACTAGACTGCCAACAAATCGAATTTGGAACATCAGTGTCATCGGCTCGATAAAGTTGGAGTCTCGATGTTTCTAATCGTCCAGGAAGGTGTTGCTTGGTTTCTAAAACAAAATCAATTCAGACAACAAATAGTCTTCAAATTTCTCCAAACCTTGACTTGAGGCAGAAATATATTGATTAAATAAAGGTTGAAGTAAAGGCCTATCATCAATATTGTGGACCCGCCCGACATAATGATTCAGAAACTCTTGGGTGGAAGCAACAACAAGAAAATGATCGGATTTTTTCAGTTTGTAGAATTCCAAGCCAGTGATAACCAAACCATTTTTCTGTCCCATATCAAAAACCTAAAAGATTTTTTATATTTTTATTCTAAACTTAAATATATGATTACTCTTTTGCAATAATTTGACTGAAATCTAAAAGCGTCGGTTTCAGGAATGATGACAGTTTCGAATATTTCTCCTCTGGCAGTTCCAAGAAGGATTGGTCGAGTGCTTGCATCTTTTGGGATGCCCGAATTCGGTGGGTGCCACGCAACTGCGGTAACTTCGTGTCCTTTCATTTTGGCAACCTGGAAAATCTGGTTTGAAGAAATTGTACAACTTTAGTGCACTTACAGGCTTTGGTTTAGCATATTTTCGATGCATGTATAATAATTCTGTTGAAAAGCTAATAAGCAAATGATCGCCAGTCGGATCCAAAAACAAGCCGACCAACTTGACACCGGGAACAATTCCATTTAAATCGATTCTTTCTAAAAAGACAAAATTAGTAACTAATTTCCGCCCAGAGATAAAAAAAGAGAACCTCCAGTTTTTGACTTCTTTGGATCGAATCTAATCAAAATGTTGTTCGACAACGCCAAAACTCGGCAGTCTTGGGCAACTACCAGATGCGTAATCCTTTCCGGAGGCTCGAAATTTGCTTTTACTTTTTGAAACATTGGCAGCTCTTCATCATCAAACTAAAATCGAAATTTTGTGTCACTTTAACCGAGAAAAATGTCAATTACCGGAGTGCTTGTCGATTTACTCGAAGAAACCATCAGATCATTCTCATATTGATCAAACATAGAAGCCATTTTTGTTTTATTTTGCAAAATAAGGAATTAAATTTTCAAACTAATGGATAAATAATGGTTTAAATGTTAAAACTTAATAACTAGAGAAATATGGAAAGAAAAGAACTGTCAAGTTAGAATACAGATAAACAAGATATCTTTTTGGAAGGCTTTTTATGGTTCACTTTAAAGAACAGTGTTGCCAAATCAAACCATTCACAAATCATGAAAGTTTGATCATTTGATGTTTGGGGACGATTTAACTTTTGCTTATTTTAAATAATGATTGCCGAAGTTTTCCAAGCTCTAATAAAAGCGTCGCCGACCGTCCTTCTCATGTAGCTCCCCTCATTCTCCAGGGGGATGAGGCAAAGGGACTCATAGGGGCAAGAGGTCATGCTCATCATTCTAAATAGAAAATAAGGAGGAATCATTCTATTATTTCAAAGTCACTCAATAACCATTAATTCTAGAATCTCTCAATTATGCCCATTTCTACATTTTACATTCAATTGAAATATATAAGCCTCCGTGAGGCCGACTCTAATAGCCTGCTCCCTCAAGAAATCCGCTAAAAAGTAGGTAGGTAAAAAAATAAAACTGTCGTTAAATAACCAATGGTTTATTAAAAAATAGGGTTCTAATAATTGTTCATAACTCAAGATATCAAGACAATGAGTACAGGATTATTTGTCGTTGGAACTATAGTTTCCTCATTTCTTTGTTTTATTTAGGTCGGTAATAAAAACAAGCTGGAGCTCATATGTAGGAGATGATCATTCGGAGCATTCTCGTGGTTGGTAACATCTAAAACATTAGAATAAAGAAGTCGTTTCAAAAATCCATTCATTGAAGGTTTGAGGAGAAAAACTCTTTCAAAGAGTTTTCCAACGGTATAAAGATCAATAAAATTGGTCAAAAATTCTGAATGTTAAGGGAATTTAAAGGTTCAGTCATGAAAGGGCTGCAAAGCATGCCCTTTTTGAGATGAGGGATAACTCATACCAATTTGCTCTATAGATATAATTACCTGAGATAAAATCTTCTGCATTGATGCACTTCAGCTCCCTTCCTAGAATCTTTGTATGGACATAATTTTAAACTAAAAAAAAAAAATTAAAATTGTTTAAATAAATGATTTTTTTAGCAAGTTACCGACTTTATAACAACGCATCGGGTGAATGCTTTTCATAAGGATTGAACATATTAGCTGCGGCTATGAAAAATTCGTGGATTTTCTTATTTCCTTTGATTCGTTTGTGGAAAATATCCTCTGCTAAGAATGAAACGAAATACTCTTCCCTATGTCCTTTTTTTGTAAAATCTGAAAGGACGTCTTTCCAACTGGCACCACCATCTTTCGACTCAGGATCGATCCATTTTAATGTGTATTTCTCTTCCAATAGTTCAAAACCGTTTAGTTTTTTGAATTCTTTCCAACATTCAGAGATGATTGTTGACTCAGGAAGAATCCATTCATATATAAGGAATAGAAGGGATTGAAAATCGCGGTTTGGTACTGGTAACAAAAACGAATTTCTGGTGCCTCTTTCAACACCGATGAACACCCATTGGCCTTCACCTGCTCCTTTGTCATACTTAAAATTCTCAAAATTGGCTTCGACAATGATGCCAGGTCCCCCAAGTTTGGTCGAATTTCTCCGAACCCAGTCAACGCAGACTTTACGACAATAAAAAGCCCAGTCGCAAACTGAGGATAAGCTAATATTCAAATTTGAAGCGAGAAATTCTTTTTTGGGAGGATGTATCATAAGCCAGGTTCCAGCAAAAAGAGTCAGCTTCGACAAACTTAAGGAGGACTCGTCAAAAAAACTGTCGACTCTGATACTTCGTCGCGTGTTGCAACGGATTCGTTTTGATTCTTTTTCGTTGCTACCGACCCGACGTACGCGACGGCAAATCCATTTCAATCCTTCGGAATCAAACTTGCACGGTAAAGAGCAGTTGGGGCATGAAAACTCTGAAGCAATTACACGGTGAGAAACTAAAAATTCGATCAATTTTTTTGAATCTTTAGTACAATCGTATAATTCAAACAGAGAAACCGAGCACCCTCCACACAAGGGCAGGTCTCTCATGTCCTCATAGTCAAATTCTAAAAATAAAAATTCAGTAAATTAACTCATTTTGAGTCCGTTTCCGATATTTACCCATGCTCGTAAACGTAATAAACTAAGTAGACTAAGGAGGAGCAGCAATATTTCGAAGAAGGTTCATCAGGAAACAGACCAGGTTACCCATGGATGGTTTGCACTTTTACTAGCTGAATTGAATTTCATTAATTGGCTTTTGAAAATGTTGTGGAATACGGTATAAATAAAAAGTAAATAAACATAAATGAAGGTAAAACCGTTGGTGGTTATAAAACAGGCAGAACAAGCAGTGATGCGAACTGGAACCACAGGCGAACTGGGGGACGGGAGCAGTGGGGTGAAATCCCGAAAAAGCGATCAAAAGTTCATTTTTTGAACCATTTCATTATAACCTAAATGTTATTTTTTAGGCTCAACTAACCTCTCAAGCAAAATCTCAAGTTATAGGGCACAATTTTCAATTCTGGTGGATTCCCAGTGAGGGATCCTGTAAGGATTTTAAGTCATTTAGGTAGATTTTCTGAAAGAAGTCTACCTATTTTTTATTTTAATTTTTGATGCATTTTTTTGAGAATTTTTTAGCCCCCAAGTAAAACAGTCTAATCTTTTGATGAAGAGTTTTGAGGTTTGAATGATTTTAGGATAAAAAACAAGGTGAATATTTAGTTTAATTAATTAACATGGTTCTTTTAAACTCCACTAGACCTATATTTTATATTCAACTTAATACATGAAAATAAAAACAGTCTTATGAAATTTTAAGTAAAACGAATACTGAAAAAAACAATTTTATCACTTCAAAAATGCTTAAAAGGCTAAAATAGTTTCTCACTAGTTGACTTTAATTAAAAACCTTCAACAGGTATCGATTAAATTTTTTTTAAAGCTCAAAAGTTTTAAAATGACAAATTCAAAGTATGCTAATAAAATACATTTCAAAATACTGATTTGAACTTTTCGTGTTAAAAAACACCTTCTAGGCACTAATTATTGAAGGCCACTTGAAAGCGTGAAATAATTTTTATCCTGAAGGTGCGAAGTTACGACTTTGCGATTCCGATTTGGGGTCCGAACCCCAGAGCCGTGTCGTCTTCACCATTGGGATCAATGCCATGAGGAGGCCTGCGATTATAATCCAACCACCTGCAATGTAGAACGCCAGATCCCAACTTTCCGTCAAGTCGAATATAAGGCCTGAAAATTGTTTGGTAAAATTTTTTTAGGGCAATTTGGTGTACCTGCGACAGGAGGGCCTATGAGCGTACCGATCCCTTGACAAAGCAAAGTCAAACCGTATGCGGTCGTAAAACGATCTAAAGCAATTAACTCGACGAGAATAGTCGGCGTGAAGGAGAAATTGGAAGAAACGAATACTCCGAAACCTACAGCAGTTGCTCCTAAAGCGTAGAAATTTGAAACGACGAGGGGCATCACAACGGTGAATATGCCTGAAAGAGTTGAAGGAAAAACAAGGTCAAGGTGCTCAAGCTAAATCGATGGTTCAAGGTTTCTCTTTCTTACCAGTTAAAACGAGGCATCCAGCGTACGTTTTGGTCACATTAAGCCAAGGTTTGTCACCAACGTAACCCATCACGATCTACAAAAAAGTTCAGCCTTCCAAATAAACCTTCAAGACATTACCATTCCAAACGTATTCGCTACACCGATGGCGGCTAAAATTAAAGAGCCCTCGTCCTCCGAATATTCCCACACTGTCATGTATTCTGCTAAGTAGAAATACGGGACAATAAACCACGTGAAAAGAAGAGTCGTCGACAACGACATTAATAGAAAATGAAGATCTCCAAACATCGAAAAGTCCATCATCCCTTCAAAAAGTTCCAACAATTCGTCTTTCCACGTCTAAAAAAAAGAAATTTTTATGGAAAGAACGATCATAACCAAAGACTTACCTCGGCTCCTTCTTTTGCTATCGTCGTCATTGAATTTTTAAATATGTCAGGACAGGAAGAAACAGTCAGTCGGTATTTGTGCATGTTTAAAATTGCACCTCTATACATTACGGAGTTTCTATTGGAAGAAAAATGGATAATTCATTTTAAAAAGAGACAAAAGAGGATCTTCGTAGGTGACTTTCGATGAAGATCCATACCTGTGAACTCTGATGTTTCGTAAATGGTGAGCCCACGGACGAGTTGAATGATGGCGACAATTGGAAGTTTTGAAATGGTCTATGATGACCTCAGGTACGTCATCCCTGATAGATTTCGGACTCGCGTCTTCAGAAATGGAATTAAGTCTCCCTGAAGAACTTTTGCTTTTCGATTTCTCCCTTTCTTCCAGTATACGACCCGGCTTGGCCAGTCTTAACGCTTGCTCTTTTCCCAAAAGGTGTTCAACTAATTCAGGAGGCACCTATTATAAAAATAAGAGCTATTATTTTGTCATTAATTTAATTATAAGGGAGATATCAAGATGGTGAGAGGCGGCGTGGTTGTCGAGGGGAGGGTAGGTATTGAACAGATCCATCTAACTTTCAAGGTGAAAAACCATAGTTACACAACTTTTACGTTTAAATATTTAAATGTTTATACCTTGTTATTTATATTGAGAGCAAATTGGAAAACGAGTTTCCGACCACGCCAGTGTAGAGAGGAGAAGGTTTGATATCAAACATTACCTCAAAATAAAAGAAAATTAGTTAACATTTGATTATCCCTTCCCCTCATAATTCCTCCACAAAATGATACCTGTGTAATTTATCAAAAATGTAAAAAATTGAATATACGTTGAGGTTTTTGACTCACTTTGTCAGTGGATTCAACATAAGTTGGAATATTCACTAATGAATGGAAGCTGTGTTCGGCGATTGAGTCCATATTATTACGAGCGTATTCGTTCGATACAGTACCAGCTTCGAGCATCCGTTTAAGTTCGTCCAAATCGTGACAGAGCGAGCTAGCTCTGGATGATTTCTGAGCTTCAATCCACCATTCTGGGTCTCTCATCAAAGCACCACAGACGCACATGTTGAGAAAAGTGCCTGATTTGAATGGTCATTGTTTTCATGAAGGGAAATTTGATTTACCTGCTAAGATGATGACGGTTCCTCTCCAGCCGTAGTAAGTGATCGCTAGACGTGTCAGGGGGGCGTAAACGAACGTCCCTATGCCGGTTCCGCAGGCCCCCAAAGAGGTCGCCAACGTTCTTTTTTTGTCGAACCAATAAGCAATGCTTACAACCGCCGTGACGTACGAAAGACCCAAACCGAGCCCAGAAATAATCCCGAACGTAAAATACATGGTCACTATCGAGTTCGAAAACGCGGAAAACATAAATCCGATGCAAGACACGCATCCAGCAAGTATTGTCATCCATCTAAAAAATTGAATGCCATTGATGGAAAAGGGAAGAGAAATGACTCACCTGCATCCAAACCTGTCGACGAGGGCAGAGCAAAGCGGACCGGAAAGGAGAGGTACGGCCAAGAACAAGCTACCAATCCAGGCTGTCGCGCTTTTCGTCGAGCCGAAATAGTCGAGGAACTCTATATAAAGAAGGCCAAATGAAAATGAAATACCGTCGGCGATCATTGATATGACTAGAGAACCTCCGACGACTACCCAACCCCAACCGCCGTCAGGGATTTCATTTTTCTAAACAAGTAAATAATTTATAATCAAACGCAAGTCCTACAACTTAAAAAATGAATAAGAAATTAAACATTTAATTTTCGAACAATCCACTACGCTAAAGCAATGGATTATTGTTTAATAACTTGCGTAAAAATCAACCTACCAACTTATCTTATAGCACACACAATATGTGACATTATCTTACTCATTTATTGACAATAGATAACTTAAAAAAACGAAATTTAGTCTTAAAAAAACTATCAACACAATGAGTCACATAAACTGCCGATGTGAAATTTTTTATTTCCTCAGAAAAACGCGTGCTCAGCAAGTTTATTTTAATTATTAACAGAATCTTTTGTTTCAAGGTTTCACCCGAAGAAAGCAAACGTTTTGTGAATCTTGAAAAACGTCGAAAGGGCAAAAAGTCATGCAAACGTAACTGAATGCCAGATTGCTTATGATTTATTTAAAAAAATGCTAACAAGAAAAGCTTTATTTATATTCAGTCAAAAATTAATATTCGTAAACCGAGCGGAACAATAACCCAGTGTACGTGTTGTCGATCTGATTATGGACACAATGGTGACCTAATTGCAAATATGTAATAATATAAAATTGTTTTAAAAAATATCAGAATTTCATTTGAAGAGGAGGAAAAAATTTGATTTCAACCATTTTTTTTAAATGAAAAATTAAAGTTTTATAGCAAGTATTGTGGCCTAGTTAATTGTTTTTTAATATTGCTTCATTCTTCACTGAGGAAGCAGAGGAATTTCCCCTCTTCTGAATTCCAAGCTACTCGTTTTGCAACTTGAGCCAACCCTTTTCACGCTATAAAATATAACCCCGAAATTTCATTTCTTCGACACAATTCGAAGAAACAGGTGCTGAAAGCTAAAAAGCAGGATAGTCAAACAAAACTGTTTATTCAATAAAGTGGAAATGAATCATTGAAAATGGCAGGTGCGATAAACGATAAGTCAGGACCGATACGGAAATTTTTCTAAATAAAATTGGAATAGGAAATCCTAAATTTTTATGAAATAAAGAAAGAAAAACACTGGTTGTCTAAAACTGTTCAAGGCTATTCCCTAAAATTGGTTTTTCTTTCTAAAACTTGAGTCTTGTCACTGAAATAATGTAAGTGACTTCCAACCTAAAAGGTGATGGAGAAGATGATTTTTTTGTTCCATTAGCTAATGATGAGTTACACAAGTAATTTAGTTTCCTAACTGTGCTAGCAAGATTAATTAGGCGATGTTTGCTTGGAACTGTTTACCAAGTTTACCGCATGGAGTGAAATTTATATTCAATAAATTAACCCTTTTTCTCCAAAGTTGGCGTGTCAAGGGTTTCTGTTTTTTAATTAAAATCTCAACGGTGGCATCTCACCGTTTTAATGAAAGCCAAAAACGTTGGGCCAGAGATTCCGGTCTAAGTCAAGTTATCGATCTTCCCCACTGTTCTATATATGGATTTACTTATTCTAAACGTTTAGGGAGAAATTTTTTTTTTTTTTTAGCTTCATTCATAATTTTGACCAGACTCGTGTTATCAAGATACCTACATTTTTGAAATGTAATCAAAAAATTATTGAAGAAAAAATCCATGAGGTCAAGTACACTCGATATATTATCAGAAACATGAAAAATTAACTTGTTGATTGTGTTAAAATTTAATTACACTGATAAAAGAGTACCTAAGTTTTTTTTTCATCTTCTCATGATTTCCCAGAGTGGTTTTACAAGACGAAAAAACGCGACGTGTAATTTGCAAATGGGTGGGTCTAATAGAGCGTATATCTTGTGAATGACCTTTGAGGACTTGAGATGTTGGGTAATTTCTGATACAAATCGCCAAAGCGAAATGTCAAATTGACAAGCGAATTCATTTTATAAATTAGGTAGGCTTATTTTTAGTGACCTTTCCTACTATTCATAAATGTCAAAATTTAAAAAACGGATACCTATTAAAAGACTTCTTATTAGTACCTGATTAAGAAAAAAAAAACTTCATCTTAATTTTAAACATCTCACTTGCGCTTTTTTGGCTATGAAATTACCTAGGATGATCAAAAAAGAATTGGCTAAATTTCAAAGGTCGCCGTTTTTGAATAATCTGCGAAGGGATAAACAAACTGCAATGAGGGTAAACTAATTTTTTCTATTTGTCTATTTTTAGAAAAAGAACATTAGGGTGGTATTGAGAGACATTTGAGTAAGAGTGGACACTCAACCCAAAATTGCGTTTTCTCAGCTCCCTGTGATCGACTTGAAATTTTCAGGGCTTTTTCCAATCATTTTAAAGAAGATTTGTGCAGAAGAACAAGTTAGTTAACAGGGAGTACTAAACCAAGAGTCATTTGGAGTAAGAAAATTGACGTTTTTAGCTGGAAATGTGCACTTTAGGGTTTTTTCCCGATTTATATAATTCGGAAACTGTTAATTTCAGAAAAACCTGCAGTTTCCTAGAAAATCCGGTTCAATCTAGACCACAAAGGCAAAAAAAAAAAAAAAAGGCTTTACGAGAAGAGCCCATGTAGGACCATACAAGACTAATTCTGATAATTTGAAAATATTTTACCAAAATTCAAGAAGAGCCTTGGAACTTTTTAAAAATTAACTTTTTTGAGGAAAAACGACAGATTTCTAAGTGTAATTGAATTTCATGTGAATTTTTTAAATCCAAAAAGTATGTACCTCCCTATATTTATGGGCAAAAACAATAATTACTAATGTACAAAAATGAACACTTTTACATGTTGAAGAATCAACAAGTTGGAAAATATCTTCTACCTACACAGTACCTATGTAACAAAACCAAACAAATTGTCCATTAGTTAACAATAGATGGTAAGTACAATAGAAAATTGTTTAGCAATTTCACAGACAATGAGTGTAGCGACGAGTTAAATTACCTTGTTTTCCATGCTGCCTCAAAAAAGCAAATTTCGCACATCCACTTCACAAATTTAAAAAAAATTTTAGTAAATAATATTTAAATAGGTATATATTATATTAATTTAAAGACACTCGTATTGTGTCTTAAATTGTGTAGTTCTTGAAAAAATAAACATTGTGGAAATAACGGAAGAGAATTTTGAAATGAGGAAAGATGAGAACCGTTCGGTTGAGCGAACGAAACGAGACTGAGTGAAGTTCTTCTGTAGTGACGTCTCGTATCTGTAGTGAGGAAGGTGACGCGGTCGCCCAGCTGTGTGCCAAGTCTGTTAGTTCCTATTTGTAAGTTTTTCACAGAACTGTTCGGACGGGAGAAGCCGACACTTGTGCGAGTTTATAAAAAATCGAGGGCACGCATGCGCCTCTTTGTTCGGCACAGCATAAAATTCTCATGAGGGACAAAACGGCACCGACTCCCGGCCTTTTATGTTGGACTTTTACTTGATTAAATTCTTTTTTCGGAACATTTTTCCCTTTGTTCATACTCGGGCCGCCGTGCGACTCATAACCTCCCGGCTCGGCCCAGGGTTTATCGACCGATCCACCGACGCAGAACTCCCGAAACGATAATGTTTGCCCAGTTAAATATCATCATTCATCCCCTCAATCTTTTTCTAATGACAGACGTCTCGTTTACATAAACTGAGGGATAATTTTGGTACCTTTTAAAAAAAATTCTTTTCAAAGACTTCAGAAAAAAATAATCAAGTTTTTTTTTCGTTTTACATTTACAAAATTATGTAAATAAATTAGCATAATTAAGCTTTTTAGAATGCTACTCCTACTTTTTTGAATGAATATTGGTTAAATGGATCCATTCCTGCGAAAATTGGAACAAACAAAAATCAACACATGCAACACAAACAAAAAAATGATGTCCAACCTTTCAATGGTTGGACATCGTTAAGTTTCAAGTTTGCCAGGGTAGAAAAACTCATTGGAGTAGGTATGTAGACCTACAGACTTGATGACATGGTACTTTCCGCATCCAATCCTACACCTTATAGAGCCAGGTAGAAGAGGGGGCCTGTTAATTACTTACAGCCCGAGTCATTATTTTTAATACTTATAGGAATTCAGGGACTTAAACTCGGTTTTCACTTTTTCTTTATCTTGACTTCTTACAAAGGGATTTTGATATTTTATATAACCAATAAAAAAATTGGAAGACATTTACATAGTAGAAACCATAAAACAAGTTCTGCTCTAGGTCCAATTAACTCCACCACGAACTTTTTCAAGGTTGAAACTAGGTAAAAATTGAAAAATTCCTTTGAAGACGTTTTGCCATTTATTCTTCTGCGATGGTATTTAAAATACCAATGTTAATAGTTACTCTCGCCAACGGCCATACCACGCTGAATACACCGGTTCTCGTCCGATCACCGAAGTTAAGCAGCGTCGGGCGAGGTTAGTACCTGGGATGGGTGACCGCCTGGGAACACCTCGTGCTGTTGGCATTTATTTTTGGTCTGGTTTTTGAGTATTTCTTGTCAAAAGAAGCGTACAAAATTTTTTTTCTCTAAATTATTTTGTAGGTATGCTAAACCTTCTTGACCTAACTTCGTTGCGTGAAAAGGGAGAAAAAGATGCTAGACCTTCATAGCTTAACCACGTTGCGGTACATAATGAGGAAATCCGTATACTTTTTTTGCTTCCACACTCACCAAAGGAATACACAAGTCGGACACACTTTGGTCGATAAAAATGAAATTTTTGCTTTTTTCCCCCCTATTTTGGTCAATATGAACAAATTTTGTTCTGTGTTTGTGATTGTGATCGATACATGATTCGAAAACTTTGGTAATGTCTTCAGAGCTGGAAAAAGGTCAAAAGCTTGAAGTAGGTGTTTATAATTTGAGTAGATTATACCAATGCAACCATATTAAATTTTATTTTTGTAAATTGGAAAGAATAGGAATGCTAAACCTTCTTGACCGAACTTCGTTACTTGAAAAATACCTAAAAGATGCCAAATGTTTTTGCTATATTGAGGATTAGTTAATTACTAATATTACCCTACTTGGGTAGTTATTCAAAACGTCAATTCTTACGTCTCTATTCGCCAACGGCCATACCACGCTGAACACACCGGTTCTCGTCCGATCACCGAAGTTAAGCAGCGTCGGGCGAGGTTAGTACCTGGATGGGTGACCGCCTGGGAACACCTCGTGCTGTTGGCATTTTTTTTCCTTCATTTTTTATTATTTTAATATTATGTAATAAATCTTTTTGAACAAATTTTATTCTTCGAGGAGAATAAGATTTCCTATTTTTTAAACAGGACCAATATTTTGTTTTTAAAAACCGTGAAAAAATTGAAAAAGTAGGTTGAATTGATAATCAACAATAATTTTTTTTTGTCTTTTTGATAGCCTCATAAATCTAAAGTTCGGCGCTAGTGACCACATAAATATAAATTGTCCTTCAAATTACTTAAGAAAGTCTATAAATCTCATTTTTGATTGGTTAAATGCGTACTCGCAATTAAAAATGTTCAAAATGAATGATTATATCGTCCGGCACCATGATTGCAACAACTCGTGATTTCTGTTTTCAAAGACGTATTTGAAAAAGAAGTATGTAGGTATTTGGTATTAAGACGAAATAAACAGACAGAAACGGAACCAAAGTTCAGAATCATCTAAAATGCTAAAGGCAAGTGGAAATTATTTTCATTTGAAGTACCAAAATTTTTCAGATGTTTTGCACGGTCAATACGTTCCTCTACCTTTAAGTGAGTAAGCAAAACTTTACTAAAATATAAATTTTCAATCAATACATATAAAAGTTTTTATCTTTTGGCAAAAAACTGGGACTGTCTTGAGCTACACGAGAAAGTTGGCAACCCTTTTTACAACAGGTGCGTCTTACAGGTAGGTACTTTTCTGTAAGCTCATCGCAAACTCAATATATCAATATCAGGATATCAATTACGTATAAAAGTTAATTAATGTCTATTTTCTCACTTCAACAGACGATTTCGCAGACTATTTTATGCTATACCATATACTTGTTCATGCTTTTCATTTTTCTGTAAAAAAAAAAAATCTCAAATGTTAGGGACCGTCTTTTTAATCCTTCCACCTGAAACTTTTCCAAGAAATTGTTGGAATTTTCACTGAAAAAAGGAAAAAAGAGGGCTTCTTTAATACTCAATATACTCGGAACAATTAAAAAATAAATAAAAATAAAACCTTTTTATTAAAAACTTAATCAGTTTTTAGGTAGATTTTTTTTATACACAGAGGTACCTAAAATACGATCTAAGTGACACCTATACAATTATTGAAACAATAATACTTTAAAGTGAATAAATTCAAGTTTTTAAAAGTAAAAAAATAAGTACATACTTAGGTACATACATTAAGTTCATAAGGACTCAATAAGCTTACAATGTAATCACAACCTTTTAACAATTTTCCTTAATAAAAGAAATTAATTAAAAGAAAGAATTTGGTAACTTTTAAATGCTTTACTTTTAACCCAAAATGTCGTAATATCACAAAATTTCAATGTAGTTTCCCCAATATTTGGGGAGGAATGTATTTTTAGAAAACGTCTACCGATTAAGTAGATAGGTAGTGAAGTTTTTCGTCAACTTTGATCAATTTGAAGTCACGTTTTGGGAGCGTTATCTTCGATGACCATTGACGGAACTTTTTCATAATCCCCTTGATTGTCTCCTGATTCTTTTGTGGGTCCTGAAAGAAATAATTAATTAAAAATTAAAATTTTCAGATTTAAGTGACCTTTCAATAGAAGTGGTAAAGTTTCTTCAAAATGAAAATAAGACGCTAATTCCGAATCAAAGCCCAAGACAGTATACATGGCAGACTCTTTCCATCTCCAGAAAGTCACTTCTTGCCCTCTCGCCTTCAAATCTTCCACGATCATTTTTAGACCCTTAAAAATGTCAAAGCTATAAAAGAACATTTTCGTTGTTCCTCAATACTTTTGCCATTGTAGAATCTATGTAGTGAATATGAGTTCCATCAAGTACAACTTTAGCAGAGCTCCTTTTTGCGACACAACTTTGAAGAATAACTTCCCGAATGTAATCGCTTGCTGGGAAGACCAACGATTGCGTCGGTGTCACCAGAAGAACTTCGATATCACCGACCTAAAAAACTCGTTCGTCAATTTTAAAATTTCAAGTCACTGGGTTCAATCACGACCATCATATTTCAGTATAAATTTTCATCCTAAATAATAGATACAGGTCGTGCCAGCTAGAGTGGACCAGCCGATTATCTACCAGACTTGTGACATGACGAAAAAAAGTATCAAAGTAAACCACCAGACTTTAGCGATGAATCGATTAGCATCAATAACTTATCAATAAGTTACTGAAAATCAACCGTAAAATCGATTTCCATCGTCAAAACAAAGGGTTCGTACTTAAAATAATGAAGTTAGTCGTTCTGGAGCACCCTGAAAGTCGGGTCCAAACCTTTGTTCGTCAGGTCAAAATTCTGGCAGATAATTGATTACTATCTCTAGCTGGCACTCCCTGTATACATATTAAAATTAAATTACATAGAGCCACTGAAGCGCAACTGATGGTCTCGCTGATTGATAAAGAATAAAAAGTAAGTTGACAGTAATTCCAACGAGCATTCCATACTCGAGTCCAAGGATCAAGCAAGATAAAAGTGTGCAGATGAACGGGAGGAGGTCTAGCTCTAAAAAAAAAAGAAGTTTAAACAAATATCTAAGGAGCGTTTTTTAATACTTTTTGTCCTCCACAACATGGTTACAGCTCGATATTCAATCATGTAGAACATAGCGCAAACTATTACTCCTGACAAAGTAGCTTTCGGGATGTAATAAAACGTTGACGTTAAGAAGCTTAAAGATAGCAACACCAAAGCACCTAAAATTGAATCAACTTTTAGCGTTATAAATGGGAAAAATTTTTACCCGTAAATATGCCACCAAACGGCGTTACGACGCCAGAGGCATGATTTACTGCAGTTCTGGTGAATGAGCCCGTAGTAGGAAAAGATCTGACAAAAGATCCTGCAAGGTTGCACAGTCCTAAAGCTATCATTTCTTGGGTTGCGTCGATAGTTTTTCCTTTGGCTATAATTAAATAATTCTATATAGAATGTCAAATCATTGATTGTGGATTACCAAAAGCTTTGGCGATAGCTATGCTTTCTAATATAGCGATTAGTGGTATTACTAATATCGCTGATCCCATCTCTTTGGTCATATCGAAGAAAGACATTGCCGTGCCGTTCGAAACAGTTGAAAATGGTGGTAATTCAAAAGGAGGTAAACCAGAACCGACGGTACCAGTGAGTAAAAATGGCGAGGAACCCTGAAGAGATACGACATAGGCAAGAAACGTTCCAAAAATTACAACAACAGCATTTCTGGCAAGACCGAGTAACCAAGCGACTTTTTTTATCCCCAACTTAAAGGGTGTGTCGCTATCCCATTTGTCCGAAGCTTCTTTCAATTTCTGAATTAAAAACAATTTAGAATCCCTTAATTTATTCCTTTTTACCTTAGATAGGACGAGAATGACAATGGTGGCGATACCGAGTATGGTATCCCAAAGTCGAATTTTGTAAAAATTATTGAAAACGTTGATCCAAGCATCGACGAAGCCGTGGTCCTTCCCAGGAAGGCCGAAGAGTCCTTTGACTTGTGATGAAGCTATCGTGATAGCAGCCGCCGATGTAAATCCGACAGTAACAGGCATCGATATGAATTCGACAAGAAATCCTAAAAATTTGATGTTAGGTCAGGGTTGCCATTTTATTTTGAATCAGTGCTGCCAATTCATTTTACATCGCCATAGTGGGACCAACTTACCAAGTCTTAAAATTCCAAAAATAAATACGACAAGTCCAGATAAAAACGCCAACAGAACCGCAAAATCCGGTCCATGAGATTCGACGTATTTTTGAGTCATAAGCGCCATTATCGCCGTAGGGCCAATAGTAATGTCTTTGCAACTTCCAAAAATCATGTAAACGATACAGCCCATAAATCCAGAATAGAGCCCATACTAGGAAGAAAAATCGTTTTTAGAAAACCATTCTTTACCAAAAACATACTTGAGGTGGAAGTCCTGCAACGACCGCATAAGCGATTCCTTGTGGTATCGCAGTCAAACCAACCGTCAATCCAGCGATAAAATCTTTAATTAAATAGTCCCACGTGTATTTTGGTAACCATTCGAGAATAGGCAGCCTAGAAAACACGAAATTCATCGACTCAAGGAAATGCCCAAGGGCGGTATGAAAGAGTAACTTAACTCAAATAGGACATTTACCTCTTTTGCAGTGTGTCCTTTTGGCAGCATTCGGTTAACATGGATCCAGTTCTGGTGTTGGAATCATTTTCAATTTCGATTACGTCTTCTTTTTTCTTGTCGCCTGTTAAAAAAAAAAAAAAATTACTTACACAACATAATTATTAATTAGTAATTTCCTCAGCATGCCCTTGATTTAACCTTCACGGATCATTTAGTCATACTTCCATAAACTGTGAAGATACACCGAAATTAACAGACCGAATCGTATAATTTTTTTTCAAAATTGCCATTGTTTGCCTACAGAAATCATGTGCGTAACGGTCGGCTATGTAATTTGCCTTTGAAGTTTTAAACTTTTTTTCTTTTCGGTCTCAATTCCAAGAGCGGTCGATAGTCCTATCTTTGAGTCGTTACATAAGGATTCCCTTAGCTAAACTTCCTTTTGACCGGTTAAGGCCTTGGGGAATTTTGAGAACTTCGTTTCTCAGAAAAAGTAAAGAAAGGTAGTCTCGTCTCTGAATGGGAAGGAAAGAACAACATAAAAATAGTGAATCTTCATCAATGACGTAAATATTTTATCACCATGGCATAATTAATGACGTGATAATTTTTTTTATATTCTGTTATTATTAATTTTTTTGTACCACTATTTTCGCCGAAATGAGATAACTTAAACCTGATATAAAACGTGTAAATATTTAAATAAAACTGAAACAATCAAATAGGTGCAAAAATTGTTCCCAGAAGCTCTGCCCTTGACCAATATCTTTAAATTCCGATCCTTATTTTCGTAATCTTTTAATTTGATTTTAAACTCTGAGAATCTAACAGGTTCTCCATTGTTCAACTACATAAAGTAGTCTGTTTACATGAATCAAAACCTGGATTATCTGTTTCAAATCCATTTAAACGTTAAGTTTTAAACTTGCTTAAAACAGACGGTTATGTAATAGTCGTTAAAGCCCAACTAGCGAGTCTTCATTCCTGAGCTGCTGGCTTAACCGTGAAGTTTTTGTTTCTTGAATTTCAAGGGTAAACCAAATCAATTCCCCAATTCGCCTCATATGCAAACCTTGTCGATACAACATACACTCGCTCATAATAATTCAAAGGCCATTAATATTGCAAACATGCTTCTTTTGAATTGTCCTTTTAAATAATTTAAAGGTAAACTCGAAAAATTAATTCAAGAGGCCGTAAGTTCAGGTGCGAATGTCGCAGGTCACGAATAGCCGGAGACTGGAACGAAATTGATCATTTTTACCGAAAGTAAAGAGGCTTCAGCAACCTTGTCCTTGGCCAGGTACAAGAATAGTAAAAAAAGAGCCGGGTCGCTCTTTTAAAATTTATAGTTCAACCTTGATTTTATCTAATGAGAAAATTCGTACAAAAGCCGTACAAAGAATAGTCGGAGCCGAATTTCCCTCTTTTGCGAATATGCAATGTGCACCTTATCGTATCATTTGTCGAAGGGCATTCTAATCGTGCTATAATTATTGACAAGCCTCTTGATCCATCACTGTTATCTGTGATACGTATGGCTAATGCATGTATTACCTTTCTATCCTCCTCGCTTTCTTTAACTCAACAATATCCCTTGTTAATGATATATGAAGAAAAATTTGGACCTTTAATTTTTAAAGGACATTTGGATGTTTTTCCCTGAGATCATCTTCTTTGTCTAAGCTCTTCTTTAATTAATGCCCTAACGATTTCAAGTTGATCAGCCTAAGTGATGTCCTTTTTCAGTCTAGGGTTCACTCATAAGTCATAACCTTTTGTCTTTAAATGCCACCATGAAATGAGCACTTTCAACTTGCACTTGCAAGTTGATACGATGCTGCAGAATCGTCAGAACTTCAACCTTCTTGAATAGCTTCCAATTTTCTAAATTTAGAACGGAAGCACGTATAAAATGATAGACTATCTTTTTGTAGGATATAAATAAAAAAGGGCACTCAGTTCATAGTGGAAACGTAATATTAATTATAATAATACAGTTGAACGACCTTGTTAACCGTTAAATTAACCTCCAACCTTATTGAAAAATAAAAGTAGTGTTTAACGCACTGCATTGACTTTTTTCTCTCAATAATCATTGCACTTTGGCAAACATTTTGAATGTTCATTGGTGAACTAAGTTATCGTAGATTATGCAAAACAATACCGCTAGAATCACCATAAATGTTTCTGACAGAAAATTTGATTGTAAAATAAATATTTTTGAGTTTTAGAAAAAAAAAAAAAAGAAAAGAAAAAAAAAGGGTAGGGGCTAAGTACCAAAAAATTTCCCTCCCCCCTAAATCCGCCACAGAAACAAAAAACACTCTCTTAGAAAAAAAAAATCAGCTAAATTTTGAGTTTGTTGGAAAAAAAAAAAAAAATGAAAGGAAAATAGGCTTTGAAATTTGAACAGATTGACCCATATTTATTTTGATCTCGATAAGATAATATATAAACTTTAATTAATTGAACGAGTTTATGTTTTTCCTAACACGAAACACCTGCTACGTTTTCCTAGCAAATCTGCCATGAGATAAGCTCAACTTTTCATTAATTTGGATTTAATTTTAACTTACTCGAAATTTTTTTTTTATTAAAAACTTGGGTCGAATTTTTTCTTTGCGTTTTGCAAGGTTTTACACCTCAAACGCCACCAGATAAAACAAGGTTGACGAAAACTCTTGATTATAAGTATTTAAATACGTTATATTAAATACGTTGAATTTTTGAATTTTTTTAAAAACCTTTTTCTACAAATTTTGAACAACTTTTTTTTAAAGGAAAAAGTTTATAAACAAAACGCTTTTTGGGTATTTAAAAGTCAATTAGTGACAAGTGGGACGCCTATTTCAACACTAATTAATTAGATACTCATCCCATCATGAAGCTGATGCTTAAGACGCATTTTTTGATTACCTTCTCCCAGAAAAATTTAAAAAATGTATTTCCAAAAAGGAAACAAAAAACTACCGATCCACTTCATTATGTGCATCCCTACCTAATAGAATTAAGAAAGAGGAAAAATATATAAAAAATTCTTATCTGTTTTTTAAGGTTATTGAAAGCCTTTCTATATGTTATTGTAAATAAGTGCTCATCCACTTGAGGTCCAGGATTGCTAGATTAAAAGATTTGGATTTGCATTCTCAAAACAAAAGTGGGTCTTACAATTTTTACCTATCGAAGATTTGGTCTGATGGAATCTTTGCATCCACTTTTGAAGCAAGAAGCACAGTAAAAAAAAAGCCATAATAATTTGTGAAAGAATAGAAGAACATAGACATCAAACAAAGGAAAACATAAAAGACGCGTTTCGGTTTAATACCATGTGATGTGTGCTACTACCCTACCAGTCACTAATTCTGTTTTATTTTCTACTTTTCTGATATTATACTAGGTAAATTTTACATTTTTTTACAAAACCAACGCTGAAGTACACTTGCATCCACCCCAACGTGTCAGACGAACGTAATCGAAATCATGTTCAAAAAATGTCAGTGCATAGTCGAATTGTCCAAGTTACGAAATAAGGTTTCCCGCCTTGGATTCTAATCATGAAGGCATTATTTAAATTAATTAAAAATCGATTACCGTTCGTGCTAATTTGAAGATTAGATTTTGTGAAAGAGGCAGGACCCATCGTCGTCGATTCCCGGTCGGTTACTGGGGATAAAATTGTTGGCGACGCGTTCGAATATAGCCGGGCTATTCCTTCGGCGATAACGAGAGAAGAAAAAACTAACCCCCCCACCACAAAATCAAGGTAGGCGCTCGTGCTTTCTCGATTCCAAGTTTTAAAATGAATTTAGTTAAAATGAACTAATTGTAATTTATAAATTATATAATAATAATAAATATGAATACGATAATGTCACGTTTTGAATTCTTAAATAAAATTCCAACGTAGCTTGGGCAAAAATTTCATTAGAGGTAGGAATTGTGATAGGAATGCACTAAAAATTCTAATATGATTGATAGAAATTTTTTTTCTCAATTTCGCTTTCGCACGCCCCTAATAATCGCGTCATTTGATAAATAAGAAGATTAATTACCAAATGGATAAAATAACAGTTTACATAACTTTATATCTTTTTTAAATTTTTTTTACTTATGTTTTTCTCAAAATCGACAGTCCTCATGCTGCGACAATTTTCAGCTCTAGGTCACTCTAGGATAGCTAAACCGTCTTGAAATCAGAAGTGGGACTACCCCTTCAAGGAAATGGGATCCAAGGAGAAAACTAGGCTCGAATTTCCTGATTTTCGGAAATGATAAGGTTTTAACAATCTATTATTTCCTTCCTTATTCCTCACTTTTAAGTGAGTATAACTCACTTTAGGTACCACCTTTAGGAAACCACCCTCCAGTTTTTCGTCAAATCTCCTGCAACACTTATTTTGGGCCAAAAACGACAGTAGTTTTTTTCTTTCTTTCTTTTTCTTGGGCGAATCAGTATATGGGCAGAAATGAGCTGTGTATTATCCTGCTCTTAACCAAAAAACAAGAAAAATTACTGTTTTTACCACCAAAAAGTAATAAGTACAAAATATAAAAAAAACAGCCTGCTTTTCTCCGGAAATCCGCTAAAATGGGGGAAATGGGAATGGTTAGGGTTATGAGTGTGGTATCTATTTCGACCAAAATAATGAGAGCTCGGCTAAATTTTAGTCCAAAACTGGGTTAAAAAATTTTTTTCTGTAGATACATATTACCTAATTTATAATTTAAAAAAAAAGTCAAAGGTCTTAGCATATTTTGACCACAGATTTTAATTTCGAGTTGGCAACCCTTGTTATTTGATGCCTCAATCGAAACCGTATGGAATTTCTTGGTAGATTGGATATAAAATCTCATCCGTCTATAAACCACGCGATATTTGAGAAGGTCGGTCAAGTACCTTCGATTGTAAAAAACACCCTTAAGTGCTTTTGTAATAGGATGCTTTAAATAATTAAATAATGGCCAAAAAATACAAGAAATTTTAGCACAGTACCTATACCCAAGTACTTTTTGTAAGATTTCAAGGTTATCAAAAAAGTTCCCAAAAAGGGCCCAAGCGACCACACATGCACCTCTTTGATCTTGAATTTCGCTTCTTTTTCTGTTTTTTAAACCTCAAAAATCCTAGACATTTTATACCATTACAATTTTTAAAGAAGTGCACGTTCATCTATTATTTAATTTCTACGAAATTCTTCAAAAAACTATAACATACATTGACGCTTTTTATCTTTAGATGACGGCTAATGTCACCTAATTAATATAAAATGGCATTCATTTTTGATCGATTTTTATCTTTATTATTCTTAATATTAGGTGTTAAGGTTGTATCGGTAGTTTATTAATCAAGGCCCGCAAAATGATACGATGCGCTTTAAGGACGAATTCAACAATAGAGGTCTGGTTTGAAGAAGCTTCTTTTTGTTTTAAAATCTCCTTGGATTAAGGATCACTTCAAAAATATCTATACAGAGTTGCTCTCCATTATGAGACGGTTTTCATGTTTTGTCTGTCGGATAATTATGCCGTAAAACTTTTGTCTTTTCAAGATAAGATAATTTCGAACCGTAGATTTCGGATAATACGGAGTTTATCTTTTATTGTTTTTTTATCGTTCAGATTTTCACGACATCGTGACAGTTCAAACGGATGTTTTCTTAAAGAAAAAAAATGAGGAAAAATATACGAGCTGACTCTTTAATTAACTTCTAATTAGCGCTGGGTTTTTTTAGTTTAACGAATTTCTTTTTCAAACCTTTGTGCTTTTAAAATGACAATCCATACACTGAGTCAATCCGCTTTTCTTTCTTTCTTTTTCTCTCTTTTTTATTTAAACTATCAAGATGTTTCGCGTTAATTTTGGTGTTAGGGCCAAATATTACGACAAAATGACTCGCCGGTTGGGTCTGCCCTGATCTGGTGCCACCGAAAGAGAAGGCCTTACCGAAAGGATGAGTCATCACCACAAGGGATACGAGGTGGCACCGCCTGATCGCGGAATTTTCGACGAAAAACCGGGACTGCCTTGGGCTTCCTGGGACGGTTGGCAACCCCCGAGAAATTTTTTTCTAATGCTTGAAAATTTTTACATAATTAATCGAAGTTTTGAAAGGTAAACAGGTAATTCGTTTTCTATGTTAGAACGTCACGACCCTGAATGCGACACGAATGAAATGATAGCAGCCAAATTATCTGTTAAATTTGTTTAACTTTTAATGGAAACTTTAGTGTAGTCTTGAGTTAAGATCCTAAAGTTCACATTTTAAGCTAATTTACCTACACTATTTTGCTTTTTCTGGAAAACTGTTTGTATTGGTCCAGAAAAATGTGGAAAACAATAAATAAAAAGTTGCCCTATTATACCTATAAATAAACCATCTTGAACATAATTCGTCACATAATTTTTTCACACCGCAGGATTCTAAGGTCATATTTAGATTTTAAAGGATGAAAAAGGACGGATCGAATCAGAACAATGAAGGACTCACGCCACGTGGATGTAATTTTATTTTTTTTATATATTTTATCGAATTCTATTCCAAGTGTCAACGGTCCTAAATCCTTGAACTCCCTTTAAAAAATCGAAAGTAAGAAAATTACACGTTACCTGAAGGACCAAACGAAATGGAACACATCTTAAAAGGCGGGCCGCCGCAAAATAATGACGATCGTCAAATCGTACAATTTAAAAGAGTAATGAACTCCTTTGGCAATTTTCAAGTAACCTATTTAACGATATCAAGCAAACAAACAGTAAAATTTGTATTGCTTTGTTTTTTTAAAAGAAATTCCAATTTGGGTTGTATAGATTTATTGTACCTGATAGAAACCAGTTTAATCTTGAAAAGTAAATAAATTTATGCACTGGGAAGTAGGTACAACTTGTCCCAAAACGGAATCTTTCCGCACTAATAGCAGTTCTTTTGAGAACAGACCGGAGGAACCCCATAACTCGAACTTCTTCAAAAATTGGGGGCTCTATAGACATCTCCACAAACACCTACAACCCCTCCTTTCACTACCCCTCACCGCCACTACCCTCTTTTGGGTGATATCAGACGGTAGCACGCAAGAATGGTGTTTTGGCTACCTACAGGCATAGAAAACTTTTGTTGTATTGTTTATTTCAAGAATTCCCCAGCCCTCCTTTACCCCTGGAAAAAATACAAGTTCTGGCTCCAAATATTACAAAACATTTTGGCTAAAACACCCTTCTGTGTCCCATTTCCAGAAGAGTGGATTCAAGGGTATTTACCTTCATTTACCAGAAAGCATGTAATTAGTAAACATTAATTACGTACCGAAACTAATGCTCAACATAGAACTGTTTGAAAGCCTCATCCTTAAATTGTTCATACTTGACGTTCATTCTCGGTCTGGATAGAATGAGAAGGATCATCTTTGGGTTTATCTTGTCTCGTTTATCCGACAAGATAATGACTTTATACCCCGAAATAAAACAGCAACATTTACTTAAGACGCATCTTATTGTAAATTTCAACTAATTTACATTAAACAAAATAATCATACTCAATACCTCAACTAGAGGGAACACAAAATGTACAAAACATTTGAGTACTTCATTAAATATGTATTACAAAAAGAAATTTTATTTTTAGAATTTATTTAAATTGTTTTATTTAAGTTAAAGTTAAAACATAAAAATGTGCAAATAAATTAAATCGGTTTAACGCTCTCGTCGGCGTGTTTCTCTAGACCTGGATCTATCACGTGATCTGTGTGATCGGGAGCCTGATCTTGAGCGAGACCTCCTTGACGACCTAAAAAAGAGAGAAAAAAACGTTTAAAAACTTAGCAACGAAAAGACAAAAAGGGGGGAAAAACAAAACAAAAATCTTGTAGTGAAGTCTACTTTCAAACCCCACAGATTGAGTGCTGCGGTGTTAGCGAATCCTCACATTTATTTTGCAATCACAATTTCAAAAAGCATATTTCTAACACAATTTGTACTCAAGGATTGCAGCAGAAAACAATTCCATTGACTAAGAATGGCATATTTAATAAAAATTTATCTAAAACCTTTTGGTTGGCTTTGTATGTTGTGAAGTCTACTTTCAAACCCCGCAGATGAAGTGCTGCGATGTTAGCGAATCCTCACTTTACTATTGCAATCGCAATTTCAAAAAGCATATTTCTAACACAATTTGTACTCAATAGATTGCTGGAGGAAACAAAAAAGGAAAACATCCATTTGGCATTTAATTTGGCAGGCTTTGAGCCCTCCTGAGATGCAACATGAAAATTTGTAGTGAAGTCTACTTTCAAACCCCGCAGATAGATTGCTGCGATGTTAGCGAATCCTCACTTCACTATTGCAATCGCGATTTCAAAAAGCACATTTGAATGCAATTTGTACTCAAGGATTGCAGCAGAAAACAATTCCATTGACTAAGAATGGCATATTTAGTAAAAATTTATCTAAAACATTTTGGTTGGCTTTGTATGTTCTGAAGTCTACTTTCAAACCCCGCAGATGAAGTGCTGCGATGTTAGCGAATCCTCACTTTACTGTTGCAATCGCAATTTCAAAAAGCATATTTGAACGCAATTTGTACTCATGCATTGCAGCAGAAAATTCCTCTGACTAAGAATGTCATATTTAGAAACAATTATTCTTAAACCTTGGCAATTTCTGTCATAGAATAATATATTTTGTAGTGAAGTCTACTTTCAAACCCCGCAGATAGATTGCTGCGATGTTAGCGAATCCTCACTTTGATATTGCAATCTCAATTTCAAAAAGCATATTGGACGCAATTTGTACTCAAGGATTGCAAGATTAGCTAGCTGTCACTAAATGGGCCGGTAGGTTTAGAAGCATTACATGAATTGGCACATTTTAACATGCAGAACGTCAAAACTCATGATATTTGATGACTTACCGAGAGGATCGTTTGTAACCACGGTCACGGTCACCACGGTCGCCGCGATCACCACGATCACGGTCGCCACGTTCTCCACGATCGCGATCACCGCCACGATCACCGCGGTCCCTGTCCCTCTCTCTCATCCTGTCTCTGTCTTCACGTTCCCTATCGCGGTCCCTTTCCCTATCCCTGTCTCTGTCACGTGACTCAGCTTTTCTCTGGTTCCTCCGTTCTTCAACAGTTTTCTAAGCAAAAACAAAATTATTAAAATGATCCTTGATGCTGTAAGAATCGACTTACCTGCAACTCTTGCAGCTTTTCACGAATTGTAATGAAGCCAAGATGAAGTTTACCACCGAAATGATCGGCAAGACGTCGGTCATTATCGTGAATGCCGAGATAAGCCGAGCAGACTTCGCAAACCCTCAACTTCTGTTGTTGATAGCTACTGGCAGGCATCGAATTCCTGTAGACTTCTTCAGCTTCATTCTTCTTCTTGCGTAATTCCTCAATCTAAGTTGAAATCATGCCATCAAAATGTTAAAAAACGACTTTTTCATCTTACCTCTCCCATTAATTTGAGCGACTCGTCCACTAAACCTTCAGCTCCAAGAGCCTCAGCTTTCGCTAACTTTTTTCCAATCTCCTCAGCATACTCATGGACTACTTTGGCTTTTTCGGCAACTTCCGCTGAAAGTTCTTCTTGAGTTTCCAACAGCCTTTGCTTGGCCACTTCCGTCCTACGATCGCAATCTCCAATGAAAGACTGTAGCTGTTCCATCGCCTACATTGAAAATTTAATAAAAAAATTCAACCTCAAAACAAGAATACTCACATCGATATCGTAGTAATAATCCTTAGACTTTGATGCATTTTCAAAGTCCGCTCTTAGAGCTAAATCATGAATTTTAGGACACTCGCCCAGATCCATCCTCTAAAAACCCAACCAAAAAACAACGATTAATACAAAATAAAATAAAATTCAAAACAATAACCCAGAAATTTGAAAGGGAGGGGGTATTGACTGTGCCTTTTTAATTCAAAAGGGATCATAATGCAAAGGCCAGTGCAACTAAAATCGACCCTTGAACCCTCATAAAAAAATAAAATAAAAGGCACATGCGAAAAACGTTAAATTCTTTAAAAATTGGATTTAAAAAAATATTTGTCCGGGATAAGTGGGTCTAGTTGCAGAATCTAGCTAAAAATATATTAATATTCAAGACCGCGATTAATAATCATTTTTTAAAAAATCACAGCCTGGAATACTAACAAAAAACAAAACATTGTTTTTAAAATATGAAAATTAATACATACAACATTTTTAAAATATAAAGGCCCATTTTAATGATGAAGATCCGAGTTTGGACATTTTGAAGAATCATAGCTGAGTACAAGATTTTCATTATAAGAGAGGAAAATATTTGGCTTTTTAAAATTTTATGTTGCTTTTAGAAAAAAAAAAAAGAAGAAAGTTTTCAAAAATGTGACTTACGAAGGGGAAGGAATTTTTGTCGAATGTCGTAGTTGTGTCGTATTCCATCCACGGCGATTCTTCAGTTTTTAAAAATATTTATAAATCCCTATAAGACGTTTTAAAGTTTAAAACTTTCTGTTTTTTGTTTGTTTTTTTCACACAAATTTTATACGTACGATGTGTTGATATGTTTTGGAAAATTATTTTCCATCCGATTGCCAATAAGGGGTCTATTGTGAAAATAACCGTGATCGAATACTCACAAAGAATTCGATGAAATCCGCCAAGTGATTTTTTTTTCATACTTACAAGGGCTTTTGAATATCCTTTTTAATACTTTTATGTTAAAATTTTCATTTTTTCCTTTCTTTTTATAGTGGCATGCACTTTTACATACTTACAAAACTATTATTCAGTCCCAACACCTCATTTTTCCTCTTAATATTTTCCTCTTTATTTTTTTTTTATTTCCGAAATAAATAAATTACGTACCATAATAAACCGTAATGGACGCCAACCATAATTTTTTTACTCTAAACTTATAAGTATTTGTATTATTATTTTAATTATTAATAAATTAATATAAACTAACTAAATCCTTACGCCCTAACCATCTTCAAGAGGTGTGCCCCATACATTTCCTCACCTAAGGATTACAGAAATTTCAAAAAAAATTCAAAAACAAAAAAAAAAAAATACTAAAAGTTATTTGTTTCCTTATTTACATAGATGAAAATTTTAAAAGAGATATTTAAAAACTCTAAAAATGAAATATCTTTTTTAAAATTTCACAGAGCATAAACGGTAGGTTTTAAGGCGGCAGACAATATTTGAGTTGGCAGATATTGCCATAATTCTGGCTTTTGTGGGTCGGTGAATACATTCACAGGATCAAAACTGTAGTGCTGCAAATAGGTATGTAATTGGCATACTATCTGGCACAAACTAATAGCAGAAGGAATGACTTGCAATGTCTAGCATGTAAGCTGATCAAAAATTGATTGATCATTTGAAACATTCACTACAAAACAATGGGTAGTACTGCAAAAGCCAGTAAGCCAACACCAACAATGAACATTCAAGTCCATTTTGGAAGGCTAAGCAGTAATCTGAGCTCTTAATCCATGAAACCTTGCATCGACCATAGGGATGGGATATCGATATCGATATATCGGAAAAATCGATATCAGACCTTCGATATTCGATATTTTGGATATCGATATTGTAAGTCCGATATTTCCGATATATCGATATCATAGAACAATATCGATATCGGTGTATTTTTTTTTTTTTTTTTTTTTAGATTTTTTTGAGATTTGAGTATGTTGCACATAAAATGTCCTTTCAAAGATTAGTAGTATTATTGCATCATGTTTTTGGGTACTTGGATCACTGGACAGTCGCCACTCCGCAGTTCGCCCATGGTTTGTACTTTATTCATAGAATTTTATATTATGAAATATGTAAAATTATCTCGAAATTAGTTCTTTTATTAATTTAATTTATTTTTTAGCGGATTTTTTTTATTTGAGTTGTAAAATTATATTTTGACGTTTGAAATTTTTATTATTATTATTCGTCGCAGCGCATACAGGGTGGCACCAAAATAGAGCAACAAGAAACAGGAAAAAAAAATACATATTGATTTTGATGTTTTAGCGGATTTCCGGAGGAAAGCAGGCTATTGGGGTTGACCTCACAGAGGCTTTTGGCTTAGACGCTTTTTTAAATTCCTTTTTATTTAAATATTTATTTATTGCTTTTGATAGTAAAAAATTAGAAAAGAAGCAATTTTTGAGTAGGTAGTGTCAAAAATGGCAAAAGAAGATATTACCTATTGTTTTAAACTGAGCATACTTACTAAACTTCGTTAATTTTGTTTTGCGATATCGGATATCGATATATCGCCGATATCGATATTATGAAACCGATATTATAGTGATATCGATATCACTATTCCGATATTGATATCGATACCAATATCGATATCCTCTCATCGATATCCCATCCCTAATCGACCAGCAATCAAATTTTTGGTTTGAGGGATTATTAGGCATCAAAAGAGTTAATAACTAGCATTTAAACGGATAAATATCGATAAAATCGGTCAAAAATTGTAAAATTTAAGGACGTTGGAACATTCATGGAAATCCAAACATGATTTAAAGGGTATAGAGCCATTTTTTGAACTCAAAATGCGTTCAATTTGATTCAATAGTAAATTTATAGATTGATGAAATTAGAAAGGCAAGTAGGGAGTTAGCAACCGATTTATAAATAACCACCTTGGAAACAATGGAGTTAGGTTAGGTCGAGGGGTCCAACATCGAATAGTTTGCACGCCTTAAAAACCTTAATAATAAACCGTCAGCACATTCTTATAAATAAACAAATTATTAATTAAACTAGGAAAAATGTAGAATAATGAAAAGAACTTACGGTGGACGATAGGATCTCGTGGGGACAGCAGCCGAGAAGGAAACTTTTACAGACTTTTGGGTCTGAAAATTTAACATGGTAGCGGTTGTTTTCACCTAAAATTAATTGTTTAGAGAAGAATAAATTTTGTTTTATTACTTACCATTTCTACCAGTTCCCATGAGCTGGTCTAACATGGCTCTCATTTGGTCGTGAGCGGTCATCTTGAAAGTCGATTCGAGCTACGACTTTCGAAGAGCGAAACCTTGGAAAACTCGACGATTATTTAAAATTAAAAAGGACGGGATCGATCGTCGCTTTTAGTTAAATAAATAGTTTTGTTCTGAAATAGAAGATTTGATTTGGCTTTATTTAAAAACGCACCATACGAAGTAACCACATCTGGGAAATTTCAACATCGACTAAAGAAAAAGTTGAAACTTTTAGGGAGGCCACACCGCCCATGCATCAGTGAAAGTTTTATGAACCGATCCCAAAGAGCAGCTACTTTTAAACCACTAGTATTGTTAATTTACTTAGATTTATAGATTTCTTTACAAAAACTGGATTTTAAATAATTAAAACTTCATAAAAAATAATTTAATTAGAGAAAGTTAATTTTTTTGATCATTTTACATCGTGGGCTTTGGATAGGAGCTACGCTGTTCTTCATGGATCGGTTCCTTGATTAGAGCTTTGCCGTGATGAATCTGCCGGTATTTTTTATCGACAAAACACATAAAAATGCCGTACAGGTTGGCCAACTTCATTAGCTCATCGATTTGTATTTTTTGGGGAGAATTTTTTAAAGGTGTTTTTTTAATTTAGTACCTAGATGAGATTCGTTTGTGGATAAAAGCTTGATGGAAAATAAATTTTTTTTTTAAAAAGTACGGAAGCAATAAATAAAAGCTTAGATAAGTAGGTACTTCTAATAATCCATAGCAGAATCTCGGGTGCTTCCTTCCGGCAATGGCAAACGATTTATTTGTAATTTAAGACGATTTCGCAAAAATCTTGTTGATAAAATGGTCATGAATCATATATGTCGAATATATGTCTTTAAAATCAGACATTTTTTAAAAAATTTCAAAAATTAGGAACCATTTAAAGTCCTGAAGGCGTCGGACTTTTTGGTAAACGTTCCCTAGTCTTTAAAACGAGTATGTATAATCGGGATCGACTTTTTAGGACTATCCGCCATAAATGTTTGTAAAAATAAGAAACTTCTCAAAAATCGTCCTGCAAAAAATGGTCAAAACTTTGACCATCGATATCACCTCAAGGGCTTGACCGTTTTTAGCGGATTTTAAGAAATTAGTTTAATTTTCTTTGGGATGGGTAGTTTTATAGTTTGATGCAAGTGTTTTCCAGCTAATTTGAATGGGCGATGATTTCAATTTTTAACTTACATAGGTAGGTACTAAAAAAAACAACTTATTTTTAGGGTTCAAATTACATTTTAGAGAAAGTTCCTGTTTTAGGGGTTCCATTTCCATAACTCTCATAACAGAACTGTTTAGGTAGATTTTTTTCGTCTAATGGTCCATCCTGGCTGGCACACCCAGTAGTTATACAGAATGATATAGGTTTAGAAAAACAAAATTTCACACTTCATTTGACTAAAGGTTGAACAGCGCCCACTCGCCATCGGAGCTCTTTCAAGTCTCCATACCAAATTGAAAAACAATGAATCATTCAAAGAAGTAAGATAAGTTTTATGGTGATTAATGATTCCTGATTACTGACGATATTTAATTAGGTATATTGATACATTGTTATAGATACAGATACTTAACCAAATACATAATAGGTATTAATTATAAACTTAAATAATTAAACTGAAGTCAGAAGCGGTGATTCGAAGTTAGTCCGCAAAGATTTGGGATTTCCAAGGGCATTGCCTTTACTTGCTTTTCATTGGAAAATGGAAACTTAATTCATTCGGGTAGTGCCCTCAGAAATCCCCAGACCTTATAAGCGGTTTTTTTTGATCCAGTGGTAACAAAAATTTCACTTACGCAGTCCATGTTTTAATTCACAACCTGGGACTTGGCAGGCCAGTAAGTATTCTGAGGCTTACTCAAAACTACAAAGCCCCAAGCCGTAAAACAAAATCAGCTCAAAATGTTGGTACATCTGAAAAAATAAAATAAAATTTAGGTCGACACGTGTAAATCCGTTCCTGCTTTAAATCGTGGGAATGAATGCATTTCAAGACGAGTTTTAGATGCAAATGCACATCGCAAATCACGCTATGCAAGTCCACCCCTTCACGAAGACCCCCTCTTATAAATGACAATCCGCGCTTTATTAAAACGAGGGTTAAAATTTTTGTTTGAGGGCTAGAAAAAAGTTAAAAATAACACACTGGAAGAACATTTTCTATTCCGCGGATGCATCCATATATGTAATTAGGAAGTCGAAAGACTTCGGTTATACATTGTAATCTCGAAGTCGTTCGACCAGTTTCACGAGATTTTTAAACTCCTCCACTTACAGGGCGGAAAGTGACGTGCAAAGGCCTTCCTGACCCCGCGGTATAGGAAACCGTAAAATTAGACGAACGCCTAATAAAGTTTTACGATCATAATAACGGACATTCTAGTTCTAGTTTTTAATTTTTTTTTAAATCCCACGTTTCCCTCTCAAGTTTATCCAAGATCGGAAACAGACGATACCTAAGCGTATTAAAAAAATTAAATCTGATTGGTTGATTAGCGTTATCTTTCAATGAGATTTCTAGTTATGTAAAATAAGGAGAAAGCAAAATCGTTGTTCACCTTTATTGCTACTTATAGAAAAAAAAAATTCTTTTGGTCAATGCCCCTTCTTACAAGAAAATAACTCTTGAGTAATTAGATACTCCTGTATTTAGAGCTGTTTGCGTTCCTCAGCCTGATTTCCATAATTGACATGTTAATGATGTTTTAAAAAAAGGACAAGTTGGACATGACCAATTAATTCAAAGAGAGAAAAATGAATGATTTGTTTTTATAAAATAAAAAACTCACTAGTTTGCATTGGGGAGATTTTAATGCCTGAGAAGAGTGGGAGAAATGAATAGTGCAGGTGCTGACAGGTTTTTGTCATTAGAAGGGGGTGAAGAGGATGGGGGATAAGGTGTGTAGGTAAAATCTGAGGCTATTGGTTAAAAATGATGTAGATTAGTATCTTCGATTCGTTTCAGAGATATTGAAGTTTTGGTTCCAACAACCTTCGTTTTCAGGAAACGCATTCGATGTTTCTTTTATGCTTAGGCAAACACTGAGTGGTTCTTAAGAACTGGAAAAATTCAGAGGCGACGGGCGGTGTCCTGAAATGCACCTCAGGGGCTAACAGGATATCGGTGATGCCGGAGTCAAAAAAAGTGCTTATTATAAAGGTAAAAAGAAATGCAGTAAGAAAGCTGTTGGGATTCGAAACAGCGGGGAATGCCGCCGGGATTATGATCTAGTTCGAGTTCCGTAACCGGTCCAAACGAGGAGAGGTTGAGGCCACACCCTTCCTACAGTTCCGGCAGTCCTACCCCTATTCGCTTCCTCCTTTTTGTACGATATCATCCTTTAATTCGTTATCGGTCAATCACCGCCTACGAGTTCGCACGACTTTAATTTTTTTTTCTTCTCTCTTTTTCGGTCTTACAGAGGCCACGGCCTCTTCACCGCTTCGTCATAATTGTTTTTTCCACCGAAATTGCCGCCGCTTATTATCCATTCTTGTGTTTTGGGTTAATGTTGGCCTAGAGGGCTTCTTGCCTGGAGACTGTAAAGTGAATCCCCGTTATTTTGACCAATTTATCTCCACACTTGTAATTTCAGCATGCTATAATTTTTTAAAAATTTTTGTTATCAAAATTATAATTTCATAAAAACTCGACTAGCGGAAGGTAAAAACATTTCGGGGCAGAAATCAGAAAAAGGAAACATTTTAATAAAAACATGGGGGAATTTGACTAAAAAGGAGTTTTCGCACTGAACACTATCCCCCTCCTGAGGAACTAAAAATCATTTTCACAGCCCTCACTCAAGGAGAGTTACAGGCAGCTGCCAAAAAGTATTCAGCTAAAATGTAACCTCATTACTCATACGAAGTGTCCCACTACCCCCTCTCCCCTGAAAATCCATAAACTTAAGTTAGGGGTAAAATGTTTTGAAAAATCTACGCATGTAATTTTTTCTGAGAATTTCAGCACTTTCAATATTCTTTCTCTAAATCCTTCAAAAATATGAAATTCCGACCCGCATTTCGTTATTCTAAATAAGAACCCCAATTTTTTTTAAATTGCAGAATCGTAATCTAAGCCAATTTTCAAGGAAGTTAAAAAAAATTCATTCCTTTTGACAACTTTTTTAAAAACTCGATCATTTTTGCATTTTAGCTCCAAAAACTTGTTGATTTGAGCTGCGTGGGTATGAAAACGAATCTAAAATAGGGTTTATTATTTAAATAATAATGTCAAAGGAAAAAATTTGTTATAATAAAAAAAAAATCACTTAATTTTATGTACATATTTGTAGGTTGGTGCGTTACTTGGGACATTCCGCACAAGTCTTAAGGTTCGGATTTTTGGGGAAAATAAGGAATCAAAACAATTAGTTAATCCACCAAATCATCAGTGTAAAATCTTCAAACAAAAAAGAATCGATGATTGTACAGGCTCTTTATTTTACAAAAAAGATCGTAGCCTGAGGTAATACTCATTGCTTCATTCCCTTGAGTTGGAAGATGGGAAAAATTCGACGTTTGAAACATGATTATTACTGGAGAGAACCTGTGGAAAAATCTGCATATGTACTGCCTAATAGGTAAGTCCATAGGGGAAAAAAAGTATATATCTTTTCCTGGATAGGTTGGATTGAAAACTAGCACACCATCGTGATCCAACCAAAAAGGTCTCTTTGTCAAGAAAACTGTGCTTACTCACGTAATAGTTGGCATGGTCCATGGATCATGAATGATGCTAAAAGTTTATTATGAAATTACCTGCTGGATTTATTAACTAGCACGATGGGAGAAAAAAAGGGACCCAAGAAAAGACTTGTCAGAACACGAAATTTTATATTTTCTAAACAAAAACTAGTTTTAGGGACAAGTCTGTCCAGGTTACCCAAAACACCCAAGAATTAACAAAAATAATTATCATACCAGGCAACCTTTGATTCTGATAAAGAAATAACCCAATTAAGCGTCGGAAGGTGGCCCAAGATATCTGGAGCTGAGTTCAAAGACCTGATCCGGCCACAAGTTGAGGATCGTATCTTGGCTTCGGATATGTCGGGGGCGGAGCTACATCTAAAAAAAAAAAATTCCCTAATCAACATTTCAACATCGACGAAATGCATTCTGGATACTGACAAAGAAAATTGAACAATAAAACAGAATCGCGATAGTATATCCTCAAAAGTCATTTTCTCTCAAAATTATTCCAAAAATGCTCCTACTATTCAAAACAATCCATATCATAATTTCTTCTTTTAATTTTTAAAATTTACTAAAAAATTCTACACTATTTTTACTTGTTAAAACCCCTTAAAAGGTAAAACAAATCTAATCAAAGTATCTACTTGGTGCATGATGACCATGATCAGTTTAATCTATATGTAACAGAATTTTTTTTTACTTTTAACTTTATATTTTTTATGCTTTGCACTTTAGACTCAAGGCCCTTTAACAGAATTTTATGGTGTCCAGCTATTTGAAGCTTCATTTGCATTTTTCCATCAGTAAATAACTTTAAATAAATTTTTTTATAACAAGAAAACCTACAAAAATCCTGTTTTCGAACTCCTTAAAACCTTACGGTACCCCTTGATTTCGTTAAGGCACCAAATCAGCGGTTTTGATCATTACTGGAGGACTAACGAGTTGCTTGTTCACTTTTTTTTTTTAAAGACCACTTTACCAATTTTGGCAAAGACCTTTTTTTTTTATTCGTAAAAGCAACCTACACATTTCTAAAACGCAATTTAATTTTGGAATAGTTAAAAAACGTTTTTGGCTCAAAAAAATGATGCTATTTTGAAACATGGAAATGGCTCGTTAGCATAAGTGTTTACAAAATCAAGACATCTTAATGAATGTAAGATGTTTATCTCGGTATGTAGTTGTCTGCTAAACCGGCAATAAATCTCACGCCTTAAATGTACCTACTATTAAATAAAATGCATTTTTAATAAAGTTTCTGCGTTTCAAAGCTAAAAATTATACTTCAAAGTGAGGACATTCTTTTTGCTAAACTTGAGGGTTTTTTAGAGGATTTTTTTTTGTAAATGAAACGCCTAAAATGCAAAAGTTTAAACGAAAGATTTAAATTCTTTGAAATAGAATAAATAAAAAACTGGTTTGGAACAGTGGACTCGTTACTTTTGATGGTAAAATGTCAAATCTTAAATGCCAAACGTTAATGGAAAAAAAATAAAAAAAAAAATAATTAAAATTTACCTTATCCTTATTGTTTTTTATTATTATATTTTATTGTTTTATATTATGTAGGTGTCAATAAAATAAACAAACACACTGAACAGCATCACGAAGTCAACTGAAGATATAAGATTAGAATGAGGACTCCCACCTCTTTTTCACTCCCCCCTTCATCCGAGATCAAACTACATCTCGGCTTCTTCAACCCTGTTTTTTTCACCATTAATCCTCTCTCCCACCTGAGGGTGGCGACACCCCCGACCCCGGCTTTCGCATTCCCCCTTCGCTCTTTCAGAGGATGAGATGAAGAAAAAAAAACCCGAATCGGGATAATAATTATTGTCCTAGGTCTAGTTCCGCCAACAGGATCCTGTTTCGTCCGGTTATCAAAGAAGATCCTCCAAACATCTGTTTCATCCCCCTAACTTCTTTAGAATCTCAGCAAACGACTTTAAACTTTAAAAGGAATAATCAATAAAATCATATATCATATTCATAAGACATTCGATATCACAAGAACCCGATAAGTAGGATTTTCTTACCACTTTATTAGTTTTAACGATGAAAAAAGAGGAAATAACAATAAATCACGACACAGTCTCGTAAAGCAACTAATTTCCCTCTTATTTTTCTAATAATACTCGTACTCTAGGTTTAATAAAATTGTTTTCAAACTTACAATTGGTTTTGAAGTTCGCAAGTTGGAAGTTGGAGCAGTTTTAAAATTCGATATAAAGGTCGTCGACCCAGGACAATAACCTGATAGGCTAAAAACTGGTTTAAATTTGCAAAAGTGTTGAACTTTTAATTCAAAACCGTTTTTCGATCAGTTCATCCTTCTTCATTAGATTTTGTCCAAATCGGTAATTTTATGCAGAAAAATGAGTGGGCTGTGGAAATAGCTTTGGGAGTATCCGGATCACGATTTTATGGATTTTGAAGCCCTAAAATTACCTGAATTTGGAATCCTTGGCGAAAAAATAATGAAGTCGCTAAATTGGAAACTAAGGCGTTAATACTCATTTCCACGACCGGTACGCTCGGCGGGTTGAGCGTTCCTATTTCTATTGAAACGAGATAAAATCAACGAGTGGTTGAAGGGTCGAATCAAAACGTAGGAAGGGTTAATTTAAAAAAATTCGTTTTCTTACAAAGGGGTTCTGACGGGGTTTCGCAACGGAAGAGGAGGAGTCGTGCAACTCTTGCATAGATCAACCCATTATATGCACTTGTAGTTGCACATGCATTTGTACTATTCAAAAACTCGGAACCCCTGCTGAGATCATTTGCATATTATTTTATCCTCAAAGAACTTTTGAAAAATTACTTTTTTTGTTCAATTAGATTCACTTATTTAAATTATTTTTTTAAACTTGACTTTACCATCGTTTTGACAATTTGTGGTGGTTTTTGGTAAAATGTGTCGTTAGCGCCAGGTGTTTTTTTTTAAATCGAGACTTCATCTGTAATCTGATTACCAGGTGACAACTTGATGTAAGGACCGGTTGTTGGTCAGCTTGGGGTGCGAGAATGAGACAACAATCTGACCCACCCTATGGTAATTCTTTTTTTTTTTCCATGACATTATCCGCCCCAAATCATGTTAAAAACCCTTTTTAAGCGTTGCGAAAAAAATTGCACGACCCGTTATTGGAATCTGCCCTGGCATTGCAATTAACAGGTTTCAATCATTTTACCCAAAATTGTTGCAAATATATTATATAAAGATGGTTGGTTTGGGTGCTATTATGGGCTTTTTCTTCTTTGCCCCGGACATTACCTCGGTGAAAGCTTCCACCTTTGGCCCTAAATTTCCTTGATTGTGAACACATAAAAGTAATTCAGAATATCGTAATAACTAATAACTAATAAATATCCAAAATATGATGGGAATTGTCGAAATATATGAGTGTCGATATGCATGATGGGAAAGATCAAATTCCATGATGTGCATAATATTTACTTACTATCGAAGGAGAATACTGCTGAAAGACAGTAATCGGACGTGTGAGTCAGTAAGTTTCCGGTAGTGATCACTTTTGCAATGCGTTGTTCTGTTCGAAGTAGGGTGGCACTACTCAAGAGTGTTGCCAAAAGAAATTCGTATGTAAAAGTTATAGAAGACGGGAGGAAGAGAAAAAAAGATATGGTAAAGCAGCTGCAGAAGATGAGGAAGAAGATGAGTGTCCTGGGGAGGACGAACACGAGGGTCCAGAGGACGAAAACGAGAGTCAAATTGCAAAAAATTGAAGGAAATTGAGCATAATTGACCATTTTCCCCTGAAATGCTTTGATTTCACAGCATCAAACATGTGTAGAGTCATCCTATATGTACATATAACTAATCCCACCACGTCACTTACTAGGCAGTAGATAAATCATAGGTACATAGATTGAAATCACTAATATTAATTCTTTACCAAAACAAAAAATGGGGGATGTACATACTGTTATGATGAATTTCCCACGGATGACAAAAGGATGGCACTATTTCGCATAAAGACAGTTCGGTTACTCTGAAGGAGAGAGGAAAAAAAAGGCCAAGGATTCAAAAAAAGGTGGACAGGAATTAAATATGGGACCGCACCCCCCTTTTGTGGGGGAGAAGGAAAAGGGTGAAATTATTTCATTATCCGATCAACCCTAACCGGGGCCTTCCTGAAGAGTTGAACGGACAAGTAAAAAAAAAGTTGACTGTCTTGTTCCCAAATCTGAAACTTGGGCTGCAAAAAAATCCAA
Organism: Orius laevigatus; assembly: GCA_018703685.1. Lineage (NCBI taxonomy): Eukaryota > Metazoa > Arthropoda > Insecta > Hemiptera > Anthocoridae > Orius > Orius laevigatus. Next base: position 176,212 of record JAGWEN010000083.1, read on the forward strand.
GAGAGGACAAAAAGTTATTGCAGCTTAACGGATTTAGAGGACAAAGGATGTATCCCATGTCTCAGAAACGTTCTTTCTTTGGGGGTACATAATGGATACGTTTTTGGGGTGCTTAACCAAGTGGTACCAACTTAAAACTAGACTTTAGGTGAGGACAAGGATGAGGAGGATCTCACGAGAAACTTTTTTTTTTGGGAAATTTAAAAGAGTCCCGATTTTCTGAAAGAAATCTACCTAAAAGCCTGTCGAAGTTTTAAGTTTGTTGTAAACGAGATTTCATTCTAGCGGCCGACACGCGAAACGGCCGGATAAAAACGCGATAAATTTCCGGTAGATGGTGATAAAATGTACCTCCCGCCAGGTTTTTAAAATTTTTTATCTAACTCTCTCTCCCGAGAGTCCCTCTCACTCCTGCCCGTTCCGATTGAACATTTCCAACTTTGATCCCTTTCATTTCTTTCAGTTCTAGTGTTACACTCGTGAAAGCCACTTCCACCGCTTTGCCAATTTTTCTCTTTACACTTCAAAGACTATACGCTCAAAACTTACGAGTCTTTCATCATCTTTTAATCGAGACTTTTTGACCGATTTTTTATGGGAACGTTGTAAGTATTTTCTTTTATCTCTCCCTGTTGATTTTGCATCAAATTTTATATTTTTCCGAAATTTCCTCATGCATCTTCGAGAGTTTAAGGTTTTCCCCATTTCTAAATTTTCTATTTCAAGCCACAAAAAATATCCTTATAAAATTTTCACACCCGGGAAAATTTCTTCGAAAAGGAAATCTTATTTTTAAATTTTAATGGATTTCTAAAATAAAGATAACGCTTTGGCTGTAAATTACAGTCTAGTATTATTTGTACACCAATTAGACACATTTAATGACTGATTTTTTAATGACGTTCCTAAAGAGTCACAAATTTTAAAACAATAATCTTAAAAAGAGACTCTGCTCCCTGCAAAATTTAGGCTAAAAGTTAAGGAATTTTTCAGGTAGAAGTTTCGTGTTATCAAGGTCTGGAATCTTGGGTTCCCAATTTCTAATTGAATTCAAAGATAACGTGAAATAGAGATGAGAAATCCCTGAGAGCATCTTAAAATTTTTCATGATGACCATGATCTTCTTGCTCTTCTTCCTCTTCAGTCTCAGGGCTAGAGTCCTAGCTTGTCCTCCTAAAATTCTCCACAGAATAAAATTTAAAACCTTTTCAACTGCATACATTAGGTGCATTGTCTTCAGATGACAATGTTCTGTAATTTTTCATTAGCAATGATTTGTTAAATTTTCGTGACACCGATTATATTAAAAGAACAAATTTTCAATTTTTCCGACCTAGCTAGAATTAAATTTGGAATTTTGCAATTCTAAATTAAAAATGTCACATCGTGACTACTCAATAACCGCTCACTCCGATATTTGAGACTCATAAATCAACCTTTTGAAATATATTTGACACAAAACAAGAGTGTTATAATAACGGGAAACGTCCATTTTGAAGGTCAAAATGAGGTCGTGGTTTTTATTTTATTACATAAAATACTTAAAATTAAATATAAAAATATTTTTTCTAAATAGGTAGATAAAAGTAGTTTTTTTTTTTGTTATAGGTTTTATAAAAATTATTCATCGTTGGGTTTAAATGCGACAAATCCATGAAACGAATTGATTCATAAGTGATAAAAATGTGGAATACAATGCACGTGCGAAGAGTGATAACCTTAAAAATCGACATAAAAATTATAAGGAAAAAACCTATTTCCTCTCGATAAGCTCTTTGCTCGTCTAGGTTTTCTTAGAGATAGTCCTTATATCATGTCAGAGAAAAAAAATGTAAGGATATCTTTTATCATCAAACAAACGTTTTTAATTACATACAGGTAGTTAATCCTTATTAATTATTTTTTAAGTAGGCAATTTGAGCTTTCAAGGGTCGAGAGCTTCCAAAATAAACCGGTTTTTGGATAATAACAGAAATTTTGAAGAAAAAAGTTAAACCATCAATCACTCAAATTGGTGAAACCCATTTATGTATGCGAATTCGAGGTAAAATCGGTTCGATCATCCCTGGATGTTTGATCATGTATGGCTCAGGGATTGTTTAACTTGAGCCTTCCAATTATTATTCTTGAAGAGGAAAACTAGACTATTAGCTTCTTTTTTCCAAGAATTTTTAATTGCAATCTTATTTATTCATTTGTACTTCTTTTCGAGGAAAATGATTTCCTGAGGGCCGAGGACTCAAAACCGACAAAAATGTAAATCTCGCGATAGCATCCGACCGTGAAAAGAAAAACAGAAAGAAAAAAAAAAGTCGCTTTTAACTTGCAAAATTCACGGATTTAAATTTTAGGTTATCTCTAAACTGAATTAGACCCTCAAAATCGTCAAGTACAAAAGGAAACCTGATTTCTGTGAGTTTTCAATTGAAAAGAAGTCAAGGACCTCAGTTAAGAAATTTTTTAACGTTCAGATGACCTTAGATGACGCCTCATTATCTTCTAGGGTCCATTCTGCACGTAGAAACGATAGGTTTGAGGGGAAAAACCAGATTACTAGACTAATGGACGTGATTAATTTTACTCGTTTCAGACTCGTTAACGTGACCGTACGACAAACATATTTTTCAAAAGTACAGAGGAGCCAGAATCTTTAACAATTTTTAATCTAGACCAAAATTATGTGCAGTATCTTGTAACCAGGGATTTTTATCATTTTTAAAAATTATTTTCACTGCTTAGGGAGGTACCTACTTCTTATGCAACTTGTGGTGACCACTGAAGGTCCACGGCCTGAATTGGGCGTGAAAAGGGTGAACGTGAAAACGAGAGCTTTGGAACATTTTTATTCGGTATCTTAGATGTCGTAAGAATGTAAATGTCAGTTGCACCCGGTTCTTCATAAAGTCGACTGACTGACTTTCTCCGACGAAGGCGAAACCCGGTAACGGGCTAGAGACCCCACCCTCGCCGCTTCCCCACCGAAAAAACACCCTCAACTAATTATCCCTCTTTTATTTCTCGCTCCGTTCTAAATCAAATTTTTCGATTTATAATCGAACGACGCCCTTTTTTTGGGGCGTGTTCGCGACTTTCGCCTATATAATATATCGCGATTTCGTATGCAAGAATTTCACGCGGAAAAAATTATTTTATTGTTAAAAAAATACAAAATAAAACACAAGGTTGGTGGGTACTTTTTATTCGAATTTGATACTTATTATCGGATACGATATTCAAATTTTTCTTTTATCATCTAAAAATACTAAACTTGAAACAACTTTTATTCTTCCTTTTAAAAATTCGCATCCTCCTACAAGTCCGACTACTTTTATTTCAAATATTCGTGACTGCGGACAAAGAATCTATTTAACCAAATGTTATGCAAATGAAAGATCATTGCAGTCTAGTCATTAGGGAAGGGAGAAAAAATCTTTTCAATCGTTTATAAAGGCCTCCTCTGATAAAAATGACTTAAGACTGACCCAGTTTTTAAAAAGCGCCTCGATTTTTTTTTTATATAATCCATGATCTGAACGGAGGGAGAAGGTAACAATACAAACCAAGCGTAAAATAATAACGCAACGACTTTAAACTTTTTTACAACTATTACGTTTCGATTCTTCATGAAATCGTAGAACGAAAACATCAGATCAGTAAACTGTAGAAAAAACTACAAAAAGGGTAGCACTTTTTTCTATATTTCTTGACAGTTTTTCCCTCATAGATTTACAAGTGAAATCTTTCAATAGTTGCTCCCATATCCATCATTTAGAAATGACATTTCTAGTGAGAACGAGACCATCTATCTCTGGAGAGAGGTTTGTCGAAAACCATTTTTGGCGTTGATAAACGAGTAGGATCTATGAAAAATTGGCGAACCTCTCAAAAATTGAAAGAATGAAAAATCTCTAGAATGTTCTTGATCTGATGTCAATATTTTATAGTTTTTTAAACTGGATATTGAACACGTGAATTCCAAAATATTGCCTTCTTCCTACTTTAATAATATTTCTTAAATTTATTTATTTATTTTTTTTTTTAATTCTAGATATTTGGTCATGGCTTGGAGTTTCTAAGAAGACAAAACTGGAAGGACACGAGAAAGTAAGTTTTTGTTATCCTCAATAATACCAATTCCAGTCCAATAAATTTAAGAGATAATAAAAAATAAAGTACCTATAATAATAAAATATAAAAAAGATATCCTTGAAAAGAGACATTTTTTATACGGTTTTTTGAAGTAATTATCATCGTATTGTTTTCTTGTGTAGATATCGCTAAAATATTATGAATAATTCATTTCATTAATTTTTTTTCCTCCTTTTCTCTCTCGCCTATAAAATGTTGACCGTTACAAAACGAAATTTTGAAATGCAATTTGTGGGTGGGTCGGGTTCCAAAGCGACCTTTTTTTTTATTATTAAGAAACCTACGTGATTGATGTCAGAAAATAATACATTTTCAAAACAATCTTGCATCGGATGATGATTAAAAAGCATCGATTTTTTTTACAAGGTCCGCCACCGTAGAAAGTGAACGATTTCAATTCAGGTTTCTATGCCGGACTACGTCACGCCCACAATTCAGATTGTTATCTCAGAAAAAAAAATTTTGTGACCTATGATAATGCAGTTTTTGAGATAAAAGTATTGATCTTTTTTTATAAATTATAAATAAAAAATTAGCAGTTACGTGATTTATGGCATTTAAATTTATAAACATGAAGATATGGAAAGCTTGCTGATATCAATCCCTAGCTACTTTTACCAGGACATCCTGATATCGCTTTTTAGCTTCGTACTTGACCCCAAAAATCAACTCGCCCAATTATCGAGTTTAGTATTAGGTAATTTTTTATGCAACTTGATTTTCAATAAAGGTCGGTTTCTCGATGACATTAATTTTCCTCCTTTCTAATGAAACTAAAACCGTAAAGTCTAATTCTATAATTACCAGTACCTACTTATCGAAGGAATAGTATAGTATGACTGAAGGATTTTTTCTCAATTATAAAGTTCAAGCTGACTTCAAGGCATTTAAGAGCTTAAGGTCGTGATCACTTTTTACGTCATAAAAAAATTTTTATGTTGTTATTTTGTGTATTGGTACAAAAATAATGAAAGATCGGTTCGATCGTTGCTGAGAATCGAGTTTAAATCATTTTCTTAGAGAAGAAAATAAGCGGAGGAATAAAGAGAAATGGGAAGTTCATTATGATTACCGTGACCCAGACGGTGTAGCCCGTTACCTTGTATGAAATTCCTCAATAGGGGGAGGGATGTCCGGTCATGGGTTTTGAGGCGGATTTAAACGGACGTCTGCGGGAACTTATATCAGCTGATTTGCTTTCACTTTTATCCCACCTTCTACCTTTAGAAGCTGACTGACAGTGAAAGTATAGGCTTTGGCTTTCTTTATCCCGACGATTCCAGATTCCGTTCACTTTTAACGGTTGTCCGAAATCCTCCTCCGCATCCGCGTTATGGATTATGGTTCCTTTCTTCAAAAAGTCACCAAGGATAAGCGTAGAAGAGCTAAGTTCCAGGATTTCAATTTCTTTTGAAAATCTTCTAAAATCAAGGTTTTCGGTAACAGTAGACTAATGGAAAACGTAAATAGAAATTACGTTAAAAACTTGACAAATGCGATTAAAATAATTAATTAGCGAAACCTTTTTAATTTCACTTCCTAATACCCGTTTAGTTGAAATTCCGTCATCGGCGGCCGCGTCCGTTCTTGGAATTTTACCTAACGACACTGACCAATTTACCGATTGTAGAAGCCTGTTCGGGCTGCTATTTCGTTGGCTTACGTCCCCAAGAAAAAAAAAAAGTTTTCTGTATTCTCGCCTTCACTTCTTTTTTCGAAAGCAGTACCGCCGGTTTTTTCCCCTCAATTTTTTTACCCCCCTCGCTTTGAAATAAAAGAAAATTAAGCGTTTTCTAACCAAAAAGTTAAAAGATTGAAATTGGAAAGTGTGAACAATCGGTCGGTAGGAAAAACCTTTCACTTGTTAACTTCGGATACCAATGGACCGCAATATCTTACACAAAATAATGAGAGTTCTCCCGTTTACCATTGTTTGACTTTTAAAAATATAACCATTCTGAAAAAATTAGGCCGTTCCCTTTTTTTAAATCCGGTTTTTAACAAGATTTGTCTTTAAAAAAAAAAGAAAAATCGAGACATAACTTGGTCTTTTAATGCCAAGGTTAAATTGAGTTCGATTTGGTTGGGAAGGGAGGCCACTTTGGAAAATATTTCAATCCTTGAACTTTACCAACCGTTAACTCCCTTTGTCAACTTATAAACCCCGCTGAACGGAAGAAGTCCTTTGCCTTCAAAATTTCTTTTAATTAACTTTTAATAGGTGTTTTTAAATAAGTAGTATAGTCATTGTGTAGAAAAAGAGAGATTTCTGAGCGAAGCCGGACATTTACACCATTCCACTGCACCCAATCATTTGCACATACCAGTTTTTTAATGCTGTCGTTAATGCCACTTAAGTATACTATTGGTATGCGACATACCGGCGTGCAATACTTCAATGGACCAGGTTTCCCATTCTTATCAAGGTTCAATGTTATTCTGTCCCTCGAATCCAGAGGTCTAGAATCAGAATGTCCCTTAGTAGCCTTCACAAACAACTCCCAGGTTTGGTCCATCCAAACACGATTCAGTGTCCCACTCTGTGGGAGTTAGGTCGTAGAGGTCAGATGAGGCCCACCTATAGAGGTCAGATTTCCACTTACATATATAGGTCCTGTAATAGAGGTTTTTAGGCCTCGAGAGGGTGTGACCGGAATTTTTTCCTATTTATGGAGGTTTCCCACTATCCAGATTCGATTGTAGTTGTCTTAATTAAGAATCAACAGTAACAGACGTGGAAATGTTTGGATAAGCTGATTTGCTTGGCTTAGAAGAGATCTGGAGCAGAAGGTGGCTTGGTTCTGAAGATCTTAAGGATGTTGCTGATCGTACCAGATTTCAGAGGTCTTTAGGATTCAGACAGCTTACCTTGGTTACGTTACATGACATATAAGCTTTTCTTGATTTTTTAGAGAGCTGATAATGTAGCCCGTTTGTCTTGTTCTTAATATTTGAGGATGCTGTCACTTTTATCAAATTTTGAATTTTTATTTATTTTTATAGGTAAAAACATACCTACATATCTGATTTCACTCCTGATTAAATTTTCACGCTCATTACAGTACAAATTAGATTTGCTAACACTAGAACTCCCATTTTCTAAGCTCCAGGAAAATGAATGCCTGAATGCAATTAATTTGTAGGTCCGTCAAATAGGCCTGTTACCATGAGAGTACCTTTTTTGGCCAAACCTTTTTACACGTTTCAATTAATTAATTGAAGAAAAACGTTGACAAATGACGGAAATGCGGGATTCGAAGAGGGAAAGTAAGGAGAGCAGCGGCCTGAGTTAACAGTTAGACATGCGGTTTAAAAGTCCTTGGCAAGGTCGGATCTCGCCTCTCACTCCAGATTGTTCTTATTTTAGAATATTTAATAATAAAAAAAAGCTATCTCATTCGAAACTCATTAAATTCTTATTTAGGGTGGAGCCAATTTTTTTTTCTTTTTCGCCTTTTTTTTATTTAATGCCTATCAAATTTGCATTTTTCAGTCTTAAACCTTGAATTTCTGGCTGCATTATGCACATTTACGACAGAAATTTTATAACCCGTTTTTCAAATTGTCAATTTTTTTTATCCTAAATTTGCGTATCACTTTTTAGTTTTATCTTTTTTGAAGAACAATAGGTACGTAAGTTTTATCATTTTGAAAGGGAAAGTATAGGCGGGGGAGTTTTATGTTGGAAATAGAAAAAAATTTTAATACTTTTTTCTCAGTACCCTCAACAGTTTCGACATTTCGTTCCTACTTCCTTGTATCAACGGATGCCAATCCACAAACTTCCTTTACTATTTTTATTCCGTTTAAAAATTTATCGCTTGACCTATTATTTTAACGAGTTTGTACAAATTTCATTCAGCGATCCGGAAGTTTTCTGAATGTCACGATTCCAATAACTTTGGAGAATTAAAAATTTTAATGTTTGTCTTTTATAAAAATTCTTACTTGCATAAATCCTCGGAGTAGAACAAAGTTTCATCTATAACGACAAGGTGAAAGGAAACTCTGTTTTAGAAAGTACATCTCTTAAAATGTGTCCGCATTTTGCTTAACTTAAACTTAGCATGAAACAGAGCAGTAAAACTTGGAAAGCTCATAGAAAAATGTCGCCCCTGGAGAGTCTTAAACGAACTAATCTTGGTTGCAAAATATCCTCCTCAAAACGATAACCTTAGCATATTGATAAACTTCAATGATGCAGAGTGAAAGCACATTCCAAGACATGTGACAACCTGAAGCAATTTTCCAAATAACTGGTGCATTGTTCTCAAGGTGATATTTGATGAGTATAATTTTTCCCAACCGCTGAATCCCCTCTTATCCTTTTTTTAAAGTGTGTTTATTCCATTTCCTTCTCCTTGGCCTTCTTTCTTTCCGAACCGAGCCGTTACGAAATTAGACTTGCAAGTCGTGATTATTAAAGAAGATCCTTTTCGTATTATTATTACTTCATTGTCCTTGCTGACATTTTTCTTTTTAATTTTGTACGCTTTAATTGTTTAAAATGCCCTCACGGATTGTTTTGGAAATAAAAAAACTCGCGATCAGCAAAATTACATCACGGTTGTCAGTCTTCCAAAAAGCGTTAGCGATGCCCAAGAGGTAGAACGATTAACGCTAATTGATTTTTGATAATTTAATTAATTGAAATTTGTGTTTAGGATGAGATCTTGCGAAATGCTGCTGTCAGGATCGGACTCCAGCTGCAAGACGCCCGAAATTTGGGCAGCCGATGAAGAAGACGACGAGGAAGACGATATAAACTACATAAAGATCTCATCTAAACAAGGTTTTTATTTTTTCTTTCTTGCTCCACTTTTAAGAAGGCACAAAGTTTCATACACTTTTTTCGCGACTTTTTTTCTGATTTCCTTTTGGTTTGTGCCCTGACCGTATCGATAGCTTACTCGAGTTTCACGAACCTCGACCTAAATATTAAAAGATGATATTTAAAAAATTGTTTTTGTACATAAAAGAATCTCTTTTTTATTCTTGTTTGCAAAAGTTGATCCAGAAATCCAAATGAAATGTTTAACGTTGACAAACAAATGAGGGGAAACAAAAGGCAGATGTTTTGATGTCAGCTCAATGTCAACTTTCGTCAAAAATATCGTTTTATAGTCCATTTTCTTATTTGGAAATAATTTTGGTCTAAAAAAGATCAATTTTAAAACTCGGGAGAGCAAGGGAAAAATGGGGACCTAATTATAAATGTGTTGCTTATTTCATTACTTACTTTACTTTATTATACATCAATAGAATCATTTTAATCGATTAAAAATTTTATTGGAGAGATGAAGAACAGAGATACAGTTCAAAGATAGGTACATAAAAAAAATTATTTCCAATTTCAAATACCGGTTAAAAAATGACCATTACATCAAAACTATTGGTCAGATCGACCCCAGATCATTTTAATTTAAGATTATTAAAAAGGAAAGGAAAATGCCAAAAAGAAACATTTTCACGTTTTTAGCCCATACTCAAATTTTCTAATAAAGTGGATTCTAATAAAATTTAAGTTTGGAATTTTATCTAGGACTGGACTCAATAATGCTTTATTTTTGCTTTTGATTAATATTAAAACACGAGTGGGCCCACATTGTCAGAAATATGCGGGTTTGAATTTTTTCGTTATCATTAAAAACAAAAGATTGATAGCGAATATTGCCAATATAAAAAAAAGAAATTGTGCAACGTTTTATAAAAAATAAAATTTTATTACCTACTTGTGAGAAAAGGTTTGCCTATTAAAGTTTTAAAGATTATGAGTTAATGACAGTTATTATATTAATAATAGCTTGTTTTAACCTTTTGGAAATTTCTTGGAAGTTAAAAATTTTGTTTTTGGTTGCAGACTCAGAAAGCGATTTGTCAGACGCGGATTCGTTAAAAAGGTCGAAACAAGAAGGCGGAAAGGGAGGCGGAAAACGGCGATGCCTTCTCGGGAGCGGGCCGCCCTCCTCGGGCGGAAAACGGCGGCGCCAAGGACTCTCCGCCCGCGAAAGGAATCTTCGGAGGCTAGAATCTAACGAAAGGGAACGAATGAGGATGCATTCCCTCAACGACGCTTTTGAGGTATAGAAGACCCTCATCATAAGTTTACAAGTCCATGATAAAACAAAAAACACCATACTTTCCTCATTTCGATTAAATAAAAAAAGAAAGTTTACGTAACTTGAACGTGTCCAATAAATAATAATTATTATTTATTACTTACATATACATAATATAAAAAAAAAGTGAGTATTCCAGATATGAATAAAAAGAAAGTCCTTGATCTATTTAAATATGAAATTCATTTGTAAAGTTGAATGTCAGCTTTGAATCGGAGCAAGATTTTGATCTTGGCTTGTCCCGAGGGTGTGAAAGTCAGGAGTTACACAATTTATTTTTGTTGTACAAGCACGTTTAAAAAAAATTTTGTTTCCCTCACAAAATGCATATTTAAATTTTAAAAGCTGAACTTTGGACCTTCTTGAAAGCTAATACATTCAAACTTTTGATCAGAATAAATTTAAAAGATTCGATATTTTTGTTTTAGCAATTACGAGAAGTGATTCCGCACGTGAAAATGGAAAGGAAACTCTCGAAAATCGAAACTTTGACGTTAGCCAAAAACTACATAATGGCCCTTACAAACGTCATTTGTGAAATCAGGGGAGACGAGAAGCCTTATACGTACGTATTTTCTTTACTATTCATGTTATTCTAATTAGTTGGTCGTTTTGGCTCTTATAAACATGACCTTTACAGTATAACCTAAACAATTAACATGCTAATAAGTAATAACCTTTACAATATAACCTAAAAAAGAGTTTAGGTTTTGTAGGCTTTTTGAGAGTACAATTCGCATATCTATTGAAAAGCTTACTAAATAGGTACATACCTAGCTAAAACTTTGTCAGCGATCATGCCTCATAACGCCTTCTCTGAATGAAAATACTATCACCACAACACGCGGAAACTAAGAGATTTTTACTCACAAATTTTGTTAAATAACTGCAATTAAGTCATAAAAAACCTTATCATGAAAATTTCACTATCATTTAAACAATGATCTCTAATTTTGACCTTGCATTATCCGATGTTTCAGATTCCTTGATGTCGAATGCAGCGACAATAGTAACAACGGAGACGACCTCGAGCAGAACAACAACTCAATGTTTCAAGAAAACATGGAGCCCAGGGAGGAAGAGCTGCTGTCTGTGGAATAATTTTTAAAACACTGGCTTTACTCATTTAGGTTCTATGAACCAAAAAGCCTTTCAGGAATATTGTGATAAAAAAAATTTATACCAGAAAGTTATTTTATGTATCGACTTAAATTATAGTATAAAATGAAAATATTTTGTTCTTGTAAGTACTAAATTTTTGTGTGTTTTTTCTTTTCTTTTTTTTAGCTTTGCGAGTTTAGTTAAAAATTTTGGTTGTGTAACTGGCAAGTAGCGATTAAGTTGCAAACCTTCTCAAAACCATAACCTTCACATTTTCTCAGTGGAGCCCAGTTTCACTACATCTTTCAAAAATACAATTTTCTTACCTACTGAACAAACATCTAATTTTTGGTGCTTAAAATTTATGATTTATTTTAATTTAGACACATTAAGGTTATAATTTTGCGAAGATTGGTTTTGGAACAATCCAGAAAAAACTTGCATTGCCAGTTCAATAGTATTTGTGTTAATTATAAAATGTTTGTTACGGTTGCACTTAAATTTCTTTTTTATATTAAATTTCAACACATAAATTATTTATTATGTATAATTTTTGCAATAGTGTGATGTTTAAATTGTCAACGATTTTTTTTTTATTGGTTAAAGATGGAGTCATATTTTATGTTAAAGTTTGTGTTACCATTTTTAGAAGCAATTATTTTCCCTAGATTCGCTGACTGGGAGAGAACACGAATATTTTTATATTCAAAACAAAAATTGTGGTATTTTTTGTTGTTACGAATTCGTACAGAATGTTAAATTCGTAATGGAGGAATAAAAGAAAAAATTTTCTTAGCTTTTCCTTTATTTTAAAAACCCACTGACACCACTGAGCTGTATTCTCGGGCATTTTTTTAACGAGAAAAAATGAGAAAAACGACAAAAATTGACGTCAAAAGTAGCAAAATTGTACTTCTACTGAGCAATTTTCTTGGACCATGATATCAGCCAGCAGGGGTGGACTGGGACCTTAGGGTGTGGGTGGGTTTTCTGTTAAGGGGGCGCCCGGTTGAGCGGCAGAACATTTTGACAGAAAATTGGCTTTTAGAAAAATATATTCAGCAAAAACAGAGGTTCCCAAACTTTTTCACAGTGCGCCCCCCCTTTTAAACAAATTAAATCCTTTGCCCCCCCCCCCCAAGTTTTGAATGTTAACTTTGAGGTTTTTGGATGAAATTTGGGTTTTAAAATGTTGATTTTGAGGTTTTTGACAAAAGAAATTGCACTTAAAACGTTGATTTTTAGATTTTTTTACAAAAATTGGTCTTACAACCATGATTTGGAGGTTTTTGACGAAAAATTGTCAATTTAAAGTTCATTTTGAGGTTTTTTGACGAAAATTAGGCAAAATATTATAAATGTTGATTTTGAGGTTTTTGACGAAAATTTGGCTTTATGAATGTTGATTTTGAGGTTTTTGGACGAAAATTAGGCATCTTAAATGTTGATTTTGAGGGCTTTTTTGTTTTTGTTTTTTCACGAAAATTTAGCTTTTAAAATGTTGATTTTGAGGTTTTTGGACGAAAATTAGGAATTATAAATGTTGATTTTGAGGTTTTTGGACGAAAATTAGGAATTATAAATGTTGATTTCGAGGTTTTTTGACCAAAATTAAGCTCTAAAAAAAAAAAAAAAAATGTTGATTTTGAGGTTTTTGGCGAAAATTTGGCTTTTTAAATGTTGATTTCGAGGTTTTTGGACGAAAACTAGGCTTCATAAATGTTGACTTCGAGGTTTTTTGACCAAAATTAAGCTCTAAAAAATGTTGATTTTGAGGTTTTTGACGAATTTTAGGGGATATTTGCACACACAAAAATCTTGAGCTTTCCCACACCCCCCGGGCCAGTCCGCCCCTGTCAGCCAGCCATGAGGTGTCCCGGAAAAAATGATGATAGAAAAATCACAGAGTAATTTATGCCTGATCTAGGTAGATCAAATCATTTTGATTCATGTAATTTGTTAAAATTTCCCTTTTCTTAACAATTTTTTCGGTTCAGACATGTTCTGACAAAACACCTGTTGGTCTATGGTTGAGGATTGGATGAGAATACTGAATAGATGGCGTTTTTTTTTTCGTTGCTTAAGATTGTGTTGGCAAAACTGCTAACCTGGTGTATAACCTTACCTTATCAAATTTCGTTATCATATGTAATCTCAAGGCTCAAGCCAGAAACATAAAATTCAAAATTTTTTGAACTTTCTCGAATGTAGCCCAAGGAGGAAGATGTCAGCCTTATTGAGGTCCTTAATTCGTAATTTAACCGTTAGAAAATGGCCAGTGAAGAAGGTGAGGCACTTCCGATCTTTGCCCATCGCTACGCAGACCGCCATTCAAAGAAGGCTCGTCCCAGGCAGAAGAGAGGCCATCATCCTCACTGCCCTCGCTGGCACCCTTGCCGTCGCCAAATGCTCATCTATAAATCCTAAAAATAAAGGTTTTCACTTTTCTTTTCACATTCTTTCTCACATTTTGTGCTTTTTCAGAAAATATCTACTTCAAATTAGTGAAGAGCGGATGCGCTGAAGAACTGAGGAAGTTTTTGACCCAAAATAACTTCGATGTGAACAAGCGGCATTTTCTTGGATGGACCGGACTTCATGTAGCTGCTGTCAATGGTCACCATGAAATCATAAAAGTTCTCTTAAATGCTGGCGCAGATCCAAATTTGGGTGACGAATATGTCAACATGTACAGAACAGCTTCACAGAAAGGACTTCAAACTGTAGATGGTAAATTTATATCCTAAATACCATTTTAATCATTTTTTCTGGCAGTTCTTATTCAAAGGGAACACGAATTTTCGGAGCATTTGCGACCCCAAGGGAACTTCGTTGGTTTTACTGCTCTTCATTATGCAGTCCTGATAGATGATATGGAAAGCGTGACTCTGCTTGTCGATGGAGGAGCGAATCCGATGATAGAGGCTTCAGGCCAGACACCTTCAACGCTTGCAAAATCTGAAGAAATCAAGCAGTACCTTCAAACAGAATGTGAAAAAGTACAAAAAAAAGACGTATTTTTGTGTTTTCTAAATGTCATTTTAGTATGAAGAAGTGATGAAGAAGAAAGAAGCAGAAGAACGGCGTAAGTTTCCTCTGGAGCAGCGGTTGAAACAGTACATAGTCGGACAAGAAGGAGCAATAACGATTGTTGCATCTGGTAACATCAATTTTGGTTGTTTGATTTTTTTAAATTTTAATTATTTTCACAGCGATTAGAAGGAAAGAAAATGGCTGGGCTGATGATGAGCATCCGCTTGTCTTCTTGTTTTTGGGCTCCTCTGGAATCGGGAAGACAGAATTGGCGAAACAAGTCGCCAAGTACATTCATAAGGATAAAAAGAACGGTTTCATTAGGTTAGACATGTCCGAATATCAAGAAAAACATGAAGTGGCAAAATTGATTGGCGCACCGCCCGGTTATGTCGGCCATGATGCTGGTGGCCAATTAACGAAGCAGCTCAAATTGTGTCCGAATGCCGTCGTTCTTTTCGATGAAGTCGACAAAGCTCATCCAGACGTCCTTACAGCTTTACTTCAACTTTTTGACGAAGTAAAATTCACAAAAAAAATTAATATGAATGAAATTTATTTAATTTTAAGGGACGATTGACAGACGGGAAAGGAAAAACAATTGAATGCAAAGATGCCATTTTTGTTATGACTTCAAATTTAGCATCGGATGAAATCGCCGAACTTTCTACTGATATTAGATCTGGGAATATAATTCCTCTCAAAAGTATGTGCTAGATTTTAATAGGTTTTATAAAATTTTTTTAGATGTAGATATCCAGCCTGAAAATATAACGATTTCCAAAGATTTTAAAGAAAACACAGTCCGCCCGATTTTAAAGAAGCACTTTAAGAGAGATGAATTTCTCGGACGGATAAATGAGATAGTTTATTTTCTTCCATTTTCAAATTCGGAGCTGCACAAATTGGTTTCGAAAGAGTTAGTCTATTGGGCGAACAAGGCGAGAAACAAACATAAGATCGAACTCAACTGGGAGCCGGACGTCGAAGCGGTTCTGGCGAGCGGTTACAATCTTCATTACGGCGCCCGAAGTATCAAATATGAAGTGCAGAGAAAAGTCGTTAGTCAGTTAGCAGCCGCTCAAGAAGCAGGTAACTTCAATAACGTTCAATTTCTTCAAAAAATTATAAAAAATCTTCAGGCTTCATCCGACCTGGCTCCGTCGTCAAACTTTACGTTTTTTGGCCATCAGAACAAGGAGCGGAACCGGTCATCAAAATGAAGTTAAACAAAGACGGAAAAGGATTTATAGACTGTGATTCACCTTTGTTTCAAGTTAATTTTATTGATAGAAATTACCAAAATATTAAACAAAAACGTTAACTTATGTTTTATTTATTTTCTTACAATCATATTCTTTCCAAAAATTTAAGTTTTTCTTGACCTTAATAGTTTTTATAAGCTGAGTGAAATTTGATTAAAGAAAAGCTCAAAATGGGCAATTTAAATGCTAGCGTGAAAGCGGATTCCGACATTTTTCCCGAACGCATCGACATTTTTCCAGAAGAAAAACTCTCAACATATCCAGGGACTGTTGAAGACATGCTCAAAAAATGCAAAGGTATTTTAGAAATGGTTGATTTTGAAAACTTTTGTTTTTATTTAGAGATTTTTCCGATCAATTTTGAGGGAGCGAAGCTCACGTTTCAAAAAGCGTTTAGCAACCATCTGCAGATTTCTCAGTCGCTCAATTTGAGCAGCCTCTCGGGGGCAGGTTGCAGGATAAGTGCGACCTACGTCGGTAACGATCAGATTGGACCGAATGAGATCTATCCGGTTTTTGTGGGTGAAATCGATCCGTCTGCGAATTTTAGCGGACGTATGTTCCTCAGACCTTATGAGAGGCTTATTGCAAGAGTTGATGCTCAGGTTCTTATTTTTGCACTAAAAACTTAGAATTTCCTCAATTCATGAGTTCTGATATCAGGTCCAACAAGGAAGTTTTGGCACGAATGCAACCTTAGATTACAGAGGAGATGATTTTTCAGCTTCATTGACAGTTGTACAGCCCAACCCGATCAACTGCACTGGTAAGTGCAGTTTAAACGTTCAACCATGAAACCACATCGAAAATTAAAATGTCCATAACTTCCACAATTTTTGAGCAATTTTATTGATATTTATATCGTTGGAAAGCTCTTTAAAATATCTTTCTAACACTATAAATAATGATAAAATCGGCCAAAAAATGTGGAAGTTACAGGTGTTTAAAAGGTGAATGTGTTGAATGTGATTGAATGTGTTGAATGCAATGAAAACTCTTTAGGTGTTCTTGTCGGCCATTATCTTCAGAAATTTTATAAAAACGTCGATCTCGGTGCTGAAATTATTTATCAAAAAAGCCCCCACATTCCTGGAGGACAAGCTGCATTTACGTCCTTATGTGGAAAATATACCGGTTTATTGAACTACCAAAAAATAACATTTTTTGGACAAGTTTTTCAGGCGAGAACGGCATTTTTTCAGTTTTTATGGGACCCCATAAATTTTATTTGTCTTATTATCACCGAGCTAGCCAACAAGTTCAATTCGGGAGCGAATTCGAGACCGATTTTATGAGTAATAGTTCGGTCGCTACTCTAGGATACCTGATTGACATACCGAAGGCGAATTTGGTTTATAAAGGTACAGCGAAACAATTTTTTATTATCATTTTATATAAATTTTAGGAATGATTGATTCGAATTGGAATGTGGGCGGAACTTTGGAAAAGAGTCTTTCGCCAGCGCCTTTCTCGTTGTCCATCAGCGGAACTTTAAATCAGATGAAGGATCAATTCCGCCTCGGCATCGGATTCACTGTGGGATCATAAATTTTTCCCTGAATAAAATTTCTCAGAATGCCCTTGATTCCTTGATTGCATAAGTTGTAGGGTCAAAATGACCCTTTTGAGGAAATTTAGATGTTCGAATAGAGGGTTGAAATACAATTTAAATCAGCTGGATGTAAATTGTAATGGAGTTGAATTCAACAGTGTTGTAAAAAAGTCCCTCGAAAGTTGTCAAAATTTCCCTTTTCTACACAATTTTCCTGGTTGCCTCTATTTTCCAAAGAAACAGTGCAAAAGAATGAAAAGGATTAATAAAATCCGTCGACTTTTGGCTAAAAAAAGTATTTTTATTGTTTAAAAATGTAAATTAATGTTAAAAGTTTAATGTTAATGTTAATGTTAAAAATGTAAATTAATGTTAAAAGTTTCCCTTTTTCCTTCCGAAAAAAATGTCCTTGCACCGAGAGTGCACTCTGTATTTTAGTTTCTGAATCATGACACGGTTGCATGACACCTGCTGATAACTGATAACGTTTGTTTATTTTTAATCAATTCTACTCAAAATAAATGACGTAAATTCGTTTTAAAAATAAAAAAATTATATCTATAGATACATTTATTGATAAACAATTTATCTATATGCTGATAATCACGATACGATGAATTTTATAAGTTTTTCTGATGATTATTTTAGCATTATGATAGCGTTTTGTGTTGTCTTTTTGGGTTTAGCTTTGAATTATTTTTTGAGAAGTGAGCAGGGAATTGCGTATTTTTTAAAAGGTTCTGAGAGGAAGCATAACTGGAACGAGAATACAGAACCTTTGGAGGTTTGTACGATTTTGATTTGGTTTTATGTTATGGTAAATATTTCGTTGTTTTGATAGACTTCGAGATGTTCCATTTGCGAGACGCTTCTGGTGACTGTGGAGAGTTTCTTCTGCGACTTGTGCGGCGTATGTGCGGACGTCATGTGCTTGCAGAAAGCGAACAACAGCGTCCAATGTAAAAAAATCCATGAAGACAAATTTGGGAAATCTCTGAAGCATTCTTATGTCAAAGGTTCGTGGGATCCTTTACAGCCACAAATCACGATCTTTAGTCAACAGCAGACCAAACATATGTCAACCATAATTCACAGTTTCACTCAGGACCCACAGAGTCAGGACCATAGATAACAGCAGGCTATAGAGCAAAAAACATGCTTAGCATAGGTCTATAACAAGGTGGCCATAGGTCAGCTTAAGGCTAGCCATAGGTAAACGATAGGCTAACCAGGTATACAGCAGTATAACAATAGGTCATCAGCAGGCTAACCATAACACCAACAACAGGCTAACCATAATACCAACAACAGGCTGACCATACCAAAAGCAGGCTAACCATAATACCAACAACAGGCTGACCATAATACCAACAACAGGCCAACCATACGACCAACAACAGGCTAACCATAATAACAACAACAGGCTAACCATACCAAAAACAGGCTAACCATAATACCAACAACAGGCTAACCATAATACCTACAACAGGCTGACCATAATACCAACAACAGGCCAACCATAATACCAACAACAGGCTAACCATAATACCAACAGCAGGCTGACCATACCAATAACAGGCTAACCATATGAAGTCTTTTTTGAATGACCTTTTAATTTGATCCCAGTTTCACTACCCTTCACTTGTTTCAATATCTCTTATTTTAAAGGAAATCTCCCAGTTGGTTCGGAGTGCTCAGTTTGCCACAAAGAGTGCGGCCATGACCTCCGATGCATTTGGTGCCAAGTCACCATTCATCAGAACTGCATCAAAATGCTTGCTGAGAAATGCGACACCGGGAAATACAAGCATTTCATCATCCCTCCTACTTGTGTTGTTAAAGCGAACCGCCTCGAAAAGTTTAAGAGAACCACTCCCGAGTTCGAGGTCCGAGAGCCTGAGTGGAGTGCCAACAGGTGGACCCCACTTTTTGTTTTAGGTAAAATTTTTTGCTTTTTATTACAAAAAATTGATTTTTTATTCAAGTCAGTAAAAAATCTGGGAGTAAACTTGGCGGACATGTTATTTCCGCATTCAGGAGGACTCTGAACCCCCTTCAGGTCATCTCTTTGGGCGAGGAGAATCCGAAGAAACTTATTGAATGGCTTCGAGCGCTTCCGGAAAGTGCAAAACCAAAAGTTTTGGTTGGATCAGGCGATGGCGGAATCGCTTGGGTGCTGACTACTTTACACCAGGAACCGAACCTTGTCTGTTAAAACAAAAATACGTTAAAAATAATTAACTTTTTCATTTTTTAGGTTCAACCTCCAGTTGGAATTATTCCGCTAGGTACAGGCAATGATCTTTCACGTGTTTTGAAATGGGGATCTGAAATATCGGTACCATTTTCGGTTCAGGAATATTTTGAATATTTAATCAACGCCAAAGAAGACGTCATGGATCGGTTAGTATTGTGTAAAAACCTTTAGGTTTAAGTAACATTTTCTTGGTCAAAAGAAACTTTTTGGTGGACTTTGACCATTTTTGAGAGTTTGATAGGACACTAAGTTCAATCTGACTTTTTCTCAGCTCCCTTTGAACAGATCGACAACTCTGGCGCATTTCGTCTGAAATATGAAAATCCATCAAAATTTCAAGTCGATCAGCCTGAAGGAAGCCAAGAAAACTTGTCACTTTTGATTTAAGTGTCTTTGTCAATTTTGTCTTTGTATACTCACAAACCTTCACAAGAATCTAAGTTTTTTCTCCATTAGCTGTAGTCTTGGGTTGGAATCACCCTTCTTTTTTATTTAATTTATTATTTTTTTTTAGGTGGGAAGTAAATTATAAAGTTATAAAAAGAAGAGGACTTTCATTAAATCGCCCTCGGCAATATTTCATGTATAACTATTTGAGCGTTGGCGTCGATGGTTTAATTGCATTAAATTTTCATCAAATGCGAAACGCCCGATCCTATCTTTTTGGCTCAATTTTAAGAAATAAAGTATTTTTTTGAAAATTTGCTTGGGTCAAAAATTAAATTATTTTTTAGTTTATGTATTTAATGTTTGGAACACAGCAAGTTCTTGATCGAGATTGTAGAGGTCTTGAAGCATTTGTCGAACTTTATTTGGACGACGAAAAAATAGAGATACCGGAATTAGAAGCTGTAATTGTCCTCAATATTACAAGATATGGTGGCGGAGTCGATTTATGGAGTTTGTCGCCTGCAATGGAGAATCTCAAACAGTCAATTAATGATGGAAAAGTTGAAATCGCATCGGCCGCTTCTTCCTTTCAACTCGCCCAGTTCCAACTCGGCATTTCCGAACCCACCAAACTCGGCCAATCGAAAAAAGTCAAAGTAAACAATAAAATTACATTTTTCCTTTAATTTCACTCCTTTTTATAGCTCGTATTAAAGAAACGTGTGCCAATTCAAATCGACGGAGAACCTTGGATGCAACCTCCAGGACAGATCGAAATCTCGATCGCAAACCAGGCCAAAATTTTAATCAAAAACTAATCCAGTATTAAAACCTTTTTTGTCTTAATAGCTCTCCTTCATGCGACACCGTCTTCCACGATGTTTTCATGAAACCTTTCAAGACAGTCATAAGACTTAAAAACGCATTTAAAAATAGTCGTACTTAAAATACTTAAAACGTGCATTTATCTCTAGAAAAATATCAATCTTTTAGACCTTTTCTAGTTGTTTCGAAATTGTTTTAAATCCTATTTTTATGCGATTGTAAAAGTATTTAACTTAGATTAGCTTTTAAAAATTCCTAAATGTGTGATAAAAAAGTGAGAATATTTTATAAACTACTTCATATTTTAAGTGTTGTTAAATTTTCAGATTATTTCTTGTGTTTTTCAAAAAAAGCACTCCTAAGATCTTAAGATGGCCTTTGTGTGCCTCGATGTTAGCTATCTAAAATTATTAAATTTAGTTGAAAACAAAGTGTGTATTTTATTTTTAGAAAAGATGGTAAAAAAAAGAGGTATTAAAAAAACAACCTTTTCCCCTCAAAAGAGGCACTTCTGTGTATTTTATTTTCCCATTGAAATCTCAATAATGTCTCGTTCCAGAACAAATAAGGATCATAAAGCTGCTTTTTCAAATAATTCGATCTAAACCTTTCGGTCACTCAATCATAACCTCAACCATCTAAGGTTATCTAACCTTCCGATTTAGACAGATACATGAAAAAAGCACGAATATAACACACAATTCTTTTTTTTGCTTTACACAGATACAATATATCTATAGAATAAATAGTGCTTAACAATACATTAAATAATATTTACAATAAAGACATTACCAGGAAAAAAAATCGTTGTAAAGAAGACATTTTTGGAAAACTCAGAGGTTAGAAACGTCAGCCTTCTATTTTGTTTCCCTCTACTTTGAAGCTTATTTTAAAACAATTGCAGAGAGAAATTTTCAAAATACTAAATTTCGGCGCTAAAAAGTAAATAAAATTCAGTGATGTGTCCTTTGGATTTTGCATGGTGGAAAGAGGGGAAAGTTATAGGAAAAGATTTTTTTTTAAACATCCCCGTTGCTTCTTTTTTTTTGGCCCCGAGGGAAGTACACGCAAGTCTAAGAGCTCCAGCTCAATCACAAGCCTTAAATATTTTTTAATCTAAGAATTTTTTAAACCTTTTGAGCAACTTGACTCGGTCGAAAATTAAAGAAATGCTGGAAGCACAGAGTAAAAAGGGTAACCAAAAAATCAGCATTTTCAGAAACCTACAGTTCCTTAGGACGATCCCATTGATACTTGACTAAGGACAGATTTAAATGGGAATCCAGAAAATTAACATAAAAAAATGTAATCCAACACCAAAATGGGAGTAAAAACAAAAAAAAAGTCTAATTCTTGGGTAAACACTTTCTTTTTGGCAAATTGACTGGAAAAAAATTACTTAAAAAAATTGTTTATCGGAGCTCTTAGAAAGCGAAGAAAACTTTTATACAATCTAAAAAGTTTCGACCTAGCTCATTTTGGTCTTCTAATTCCTACGAACGTGCACTACAAAAAATATTAAAAATTACACTGCGTTTTATTATACGATTTTAGTTTAAAATCTTAAGTTAAGACTAATTTTTATCAAATACCGTTATAATTTTATAATTTTTTTTTATAATGGTGTCGAGTGAGGAAGAGATTTTTTTTTTTACTATCTAGGACGCATGTGAAATCGCTCATAGCACACTAGGTGCTATGATAAGCAGCTATTCTGATTTAAAAATTTAAAGCATTTCCAGAATGAAAATAGGAAATTGAATCTATTTTATTTTCTTGATGAGAAATAAGACAAAAGGTGGCCAATTGATTTTATTTTTTTGAGAGGTTGGAGAAAAAAATCCAGATTTTACATCAATTTTATCAAACTTTATTGTTTTAATCCTACTATTTTGATTTCTATAGTTACAAAACATTTTATTTCTTAATAATCATTTAAGCCACCTTTTTTTTGTATCTTTTCCTCAGAATATTTTTTAAAACCTTTTATTTAAATTACTATTCACGAATATCACACTTTTTTCCAAGTCGACTTTTTGAGTCGGCCGATCAGATTCCATGCACCTTTTTTTTTAAATAAAAACTGCCTTAGATGGAAAAAGGCCCATATCGTATTTTATTTTTATTTTTTCTCAAAAAATATACCTAAATTTTATCTAGCGCCAACGTAAAAAGTATAAAAAAATAAATTAAACTTAAAAAAGAAAACATCCCCGCTAAGAAAATACAAAAAGTGTCCCTTTACCTAATTATGGACTAAATGGTACGTATTTGATTTTAAACTCTTGTGTAGTACAAAAAGCTAGACTTTTGGGGCCTTTTTTTATAACATAAAATAATTTAATGCCTTTTCCTTTGAGCCAAATGCTGACTTTTCGAGTAATTTTTTTTTTCTTATTTTTCCTTTTAGAATATTTACATTTTTATAAGTTTGTCCTTGTTTTGGGAAGAAGGAAAGCCTTTTTCATAAGACCACAACCGTTTTGTAGGCCCCCTATATTTTGTTAGAGCTAAAGGGAAGAAAGCATAAGCAAGGACGGAATGACTTGAATTTGAAAGCATGATTTTTTCTCTAAAAATGGAAGAAATTTTAGGATGACTAAAAGGTCGCTCCTGAAATCAATAAACTTCCCTATTGATATGTTATGCTTCTTATGTTTACGAAGAAAACAAATTTTTTAACTGGAATGGCACAAAGAGAAGCATTTTTCTAATTGACATGCTTTAAAGCTTTTTTCTTTATATGAGGGCAAACCCCTATAATTTTGATCAAATTTTGACAACCTATTCCCCCTCCCCCAAACAATAAATAATAATAAAAATTCCATCCAATTTGATTTTATGAATTAGCCTTGGAGTTAGTATTTAAAGGGTTCTTAATTTTTAAACATTTTTTGACACAAAAAGTTATGAAATCTTGGTCGTTTTATGCTGGATTTGTTATTTTTTGGAAGTTTTAATTTATTTTTGTAGACTGCAGTAAGCCTTCTGGAGGCTATTTGGTGGAAAAGATGAAAAATATAATTTATTTTTAGGGAAAGAGTGGACAAGAAAATTTTTGATTGAAATCAAGAGATCCTCAGCCTCTCTTTGTTTGAAAATTATGAAAAACTTGGACCTAGGCTATTGTTAAAAAAAAATTTAAAATAGTGGAGGACAAACTTCATAGCTAATTATCACAGATTGTGCACAGCATTTAGCTCAGAGGAGTGGTCTGTTTATATTTTTAGTCTTCTTTAACGTCGTGTCCGTTTTGCCCAGGCGAGTCTTGAAGTTTTGGGTAGATGACGGCTCGGGCGGTAGGGTAGCTTCGGACGAATCCGAGTTTGTTGTAGAGGCTGAGGGAGGCGTCGTTTTCAGGACGTATCACAACAAATGGGATGTAGCCTCTGGAACGGACTTTACGAGTGAGAGCGGTCGCTAAGCGGATGCCGAAGCCTTTACGCCTGTATTCGGGTCGTGTCTGCATCGAAAACATCGCCCCGTAGTACGACTGGACCATCCACGCTGCCAGCGAACCTTTCTCGCCTGTCTCGAACACTCCGTAAGCTGGAAGACGCCGGATTAGCCTTTCGAACACTTCAACGCATTCCATATCGTTGGCCGGATACAAATCGTGTATCGCTTGAGCATTTACATCTTTTAACTCTCGCACCTCATATTCTTCAGCTTGCAAACTAAAACATAAAAATAAAAATTTACTGTCCGATTAGCCTAAAAATTTTAACCTACAGAAAGCCCATGAATTTCATAGGTAACTTTTGAAAGTCATGTTTCCGGAAAAATTTGATTGATTTCAATTTTCATTTATTATGTTCTAAAATTTAGTACAAAAATTATATTTAATTATTATTTTTAATGTTAGTGGCTGATAAAATTACGAATGATTAGTTAGTACCACAAACCATAACTACAGTATTGTATGTAAATACCTTGGCTTTCTTTTTCAGTGTCGATATCAATCGATTTTTTTAATACTGATTTTCACCACTATTTAAAATCCTTACTCATCGAGCTGCAATTCTTCAGGAGGTGGGTCCGCTTGGACGTAAATGTCTCCGTTGATTTTCTCGACGAGTCCGACTGACTCGAAATTGCTAATCGCGTTCACGACGTCGCTATGCGTGAAATTTATGTAGACCGGTTTCGTCCAGTCGATCAACTCATCTTCAGTCCTTAGGAGTTCCATACAGTCAAGTCTTTCCACTGGGCAAAACACCGAGAAGCTTTCGTAGAGTTCGTCGTTTGGCTGAAAACGAAAATTCTAAATATTCAAACAGTTTTGAATAGAACCATCGAGGTTTAACAAATTTTGTGGATAAAACGGTTCAGAGATTTCACCCTTTATAAAACTCATGGGGTAAAAAATCGTGATTTGATATTTTTTCAAGTGGGGATGCTTTAAATATTATGAAGCCATTCGACAATATAGGAAGCCATAAAATTGTTCATTGGACATGTAAACAATTTCTTAATAAAATACCTGATTGATATATTAAATAAAAGCTTCTTTTTCTTTGGAAATACACTAAAATAATAACTTAAACGTCCTAAAAAATTTAGGGTTCTGCAGACCTCTACGCAAATACCTCATCACTTCCCTCAACTCACTCATCACCTCCCCCAGCCTTACCACTATCTCCCCTAACCTTCACCAAACTCCCCCACCTCCCACCAATCTCCCCCCACTCGGAATTTTTTCGTCACAAATTGAAGGCGTAGAAAAACGCAAGACTGCCAGATTTTGATGGTTTAGCATTTTTTTCTTCTTTCCCAATTTTTTTAGAGAATTAATTTTCTCACCGTTGACCGAACTCGAATTAAAAGGGACTTTTATTTGGTGATACCTTGATACAAGAAACTTTCGAGTACGTGGGAGTAAAATATTCAAAAGTACACAAAAGGTTGAAAATTAATTTCTGGAATTGGCCCTCCTTGTAAAAGACGGTAAAAAAGGGAAAAGGGGTGGCCCGTGTGGGGAAAAATGAAAAGGAGTGGGCGGCCGGTGGAAATAACGTTCTCCCCCTCGCCCTCCCAGGCTTTCCCCTTTTGTTTTCGTGACTCCTTATCAGACGGGACCGAGACTGAGGTCAATGCGGGCCTTTGGGCGCCACGAATTCTAACACAAAAATCTGCATCAGCCCCTTATCAACAAGTGGACTCACTTGTAGAAAGGGCATTTATAATCAGATATGTTTTGAAGCTTCCTTTGTGAAAATTGAAGGCGTAGATAAACGCAAGACTCCCAGGTTATGATGGTTTAGCATTAGGAAGCCTTCAATCATGAAACTGTTTTGAAAACTCCAACTCACCTTTGTGATCTTTCCATTTTGATGATTGCCCTCCACGTGTTAACATAAAGGGGCACGTGGCCTGTTATGGCGGTACTTGGAAGGACCACGTGATCGCTCGATATTCAAGGACGTTTCTCTCCCTTTTCCAACTTGGAAATTCCGACCGTCCGAACCACCCCCACCGGTCATAATCATGCAACATTCCAGCCCACATATGCCATTTCGGCCAAGAAAAGTGACTCATTTAAATCGATATGAGACTATTAAAAAAAACATAAATGGTTCCTTATCCGCAGTTTAGGATCCTCAGGGAATTCTCATTCAGATATCGAATAATGAAATTCGCCAGAAACGTATCTTGACTTCAAAATAATTTTATGAATTTTTGACCAATTTGACTGCCAAATAATTCATTTTAAACTTTAGAGTTCAAGATTTTTATAGTATTTATGGCTCAAAAAGCTTGAAAAAGTCAATCTACTTCAAAAATGCTCTCAAAATTTGAGCTTTAGATTATAAACTCTACCCCCCCGCAAGGTTGGTGGAGGTGTGCGGAGAGTAGGGGAGGTGATAGAATGTTGGGGGATGGTGGATGAGGGTTAAGGAGGGTAGGGGAGGTGATGTAATGTTCTAGTAGGGTAGGGGATGAGAAGGGACAGTGGGGGAGGTGGTGGAAGGTTAGAGGGAGTGATGGGAAGCTGGGAGAAGGTGTTGGATCGAATTTTGGCATAGTTTAAGTATAAAACGAGGTTCCTTTTCCAGCTAAAATCAATTAAATTCTGTCCATCTTTAACCTACTTTTATAACCGATTGAAGTCGGAAGGTGGGATACCAAATATGGAGACGATGTGACGCAGATATTTACCTTTTCGCCCAATAAATTATCCATACCTACACCCAAAAAGCCATTAATGGTTATTAATCGTTGGGATGTTCACGTTTCAGACGTTATTCCCAGCAAATACGTTCATACGCGGGTACCCCGAGGGCCTAATATTTACTTGCAGAGTTTACGAGTGACACGTCGTTATAGTGATTGAATAAGGGCAGAAGCAAATAGCCCGGCGAGTTATGAGGGCGTAAATTCATTTCGAGTCAATATCTTCAATTTGGCAATTTTTCACCAGGAATAAAGAAAAGGCAAACAAAAGACGAGGAGGTCTTACGACTCTCGTTTCCATGGCAATCATCACGTTTCTTGTAATAAGAAAACGTTCTCTTATACATTCAAATAATTCAATTACCTCAAAGGAATATTTTTTTTTAAATTCTAATTTATACCAAATCATGACATTTTAGGAACATGAACATTTCGAGAACCCAGGAATTCCTTCAATTCGACGATACCTTTTTTATTGAATTACTTGTCATTTTATTATCAGAATTAAAGAGTCCCTATAGGTAAAATATGGCCTTCAATAGTTATATGGGTGGAAAAATTAGCTGATTTCCCATATTAGACAACTCTGAGATTTGACTTCCTGTTAAAGTTATTTGGCAGAATCAATATAAGTAAAAAAAAAAAAAAACATTGTAAAAATTTATGAGATCTTTCACAAGGTGAAAATAATTGAGCACACAGGTGTGTTATATATTGTGCCTTTTTAAAAAGACTTGCAATTCCGTCTATTCCTCTGTCCGTATTTTACCCCAAAACTATAAATAACGACTCGTTTGGAATTATAAATAAAACAAACCAAATTAAGGATGAAAATGCACGTCTTGGAAGAGGCTCAAGATGATGCGACATGTGGGACGAAAACAAAAAAAGGAAAAACAACTTTTATTGGATTTTTTTAAAGTGGATCTCTTTGCATTATATAAAAAGGAAAATAAAAGAATACTTCAAGTTTAAAGATTTTTATAAAATAAACCAAAATGGCAAAGTTTCTGTTTGCTCTACCTACTAGAGTCCTCCTAAGGAATTCAGATTAGGATTAACTTTACAAATTAGGCGCCTATTTAAATCAAATAAAAATAAAAACAGAAAAAAATAAAGTGCCTACTTTATGAGGATAAAAGTGAAAAGGCACAATAAAACGAGAAAAATGGTGGGATTTATTATTTTAATAATAATTGAGTGTGCCGTGAGATGGTGGGGGGATTTCTGGTGCAGTGCAGCGCCTGTTTCGAGGTCACTTCCCCTCCAACTCCGACCCCCGACGCATCTTTACTAGAAAAATACCCCTTTTTCGTGTTTTCTTATTTTATTTTTATTATTATTGTTCATTTCATTGTAACTATTTTCGTCCAAGGGGATTGACATTTCACTTTGTGTGACGGGCTTAGAGGGACGAGGGCGGAATGGCTTTTCTGATTAAGTGTCAAACGCTCGATTAAATGCTCTATGAATTATTTACAAATTTTCTACGCTGACATCTTCTACGAGGAAAAAAACCACATAAAAGATGGAAGATTTTTGAAAGGAAGATCATGATAGGAGGTCCATCTATATCATTTTTTAACAAAAGATAGCAAAAGGAACATTTCTAAGAAAGAGAATGTTTGGTTGTGGTGATCCTTAGAAAAAAAATTCTTCTGCATCATAATCAAAACAAGATAATTAATAGAAAACAGCTATAATTTCAAGTTTTGACTTTATTCATCAAATTATGCCTTCTCCACTTTGAATAAACTTGCTTACTTTTCTCAATAACCACTCGATCAGAAATGTCGAGGGTTGTTGAGGGCTCGCGAAAATGAGCTTTAGGACGATAATTCACCTTTAATTTGAGTTCAAAAAGAATGTTGTTCAAAAATTAGATTTCGATTGTTAAAAAAAATTGGATTTTAAGAGACTGAAATATGAAATGAATTTATAAGGGTTGTTATTGTAAGTAAGAGCTCTCAATGGAAAGTGAAGGTCAACACTTTTTTTTTATTCGAATTCCTCGTTTTTTTTTTTTTTTTCTATTTGAATTTAAAGGGAAAGGGAAAAAAGGAGAAAGAGGCAAAAACTCTCACGGTCAGTCAAAACAAATTGAACGGTCCGTTACACCTGATAAATGAGTCCCTTTATTACGAAATATCGACTCTTATGCGAAACCTAAAACTCGAGTTTCACGAAAGCTCGTTTGTCAAGAATGAGCGAGTTTAAAAAATGGTCAATTTGAAAACTTTTAATTTTTCATTGATGGATATAAAAATTTGACAAAGCTATTGGAAAACAATTTTTTTTTGTATCTAATTCTCAAAAATACAAATAGATAATAGTTCTTTCATTTCTAAGCACATTTTAAACTTAATTCTAAATTATGAGTAATTGTTGAGAAAAAAATCCCAAAAAAATATTTGTTATAAAAATATTTGACTGTCACAAGAAGAAAGGCCTTCTTGATTTACGAGAGGAAGGTATTTTGGGAATCTTCTAATGAAGCAAAACGTAAAAACGGTATTATTTTCATAAAGATTCGTAACATAAATCAAAATAGCAGTCAAATCAGACAAAAATAGTCCAAAGGGAGGAGAAAAATCTTTGAATTTTCACGGTGGTTTATGACGTTTTTTAACGTACCGAACAATTTTTTGACATCTCGCACAGTCCTTTGGTGAGTAAGGAAGGAACATTTTCTTCTGGACAATCACTGAATGAAATATCACACAAAAATGGACGGACTAAGGTTAAGATGGGAACAAAAGTTTAATCGACGATCACTTATCAGTCAAACGTTTACTGAGAAGAACTGAAAGTGGTAGGAAGGCCAGACTAGGCTTAGCTTAATGACTAATGAACGTTGGATCTATATACATGGTTGTTGGGAAAATGAAATAAAACTTCACTTTCTTCGAAGTTTTTGATTAGGTGTATTGAATTTTTGGCTCTTTTACCACTTCTTTCCATATTCTCAAGTAGTAATTACATCAGTCAATTAAAAAAAAAAAAAAAAAAAAAAAAACTTTAAATTACTTTAAGGTTATGAAGTTTACCTCTAAAGTTAGGTTAGTTTAGGTTAAATAGTTTCAGAGATATGAGAGAAAAACGAGCATGGCATCCCCCCCAAAAAGGCTTAGGGAACTTTTGACACACGTCACCTGAGTCTAAAGGAAGCCTTTACCATTCTGGAAACTTAAGAATTTTTTTGCCAGGATTTTTCTAATTTGCACTCGTCTAAATGAAAATTTGAAATAATATTTAAATGAAGAGTCTACAATGACAACACATATTGTGTTTTTCGCTCTAAAAATTGAGAAAATCATTGTTGTCTTATTAACTTACTCTTTTTTTCGAGGCAATTTTCCTTTCGTAGACACTAGAAACCAATTTTGTTTATAGGTCTTTTATTGGTAGAGGAATAAAAAGGGAAATACGATTACGCCCAATTCTGTAGGTATAGCCAATAAAAATGTTTTTCAAGAACTTTTCCATAGTCGGTGTTTTCAATTGAATTTTAACAAAAATTGGAGAAAACGAAAAAGACAAAGAATTCAACAAAAAAGAATCCATTGACGATTTTGAAGAGGGCAGTCGTTATACTAGACGGTTTAAAAAGAAAACGCTTTTAAGTTTAAACACTTGACCGAGTTTACTAGCTTTTTTACCTATCTCCCCCTTTTTTCTACGTTGCAGAATAGAAAAACGTGTTTTTCTACCCTAGAAAACGGTTCAGTTCCTCTAAAGACGGCCGTATTATTGACTGAAAAGTAATAAAAAGGACTTGATATAAGAAAGAGGATATATTAGGGCGTTATTTGGTAAAAATAACAATTTTACCTTAATTGAACCTTAAATTAAATTACCCTAAAAACCGTTGTATTCATCATTCAGGAGGTCATGATACTAATTGCATTTAAAGCGTCTTTTAACGAGCTTTCAAAATGAGAATGGCGACGCTTAAAAAACGTTGCATTTTTAAAATAATTGAGAATTTCAAAAAATATATTTGAGCTGGTAAAAGTTGGAAGCCAAGCTCATCTTGAAAAATCAAAACCATTCAATGGACGTTTTCAACTTGAGTTTTCATCAACCTCATTTTAAATAATGCATGTTTATATGCCTTAGGGGGAAAAAAAACTCAAGTTCCTTTATGAGAAAAGGTAGGCAATGTACAGAAAATAGGAGGAAAGATTGAAATATTAAAATAGGAACATTAAAAGAGTGGGAACAATCGAAATAGTTTCTAGGTACTATATTATGAAGTTGAATAGGCTTCCCATATTTTTTTAAGGCTTCCCTATTCAGAACGAGACACAAATAAACGGAAGAAAAATTCGTGCTACTTACCGTACTCGTCATCCCGGGGAAATGTAGGATTATCGGGTCCGAAGGCCAGTCTTTGGCAACGTAAAAATAAAAATCCCAAACTTTATCCTTTAAATACGTTAGGATGGTTTGGTGAAACTGGAACCAAAGAAAGATTTATAATAAATTAAAAAAGAAAAGGGTTATATAAAAACGATTTATTACTGAGATCGTTTTTCACAAATTGATGGCCGTGCTTAAATTAATCAACAGGTGAAGGGACGGGATCCTTCTTAATTCATGTGTCAAACTATCCCAGTCATTAATAAACCCAGTGTTGGACATTATTCGAATTAATTATAAATTAAATATGAAGATTCCGAGGGATTTTGTTGTTGTTAAAAGGCTTAAAAGTGTAAAAAGTCGTTAGCGTGGGCGTGGATCGTAAATTCAGAAAAGCATCCTTTTCATCGCTCGTAACTTCTTTTATTTTCTCCCAATTTTTTTAAAAACAAAAGCCCCATTTTGGAGGTCTATTTGAGCCCCTTAAATGCTCTTTATGTCCAAGGTAACGTCCCTTTTCAAAATATGGGACAATAAAATTAAACAAATCTAAGGAAATTAAAAGGGAAAAATAAAATTTATTGAAATAGTTGCTCTTTTATACCAACAGTGCAACATACAAGTTTGATCCCAAACCTCTAGTGACGTCTCCAAGCCTTATGTGATCAGCTGTAATATGAAAGATGGGATTTTTTTAAATTATCTCGAATACGGTGATTCAAAGATACAAAATTAATAAAGTAAAAGTTGTAGAAAATTTAATTTCCTTTCGGATAAAGTTGTTGAATTGCGAAAACCCTGGTGATTTATCAGAAAAAGCCCTTGTCAACACGAATATCTCTTTAAAAGATCGTCATGTAGTATACCTGATAACTTCATCCGAAAGGAAATTTAATTCTCTACAGCTTTTATTTTATTGCTTTTTTTTCTCCGAATCACCGTATCCGAGATAGTAAAAAAACCCCACCTTTTACAGTTGATCACACAGCTTGATGACGTCAAGATTGCGATCACGTCTTATCAACAGGAGAAAAAGTCAATTTTCAAAAATTCATTAAAAATCTATTTTTATTAAAATAAAAAAAAAAATAAATAAAAAGACATAGTTTTACATTTTTTCTAGTCTTTGATTTAGAATTTTAAAAATTTTGTGTGAATTTTTCTCAATTATTGGCTTCCTATAGAGAGTCCTTATTTTTGTCGAATCGATCGATACCTGAATCTAGCTAAAATGACGAAAATTGTCATTTCAAATGTTTAATCATCAAACTTTATGCGTCCATAATTCGATACCTTGAGCTCAAACCAGCTGCACCCTAGACTTTTAGTATGCCATAAAATACAAGAAGAGGCATATCAATAAATTGTAAACCCTCCACTATTTATTTCCTTTCATTAACCTTTTTCAGGCAGATTTATTTTCTGCACAGTCGCAATTTAAAACCAGCAAAACAAATGAGAAAATTGTAAAAAATCATTAAATCAAAGAATATTTTGTTAGTTTATATTTTAGTGTTTTCAGCTCAAAATTAATTATTCCAGAAGTTCCAAACGTTTAATTTAATCCCTGGTTAATATCAAGCAAATTTGCATTTAATAACGACCTTTATAAGGTATCTGGGGTCTGAATCAATATTGCATTCAATATCAATATAAAAACGTTCAGTATTTTTCTTTCTGAGGGCAAAAACAAATCGAAATGTACTAAATTGGACGTTATTTATCTATGATCTAAAATTTAAAATGATAAAATAGATTTAAATCTGTTTGCAAAATTAAATAGTTGGATTTAAGTTCGTATTGACATGGTAAACTAGGCATGTTTACTTTTAACGGGGACAACGCATGGAAGAGGCCAGGGTGATTAGTTTTTTGTACATATACAGCCATAATTATATCATCATTGATCCAATTTAGACAGGGGAAAAAACTGTGGAAAATTTTTTTTTTCTATATAAATTAATCTTCGTGTCGGGACGACCTTTTAAGCGAATTAAAGCGAATAAACAAAGAGGTCCTTGGAAAAAATTTCACCGAAATAAATCACAAAAATAATAAAACAACTCGTTTATTCCAGGATAATCCCAGATCATGCCGTTTTATTATCAGCAAAACGTCAAATAAGGGGATTTGTACGCTTATCAATTTATATTGGAAGTCATTTTTGTGAATCAGAATCTAAAGGAAAGGAAAGAAAATTGTTAAAAGATCCAGATTGATCTAATATTTTTAAAATAATGATGTATTATAGTAATTTTAAAATTCAAACTGTACCTTGAGCGAATAAGGCAGAAATTTCGACAGAAATTGTTGTATTTCTGGAAGTTCTTCTTCATTGACTAGACGAAAGTTCTTCCCTTCAGGACGAACTTCCATTTCTGAAACAAGGAAAAAAAAAATTTTTTTTTTATTATTATTTTTTTTTTTTGCATTTTTTTGTTCTGGTGACCCGGAAAAAATGAAAATAAAAAAGCAAATTCGGGGCGGTTTCGTTTTCGATCGTGACGTGCGAGAAACTCTACCACTTCATTTGTCACGCTATCAACCTTTTGACCTTAGCCGCCGGCGGCATTAACATCAAAATCGCCTTCAACAAATTTTTGCACAGTTTAAACGCGCGGTTTCGAATCGATGCCGTATTTAAATTGGCGGTGAAAATGCGCACTGCGCACCGCAAAAACGGGTCACGCCAACCAATTTTTTTATTTCAAGTTACAAAAATTAGCGAAAATCGCTCAACGCTAATTGGATGATTGCTGAAGCACCTTGGCACGTTCTAAAATTAAAGAATAGAATCTTTTATTCCAGAGAGAATAATTTTCCTTTTTTTTTTTTGTATTTTGATGACAGACTCTTCGTGATCCAATCTGCCTTATTTGAGCAAGAATATTCTCAAAAATAGCCCTTCTTTTACTGTATAGACACAAAGTAGGTCGTTTTAACTTGTTAATATGGCTCTTTTTATATATCTCATTTTTATGTATGTAAACCCATGCATATAAAACGTTATTTCAACTAAAGTTCGTGACTCAATTTAACCGAGGCAACACAAACACCCACATTTTGGACCAAACTCTTCTTTTTTATAAAATTTGTTTTGAAATCTACTTTTTGTTGGTCTTGTCAAAATGAAAGGAATTTTTGAATTAGGAATAATTTTGAGAATTGAGCGTTTCTTTCACTTATAGGTGTACCTGTCAAGTGCCAAACGGATATAAATTAAGTTCAAATTGAAGTTTGAGAGTGTTTTTGAAGCAGACCGAACTTTTCCAAAGTTTTTAGACGTAAAACAAATTCGAAAGATAGATTTTTAAAAATGACATATCTGCAAATCAATCGCTAGAAAAATGATGGAATTAAGATTTTTTTTTTCTTTTGAAGGGATCTGTCAAGTTTCCGGATGAGAAGAATATCGCATCACTGCCTTCTGTTTTTATTGATAATTTATCGATATAGTCAAGAATGAAATAAAATTGAAGAAAAGGTTACTGGTGGTCTGATTCAGATACTGAATGATTTTGCATAATTTGGAGACAGCTTTAAAACCAATAAATCGAAAGCCACGATTTTGAACACATTATTCGCCCCCAAGGACTAATAACACTGTACAACACGATTGCCGTATCTGATTAGAGTAGGTTCACCATTCTTTTTTTTTTTTTTTTAACCAATATTTTGTATTGAATCTGGGTGCATCTAGAGACTATTCTATAACTAATTGACACTTAAGTAAAACTTAGGTAAGTTGCATCCAATTTTTTTTTTTTTTTTTTTTTTTTTAAATGTACCTAGTTTAAAAAGCTAACATTTAGAGGGAAAGTGGCGATTTAAGAAGGTTAAACCTAGCAGGGACTAAAAAAGTTTTGTAGAGCAATTCGAACGAATCCAACCGATGCCACCGTGAGTCTGGTGTCTACTCTAGGTCCAACTCGGTAATAAACAGAAAAACCTTTTATCCTTTTTCTCTCGATTTTATATCCCGATCGGACCTTTGGTGGGAAATCTTTCGAATCGCTCAAGTATACACCTCCCCCCCCCCCATTATCTTTAAAATAAGTTAGGTTTAGAGACATTAGGGAGTTTCAACTACCCGTTTTTCGCGCTACCCGTAACGGCTAAGAATTTACGAGAGAGCTTACCCAGGATCGTACCAGCGGGTGTCTAAAAACGAGTTTCAGCTTCTCGTATCACAGACCCCCCCCCCTTCCCCAACTATGAAGTGGCTTTATCATTTTTAAGTTTAGCCATTTAAAAGTTAAGGGCCGTATTAATCGAGTATGAGTAGACACTCAAATTAAAAAGGATTTTTCCCCACTTTATTTGTAGGAAACTCTGCTTGCGGACTGTAACAATCACCCACTCCCCATAATCTTAACCTTTCCTTGTGGGGAGGACCGTCTGGGACTGGGCCGATATTTGACCCAGTGCGGGAATCGAACCTTCTCGAACGTTACAGGTCCCATCTTCATCAAATTTTCACCCTAATATACAAGGTATGGTCTTAGGAAGTCGGGGTTTCATGGAACTCGGTAGCGTTCCGCCCCACCAATGAAGAACCCACTTATTGAGAAAGTTCCAGTTTTGGTCTTTGGAGGTTGTCAGACTCTTTTCTGTAGTAACGCGTCTAGAGTGGAACCGGTTTAGACTGTCTAGTACCATTGTTTCTTCCCTTAGAGTGAAAAACTTGTTTTCCCCCACACAACGTCAAAAATGTCGGGGAAACTAAAAGGCGACTCATTGTGACGCATAATAAGCTTTTAGATCATAAAACATTTATCAAAGTTTTACATCCTCTCAAGAATTCTAATTGAACAATATTCGTATGAAGTTTAGAAAACTGAAACGTTTGATCTGATTCTATAACTAGGATGAATGAAAACTTTCACCAACTCGAGATCGCATAATTAGTCAAACACTGAGCGAAAGAAGCCGACGAATCTAAAACACGCTTTTCACCACCTAATAAAACTTTTGCATGGATTAATTAAGCGCCTGTAGACTTTTACAAATTTGAAAAAAAAAAAAAAAAAAAATTATATCTGAAAAGGAAAGAAAAAAAAAGTATTAACATGAGTGCTTAATCGTGTAAATGGCTTATCAGAAAAATCCTTGCAATATTTCCCGGGCAAAGTCAACATTGGCACAATTCCGATTTTCTTTGGGGCATAAATATCGCTTATATTTCAGATCACGTCGTTCCATTCTCACAAATCGCTTATAAAAGTGTTTTTTTCATTCGAAAATAAGAAATCCGGGTGTTTGTCACCTCAAAGAGCATTTTTTATAACTTTTCGTTTTTCAGACGTCTAGAAGCTTTAAAGCGCAGCTCGTTGCGTGTCCTCCTCTACAGCCTCTTTAAACTACGTTCTGAAAGGATTTCTTAAAAGGTGTCTTTTGCACGCTATACGTTAATATTCTAAGAGAATATTGTTTTCTTATCCTTTTAACGACCATATCGGGATAAAAAGCTTCATTATTTTTCACCCGTCGACCTTGAATGTTTATCTAGATTCCAAGTTTAACAAAACAGTTCAGAACAAAATCATAATTCTCAATTTCTTTTATTATGAGATATTGTCTCTCCAGTATCAGATAAATCTCAAGCTTTAGTTCAATTAATGTTCTTCACCTAATTTCCATTTTACTATTTATTGCTTTAGGACAATAAAACTAATTTATGGTTTGGTAAAGATGGGGGCGAAAAACGGTCCCGAGATTTTGTATTCAACACCTTTAAAAAATCGTGTAATTAAATGCAAGGCGCATAGAGTATACATTCCTGTAATACTGATTAGCTTGGAAGGCTTAATCTAACTTTTGAATAATTTTTACAGCTTGGGGTGGATAAGTTTGCTTTTTAACTTACAGAATGAGCGATTTGAGCCGTTTATGCCAAGATTCATAAATACAGCCTCATTTTTCAGTTTGGGAAATCTCAAAGGGAAAACAAACATGTCGAAAATTAAAATACGGAATCGCACAGTTTATTCAAGCTTGGCAGAAATATTCAGAAAGTAAATTAGGATTTAGAGCCATGGCGGCTCCGTTTTACATCACTCTTCATTTTAAAGGAATAAAAAAAAGGGCACATCTAAGTTCATTAAAAAAGCTTACATCTCGAAATAATTCCCCTTTTTTGGGTTCGCTTCAAAAAAAGAGAGTAAATCACGTCAAGGGTATCTCTTGATCTCTTTGACATGAGATTTTGTTCAAGGGCTTTTATGAAGAAAAAGGGATTTTTGGGACTGAAAAGGCCTATTAGACGTAAAAATGTTCACTTTTAATATTCAGCGAATAAAATTAGTTTTTTTATATTACAAAAGGGACATGTAATGGACTGTTTAATTGCATTTAAATAATTCCAATAATAAATTGTGGTTTTCAAAATTATTTCAACTTTAGGTACATAGTTAAATAAAGTGATATTGTCTAAAAAAAAAATTTTTTTTTTTTAAAGGGGGGCTACATCAACCCCTAACTCATACAAAAGCACCACTGGGTATTGTCACCGCTTGGTAACAGGCGCTTTTCTATTAAAGAATTCAACCGTAATTGGATCTAACTTGATAAAACAAACTAAAACCTTTAACGACCTATGTTAACTTACGTCATGTTGACTTACCGAACCCCAGTTCAACATGACACAAAACTCACAAGACAAGCAGCGACATGGATCGGATATCCGACGATATATCAAAAATAAAAGCTTTTTTTACTGATAAGATTTTTTTTAAAAGATAAAAAATACAGCAAAAATAACAACGGAAGCTCCTTTAATTCCGAAATGCTCAAAATAGCAAATAATCCTTCATGACTAAATCATTATCAATTAAGACCACAAAAGGGTCGCGGCCATGCAAATCTCACTCCACGTGGCTCAACGCTTCACCTCCTTTTCGCAATAGGGCTTCAATATTGTTTTACCTCAATTTGTAAGCAAAATGTTATCAAATGAAAGGGTAATTGATGAAGAGATAGGAGGAAAAGAAAATATTTTATAAAGAAAGTAATACCCTTTTAGACTAGTCTGGCTTGGGATTTGTCAATTTTTAAAGAAGGGTTGAGTTGTTCAATGTTTCCTTAGCTTTGAAAATGTGATTATTTTTTTCTTTTAATTAATTAGTTTAATGTGAAATTAATGATTTATTTAAAATGAAAAAATTTAATGAAAGTAATGAAAATAAGTTTTAAGGGGTAAGTAGTGGATTTTTACCTGTGAATGAAAAAAAGTGTTGATGTAGATAATTATGGATAACGCCGGCAGCCAATGGTGTCTCCTATTGTGTTGTGTAAAATTAAACCTTTTAACACAACTAGGAGACTCCGGCCGGCCTTTCAAAAACCACTGATCCAATAACTGGAAGTTGAGATAGGGGGAAAAATGCGATGATTCGGCTTTTGGGTTATTGAAGCTGTTGTTTGACGGGGGGGGCTCGAGTCGAAAGGAACGCCGAGGGGGAGACGAAAAACCGACCGGCAGCTGGGTTGAGACTGAAGCAAAGCACGATTCAATAGCTAAACCGACCCCCCCAGTAAGTCTAGAGCCTGAATGAGCAATCGCGTGGTGGAGGAAAAACTTGTAGGTGGTATCTACAATTTAATTGGGATATAGGTATCATAATCCCGATTAATATTATTACACTTTTGGTTTATTTCATTCTTAATTTACCAATTTTTTCTATTACCATTTTAAAGGTACATAATTATTAATTATTAATTAGCAATTTGAAATGTGTTTCTCACTAAGATTATGTATGTACCAAGAATTTAACCCAGGACCAGTGGACAGGTGGAGAGCATTATGATTTATGACTGAAAAAAAAAAATCCATTATATGTCATCAAAATGTAAAAAAATGTTCTGAACAATTATTCTGAATTGAGCAGATGCATTAAAATGGACACAGAAAAACTATATGTATCACTGAATGTACGTATTTGCTTATTAGTTATGTATTATATTAATTCTCCTCCGGTTTTTTGTGTTTACAGGCTTTAGACTGGATCGTAAGCGACCCCCGCCCCGGTCTTTTCATCCCCTTCAGAGCCCGCCTCCGTTCCACGCGGGCACGAGACGTGGAGGGTCGAGATCCGATCTGAGCGCTACACACCGGCCCTGCCCCACAGTTTCCCATAGCGAACCCTCTAAAACACCCCTTCCGCTTAACAAAACTCGTGATCTGAATCATCAGGCACGACCCCCCCGTCATACCACCCTAATGCTATTATTTTTTCCTCTCGCACACCTCGCTTACACTCTTTTCCGCCCAGACAAAGACGTCGATTCATAGGGTCGTACCTTTCTCACCCTAATTTTTAACCTGTAAAACAGTAACAGAAACTCAATGAGAAAAAGGGATCCCTACGGAGTCCTTACAATGTGTACAATGCTCGCTTAGGTATCAAGAACGTTTATTCGGAAGAATGCACTGCATCAGCCGTATGAACTGGTTTAATTGAAGTTAAACTGTTAATATCAGTGTAGTTTAACTATAATAAGTTAGAGCATTGGTTGGAGTGTCAATCCCAAAATCCTCAGCAAATGGGCAATTACAATTGCCCTGTTTGGTAATAACATAATTATAAAATGATTATTATTTAATGTTTTGAAGATGGTGAAGAGTCACTGAAGGCTAATAATTTTTAAGCAGAAAATTTTTTAGCTGATGAAGCGTTTAATTTTCGGCTGGGACCTGGTTGCGCATACATATTAAGTCTTTAATCCTCTGGACCTAGTTCTACAATCCTCTCATTAAAAAAAAAAAAAAAAAAAAAAAATGTAATAGATAAATTTAAAAAAATTTTTTTTCGGAAATAATATTTGATATCCACAATCAAAAAGGTACCTACCTACTTCGAAAAGGTGAGAAAAAAAAAGCTCCTCGTTAAAACATCCCGCCACTTCAAAACTCTTCAACAATCAACTGCCTCCAAGCAGAGTTGGGCAAAATTTTATTTACAATTACAGATACTTAAAGTTTTTAGAGAATTCTAATTTATTCATTTTCATGCACAGGATATTTCGTGATTATTCCAAATTTTTTTTTTCTTTTTTTTTAGGTAGATTTTTTTTGTTATTAATCAATTTTTGCACGAATTTTTTTTTTTAAATTTGCAGGAAATTAGTGATAAATTAAAAAAAAAATTCGTACTCATACGTACTTATGTGAATATGAATAAATTCGTGTCATTATGTATGAATACGGATTTATTTGGAATCGTATCTTTAGAAACGTGAAGTATGAATAAATTCGTATTCGTAAATTAATTGCCCAACTCTGCCTCCAAGGGAGCTTAGAAAACGCTGGCCACATCGAGTTGCAGACTTTTTTAAAACTTTTTCTGGCTGCTGCAGAAGGGATTTTGTGAGGTGAGATTTTAGGTACTTTTGCAGGGAGTGTTTTTTTTCTTTCATACCTATTACACAATTTCGTATCACCTACCTATCATATCATCTATCAGTTGACGGACAAATTTTCAACGAAAAACCGGTTAGTTTGGTCAGTTTGGGCCTTTGGAGTAACCCCCTTCCTCAAATTGGGCTACTAAAATTGGCAAAAAGAAGAAGGTAGAAGAAGAAGGAGAAGGAGAAGTTTTGATTTATTTAGTTTAGGTTTAGTTTAGTTTGAATTTTACGTACTAACCCATTTTAGGTAAATTTTTATTTTTCTTTATTCGAGGAAACGGGAAAAATTGTGTAGAAAAGGGGGAATTACTACACTGATCGTTGACTGGAACCTGAATGTCTGAAACCTCCAGAAAAACAAATCGATCAAAATTTTTAAGCACGTGGATTACATTTTAACGTTTTATTTGTTATTTTTAAGTTATCATTTAAAGGTAAAAACTTTGATATTTGTTCAATCGTTAAAATAGTTGTTAGTTTTAGGTAAAGATGAATTCGAGATCATAATGGACTTCCAAGACATTTTCAAGAAGCTTTCTTCAGGCTCGAAATTCACCAAAACTTCTAAGCCCAAAAAAGTTGAGATTTCTGAGACAAAACCGAGCGTCGATCACATAAAAGATGACGAGGAAAGAGTCAACCGGTTTAGAAATCTCAACCATATTACAGTTTCGGGTAAAAAAGTTCCGCCGCCAATCGACCAGTTTAAGAAATTATGTTCCGAGTTCAGCCTCGACGAGCGTATTTTGGAAAACGTCAAATCAGCCGGATACAAAACTCCGACGCCCATACAAATGCAGGTCATCCCAGCCATGCTTCAGGAACGTCAGGTCATGGCCTGCGCTCCCACAGGATCAGGCAAAACTGCAGCATTTTTAATCCCGCTCATCGGCCTTCTCAAAAAGCCAAGCAAAAACGGCTTCCGAGCTTTGATCCTCTGCCCTACTCGTGAGCTTGCCCGTCAAATATTCCGTGAATGCATCCAGCTAGCTGATGGCTTTGGCCTTAAACCTCACCTCATTCAAAAAGTTTCTTTATACAGCAACAAAAAAATCGACTTCACCAAAAAGTGCGACATTCTCATCTCAACTCCCAATAAACTAATCTACCTTATGAGAAAAGATAGCACTTTTAATCTCAAAACAGTAGAATGGCTCATTGTTGACGAATCTGACAAACTTTTTGAAGTCGGCGTTCGCGGTTTTAGAGACCAATTAGCCGAAATATATACAAGTTGTGACAACGAGTTGGTGAAAAGAGCCATGTTTAGTGCCACCTATACATTACCTGTGGCAAAATGGTGCAGAAAAAATTTAAAAAATGTGATTTCTGTGACAATAGGACATAGGAATACGACAGTCCAAGATGTTGAACAGGAGTTACTTTATGTTGGTACGGAAGCCGGGAAGATTCAAGCTTTGCGGAATTTAATCCATGAAGGGATCACTCCTCCTGTGTTAATATTCGTCCAGTCTAAAGAAAGAGCTAAAGAATTATTTACAGAATTGATCTACGATGAAATAAGCGTTGATGTCATTCATGGAGATAGGACTCAAGTACAAAGAGATAACACTGTAAATGCATTTCGTGAAGGGAAAATTTGGGTTTTGATCTGTACAGACGTGATGGGAAGAGGTATCGATTTTAAAGGGATCAAAATCGTCATCAACTATGATTTTCCTCCTTCTGCCATCTCGTATATCCACAGGATTGGTAGGACTGGACGTGCCGGCCGGCCGGGAAAAGCCATCACATACTTTACAAATGACGACAAACCTCT
Organism: Orius laevigatus; assembly: GCA_018703685.1. NCBI lineage: Eukaryota > Metazoa > Arthropoda > Insecta > Hemiptera > Anthocoridae > Orius > Orius laevigatus. Next base: position 218,624 of record JAGWEN010000083.1, read on the forward strand.
TTTAAGAAGTATAGCGTCCCTTTTAAAAGAATCTGGATGCCCAGTTCCAGAATACATGCTCAAATTGAAGACCAACAGATCGGAAAGGAAGAAGTTGGAAAATCAAGCACCAGATCGAAGGCCCATTTCGACAGCGATTGAAAGTGAACTGAAATATGAACAGAAAAAACGGAAACAAATGAAACAAAAAAGCAACCAGAAGAAGAAGAAACTGAAGGAAAACAACGTTTCCTAAAAATTTTTAACTGTAAAATATTTTATAATGAATATAATAATTCAACATGTAAATTATTTTGTTCTTTTTCATGGGTTCAACCAATTTCATACACTGTATAGTAACAACTCTGACAAAACCCAAATTTCCCTGACATTTACAGATTTTCGCTGTTGGCGGCCACTCTGTTAAAGGTCGTTTTTCAGGTCAAAACCACTGGAATTCAAAAACATCAAAATTAAAAATACATATAACAAAATTTTCTTTATTTCTATAGAACATTTTTTCTAATTACATGATTCATTGCACTAATTATTATATTTTTAAAAATTTATAACTTCCTTGGAAGCATAATCAAGTATCACATTATGTAGTCTGATGAGAATTACATAATTTCCTTTATGAACTTTTTAATAATTTGAGTTACAAAAAACTCACAACAGACTTGGAAGAGAAACAATACATAGAAAAATACACATTTTGGTTCAGCGAGACAATGATTTATCGAGGCACTTAATAATTATGTTTATTAATAATATTAAATAAATAGTTAAAATTAAAGTTGTTCCAAAAGCTTAAAAACTCGGAGATTCTCAGGTCCTTTATTTTAAGGAGCGTTTGCTCTGGCGTTAAACTAAACAAACAAAAGTTTGGTATTACAAAATGGGTTCCGATCATGCAGATTTTCATGCATTCAGCCAAAAAGTTAGTTTGTTATGTTTAACGTTGAAGGTTAGTAACTTGATTTTTAATAAAAAACAAAATTATTAGAATCCCAGATTACAAGGAAGCATCTTTTTCAGTATTCTTGTTAAAATATTTTTTCAAATGTTTCATGAAGGATGTTTTCACCATTGAGGTGTCCTAAGGGACGAAAACAAGATGTTAGTTTTTTTGAATTGTTTTGCATTAAGGGGCTGAAAAATTTAAGTCTAATATTATAATCAAAGTTCAGCTTCCTATGGACCAATCGTGAAACTTTGAGATGTGAAAAATTTCAAGTTGATTGGTCCCCAGAGTGCTGAGATTTTGTTTGCAAGCAATTAGTGAAGCAAATAATACCCCTAGGATAAATAATTGATACGTTAGTAACTAAAAAGGTTCAAGAAACTTGTACAGTTTTTAACCCTGTGAACTACAAAAATATTTTTAAAAAATCTTTGGTGCTGATGTGATGAATACTGAAGGTCGATTGCACAATACCAAAACCACAAGAACTTATTTAGAGTTTAAAGTGCTATAACGCATTACCGGTTGACGTTGCCCGCTGAGGAAGGACTGACCGTGCCCTAAGCTGGCGAGACGCTGCTCTACGACTTCGCGGTTCCTTTTTTGGCTCATGTTGTGAAAGGCGGTGGCCATCATTTTGCTTTCGTAATCAAATATCTTCTTATTTTCTTCCAATTCCTTTTCTTTTTCTTTCATACTCCGCTGAATTTCGAGGAGTTGGCTTCGTAAGCTTCCTTCCACAGAATGCTCGATGTCCGGATCAAGGGCTTTGATAGCCGAACGAGCTTTTTCCGTGTATCTTTTACATTTTGCCTCGACATCATGAAGTTCGGCCTCTTTTTGAGCGAGTTTCGCTTGAAGTATGCTAATGACATCTTTACTTTGCGCAATCGCATCGTCTTTTTCTTCTAATTCGGACGAATGTTTATTCTGAAGCTGCGAAATCTAAAAAAAAAACATTAATTTTTTTGTCTATTTTTGATTTAATTCTTACTTGATCCTGAAGTTCGGTGACTTTAAGTACTAATCCGTCTTTTTCTCCAGCTTCTCGTAATTCGCCTTCTAATTTCACTATTTTTTGATGTGCTTCCCTAGATTCTTTCCACATTTTGTCACATTGCGCTCGAGAAGTTTCCAAAAGGTTTTGTAATACTTGAACGGAATCGTCTTCTTTTCCTTTTTGCGACATTTTAAGCATTTGGTTTTCATTTTCTAACCTGAAAGAATCAATAAGTAAAGGCTTCTTAAGTCCAGGAGGTCATTGCAATAAGTGAAATTTGAGGAGCTCCCAGACTAGTTTAATTGAGTTTACCTGGCGATTTTTTGTCTTAAATCTGAGCTCGATTCGAGCACAGAGCCAGATTCAAGATTGGCGACCGTACTTTGAGCTTTGACGCAGCTCAATTCTTCATTGGCTTCCTTTAAAGCATCTCTTTCTTTGATAAGTCTTTCCTTTTCGCTGGCGGCGGTGTTCAATTTGCCCGAAAGGAGACCAACTTCATACTGAAGCTTATCGCCTCTTTTGGCCTCCTCGTTCAATCTATCGTGCAAATCTGCGGCTTCCTTTTTGAAGACTTCAACCTGAGCTTTTAAACCAGACGACTTTTTCAGCTCCTCTTCCAACTCCATGTTCATAAGCATGTATTCCTTCACTTTCCCTTCAACTTGCTTCAGCTCACGTTTCATGTCTCCTGCTTCTTCCAATTTCTTCTTGTACGATTCTATTGCCGCTTCATATTTTTCAACTCTGTCGGCAGTATCGCGTAAAATGTCAAGCTCATCTTTCAACGAACGGGCTTCCAGAGCAGATCTTTGAAGTTCGTCGACTAAAATTTGAAGGTCCGACATTTCCTTTTCTTGATGTTCCAATTTCAATCTATAATCATCTCTTTGCGTTTCTAATTTAAAAATTTCTTCTTTCAAACTTTCAACCTAAAAAAGAAATCATTTGATTAATTAAATGATGGAGCACATCAATAAGAAGCGAATTTATTTGATCCCTGACAACAATAAAAGCCCTTCCTAAAAATAAAAAAATAAAAATTACTTGACGTCTTAAAGGGCCACTCCCGGTTGTTTCGTATCTTGAATGAAGTTCATCTAATAATTTTTTCTTTTCTTCTATAAGCTGCATCTTTTCTTCTTGTAATGTCGTTATCTAGAATAGAATTAACTAAAAGGTTCTTTAGGGATAATCTGGTTACTTGTAAATCTAGCTCGTTGGCTTTAAGTTGGGCTTTTTCTTTGGCTAAATTGGCAGCGTTGAGTTGTGAGACGAGTTGCTCAAGTTGAGGGTCGAGCGATAGGTTGGCAGAGAAGCTCAAAGCGCCGCCGCTGTCAAGTTCCTGAATGCATTCCATCATAACTCGCTGCTCGATCTCATCCATTTTCATTATGTGACCAATCCATTCCTGGAAAAAGTTAAAAAATTTCTCTTTGTTTTATGTTGACTCACTTGTTTGTTCTCGCAGTTGACAGCACAGCCAAGGACGAGCTGAAGGAGTCTGCCGAGTTCCTGGGCATCGCAACCGTCACCGATTTTGACGACATCCGGGAGCACTCCAGGGTTCAACGTCTGCGAGAAGCACTCGTGGAAATAATCGACGATCCCCGACAAAACTTTCTTCAGGTTGGAAACATTCAAACGCCAATTGACACTCGCGTCCGCCTTGATCTTCGAAAGCCAAACTTGCGAAAACCATTCTGGAGCGATCTGATGAAGTATCTGAGCGATAACGACCCCATCCGAGAGGTCTTTGATCGTCTGAAATTTCCTTTCGACTTTGAAATTTTGAAGCCATTTAAAAAGTATATCACAAAGCTCCTTCTTATCCATTATTCACTTCAACTTTAGAACAAACAGTAAACATTTAATAACGTCATTTTCTTTTTAAAATAGATCAAATAAACGAAACCAGGAAACTAGAAAGGAAAGCACTTTTTGATAATTATTATTGTTATAACAGATGATCCCTTTCCTCCTTTCTAAATACACCAGGAGAGCCAACTTAATGGGCAACTTTACGTTTTTCCCTACTTCAGGTTGGATTCCCCTCATTCCCGCAATACATGAAAGTCTTGCTGGCTTAGACTATTTCGCCCAACATTGCATTTACAGCTTGAATTGTTTTATATTATCCAGGATGGAAAAAAATAAAATTTTTAACCAAGAATGATGATGACCAGAATTTTAAGTCATCACTCAACCGCCCAGGCCCATTTGGAATTTTGACACGATATGGCCATTGATTTGGGCGCACTAGCACAAGAACGGTAAACCCTCGTCTTTTTGACAAAGGGCTAAGGTGGGGTTTTTCCAGTTCCCACCACCCCTCCTATTCTTTTTAGGTAGATTTTTTTATATGTAACCTTTGTTACCAATAAGAGATACGTCGTTATCTTAATTACTGCACTTGTAATCAAAAAATTAGAAAAAGTTGACGTAAAATTGACGAAGTTTTACCAATAAGCGCCTACTAAATAGGATGACCATTCTAGTGCTAGACAAAACCCATTTTTCACCGAAATGGCAAAATTGGAAGGCTTTTCAGGAGGAAATCCCCTGCTACTAGAAGTTTTTTTTTTTTAATTGACCTTCCAACCTATGCTTCTTTAATGGTCCCTTTCTTGCCACAAACTAGAAATTACCCATTTAGAAACCTAAGCCGTAATTACCATCAACCATGACGTAGAAACCGTGTCATCTTGGAATAAAAAAAATGTTCAGATTATTTATGTTCTATAGGTGGAGCGACAGAAATAAAACAAGCCCCACAGGTGTGAAGGGACGAAGAAGAAGAAAATGAGTCCCCATTCGAAAACATCTCTGGTCCCAAACTCACACCGTCCTCCTTCTTAATGTTTTAAAATAACTGCCACTTTGAGTCCACCAATATCATGCAGTAAACAACAAAAAAAGCTTTTTATTCATAAAGTCACAAATTACACAGACACAATACATTCAATTTTTGTCTTCATTTTATTTGATTATAAAAATGTCTTTTCGAACCCGGATAACATAATTTTTACTTTTCTTTCACAAAATCATAAATATTTTTAAAAAATTTTGTTTTTTGAAACCAAAAGAATTGAAAACATTAGGCCCGAAGAATCAGATAGGCCGAACAACAAACGTTAAAATTAAAAAATCGTAACAATAAAATATAAAACATTAAAAATTAACCTTATTTACCTAATTATATGGTGATTCAAAAATTGGAAGTTTTAAGCCAACATAGTCTGTGTTTATTATTTAAACTTAAAGGTTTACAGTCTTTAAGGTTGTAAAGTATTGAATTTAAATTGTCAACATTGATAAACAAAGCAACTTTTTAAAGTTGACTGAATCACCAAATTATAAAATAGTTTGAGAAAAGACTAGACTTTTTACTTAAAAATTAATAAAACACTTAAAACTAAAGGGTTTCCAATATTTAAAGACTAGAAAGGACTAGTGAAGTAATTTTGATTCACTAGGTAATCAATTTTTGAAGACTTTTTATCTTCCTATGATGGTTGGTTCATCAGCCATGGCCATTTCTTCGCTGAGAGCTTTGTCGCCTTTCCTTTTTTTCGAGTACATCAAAAAGGCGATTCCGGGGAGTAGATTCATCACAAAGACAAGCCATCCGAGATAAAACGAATAATTGTAATAATAAATGGCGGTTTTCGGATGTACGAACGGAATATTCTCTCTTTCGTAATGGATCGAGCTGATGACTACTTCGAGGACAACTATGACCGACGCACCTAAAACATAAATTTTCATTTCAAAAACAGTTTTTTTAGTTTGAATTCTTCCGGGAATAAACATTGTCATGTAGATTCTATACAGGTGCCAAAAAAATACTGCCAACTTCCTTCAGGACATTTAACCAACATTTTAAGTCGATGTTCTGTCGGGAAGAACATGAGCCAAAACTAAAACATCCCCATACATAAAAAGAAAAAGAAAACCTTGAAATATAAAGCAATAAAAATCTTCCCTAGACGTGGAAAGAATTTCATTTTGTACATAAAATAACCCAGACACGTACGTCTAATCCTCAAATCGTGATGAATTTTTATATCATTGTTAAGCTGTTGTTACTGGAACTACCCTTGGTTATAATTCATAAGTTTGTCTAGATTTTGAATTATTTAAATCCATCCGTTATATACTTACAAGATAAGAAATGTATTCCTGCTGCCAGTCTTTTGAACATGTATCTCGGATTTCTAAACGTGTAGATCGAAAAAAGAAAACCCATTAGCATAAGCATAACGCTGACTATTGAGAAAAACATTTCAGTCCTCGTATAATCTGGAACGAAAAATGAAAAGTGTGTTAAAAAAAGGCATTGAATATTATGATATAGTAAGAGTGCTCGGATGTTCTTATTTTAAAACTTGTTTTGATGTTTCGGGGACGCTTTTACGATTGTAGACCGGAATAGAGTTGACAACGTCTTTAAACCGTCTTGTTTCCCGTCACTATTTTTTTCAACTTAATAAAAAAAAGATGACGGACGGAATCTAATTTCTTTTCGTCGCCTCTTTCCTGACAAAGCGGTTCGAGGTCAGGACGAGCTCGGGAAATTTTTTTCTTTTTTTAATCATCCGGGTCGAGATTTTATCGCCCTTCTTGGCACTGAGAAGCCCCATTGTACCTTTTGAAAGGAAAATAAAACATTAAAATTTATGTCCGATGATAAAAGATGTACAGAATTCGCATTTAGTTTGCCAAATTCCTAAACATAAAACGGTAAGACAGATAAAAAGCGATTATCCAGAAACTTAAATTAAGAAACAATCAAAATGTTATTGGTTTCGTGCCAGGCTCTTCTGTTCTTGTTCTTAACTTGAGAGACACATTCTCCTCTGGAGGTCAAGTATGATTGATGGATAAAACACGAAGAAACGGTTCCACTTCGGAATTTCAAGCAGCAATTTAAGCATCACATTTGCAACGAATTAATAAATAGTGCTAGAGATGGATGAAGAACGTTAGGCGTTACACGAAGTAATTTGTAGGATGCCCAATTCTCTCTTCTTGGCCGTGAAGACAAAAAGAAAAGCTTGTCAAACTGAAACATCTTAAGAGGATTCTGGAGGAAAATCGTGTTTGGGGGTTGTATGAAATATCCAGATTTATAACCAATTTTCTTTCTACAGATTTTACTGATCCATACTAAGTAAAATAACGACTCAACAGTTTTAAGTTTATGAAGCGTTAAAACCGAAAGTTCATCGGATTGTTTATTAAAACGTTGAAGGAGTAGCGTTGGTCGATGAACGGCCTAAATATAGTCCCGAGATAATTAGTCCAAACTCTCGCCCGAATCTGGAATAGCTCTCGTATTAAAAATCTCTGATCCTTGACAAACTATTTAAAAATTTATTTTCCACAACCTAGAAACCAATAGGCAATAACTTTTTTAAAACCAAATTTTTGAGGTTCTATATTTACGATAACCATGAATTTTATGCTAGATTATGCATTAAAAGATAGATTATTGTTTTGAGACGAATAACCGCGTGAATAATCAGCGTCGTTTATCATAAAAATTGGCAAACAATTTTTGGCTCTTCAATGTGTTTTTAACCAAAGAAAACTTACTTATTATAGTCCGGTCTAAAGAAGGATCCATCCTTAGTTTTTCGTCGGAGGGAAACATTTCGTGCGCTTTGCATATTTCTGGAACAAAACAAAAAATTCGATTTTAAACATTTGGTCTATATTTAAAAGACTTGGAGGAAGTACGAGACAATACACGTTTTTTTCGGGGTCCAAGGCGATACCGGATTGGCCAATTTCCAAAAATATCCTTCTGGGTACAAAACATTTATTTAACAGATTTCAAAGTGGGTCTAAACAGTCTTTTTCTGCTACTTAAACATCTGCCTATATTTTTAAGTTAGATGACAAGGTCGTTAGAAGAAAAGAAAAATAGGTAACAACCAAAAAAATATGCAAAAACTCCTTTTTTTATTATTTAACGTTGAAAAATTAAACAATTACTCAAAATTTTCCATTTTTAGACCCACGATCCCGCATTTTGGTATGAGGGGTCGTAGGGTCAAAATGAACCTTGGTCTTAATTTGTGGTGCCGTCCGGCCAGCCTTATGTCGCCACCATTTTAATTTGACTGAGCTATCAAGTTGCACTCGAAACACTTCCTGCTAATTGGCGTCATTGGTGTGGCCACTGTAGAAGACACTTCTATTTTAGTATTTTTTCAAGAAAAGTCAATAAAGAAGCCGCAGGTGGTCTATTTTTTGAAGGCTCGCTCCCGTTTGTTTGTTTACGTGAGTTTTTGGCCCTTGTAGTTTACTTCCCACTTGCGCCCCATTAACCTCACAGTTTATCAGCGGGAAGGTGCTAAAGTGTTCGTTTCGCTTACAAGGGTAAAAAACGTCTCGGACGTCTAGTAAGGATGACGATCAAGACAAATTACTCGTTCGGTAAGCATGCGGGCGCCTCGCCAAAAAAACTCGGCGATTATCACTCCCGAAAGACGCCCAACTGTCTAAATAGGATCCCCTGTAAATTTTCGACTCCCTTTCAAACAAACCTCAGATTTACAGCTTCATCATAAATACCCGTTTTCAATCGTTCGGAAAATAAACAATTTAGGAAGAAAAATTTCGTTTTCTAACTTCGAGTATCACTTTCGCTCGAATATATTTTTAATACTTTAAATATAGTTTGAAAAATATGCAAGGTTGGCGGTGGGAATAAAGAGAAAGATATATGCGAACGTTGGGCTGCTTCGAAATGAAGCCAACTCAAACACGGAAAAAACGAGACGGAAAAAAAAAAAGTAGGAAATTCTTTTCAGATCAAATCCCAATTTTCGGTTTATTTTTATTATTATTTTATTTATCATATTATATCTTTTTCGTTGAATTTTTTGTGGATGTTAACTCTATGGGGGTTCCGAGTTCCGACGCCCGGCCCTAGATATGCTTTAAATTGCAATAAACGATTTTATAATTCTGTACCAATTTTATAGTCCTTTGTCCACGTTTTCCTTCTGTCCGGACATTAGCCTTATGTTTACGGAGGCTTTAAGCTTTTAAACTCCCAAGCCCGGTCCCAACTCAAGGGGGAAGGCCTCGGTGTAGATGTAGTGGTGGATGCTTGGAAATAAATTCTTCTTGTGTTTCCCCCTTTCCTTCCTGTGTGAGCGCTCTAGTGTGTTGGCCCCCTGTTGGAAAATTGCTAGTTATTTCAGGCACTCACAGTTTTAATCTTCGGTAATAGTTCACAAAATCTAACAATGTAATTTTATAAATGAAACCACAAGTATTTATGAAAGTTTATTTGGCAACAAAAAAATTTTAATTAGAGCAGAACTGACACGAATAATCTAAATCTGTCAACGCGAATTTCAGGAAGAGAATGAAAATATTTAAGAGCAATGTTGCATTTAAAAGGAAAGTTAATGCGAGCAAGTGTTCACATAAATCAAATTTTTTTAAAATAGAAAATGAAGTGGTCCTAATTAATTAAACATTTATTTTTCCTTTTAAAAGCGAAGAGTTTGCCAAATTGCAACAACACAGAAAACTTTGGTTTAGTTTTCCTACTTAGCCTAAAACCCCTCAATCCATTGGAATTGGCGTATTAACCAATTACTGCACTGATTTCAACCCTTTGCTACGTTGGTGTCAGGTAAAGTTGAAATGGATTTAGTTGGAAAACATTTCTTTTTTAACTACATCAACAAAAGATAGGGTTGCCAAACCTACAAGTAAACAAGGAACAAAAAGGTTTTTATAGACACAACATTTTAAAAAGGCACTTAGTGATGTTTAAAAAAAAATTACCTATCGGAATTGCTGTTTGGTTTCTTTTTCCGGTCCGGCATATCCGAAAAAGTCCCGATCTGCTATGTAAGAAAAATCTTTGCGTTTGGTTGATGAAGATGCCGTAGCTTTGGTCTTCGGCGGCGACGGTGAACCATCCTTGGGTGTTGACTGCGATGACCCAGACGAGTGATGAAGCTCCGACGAGGCACGTGCAGATGAAGAGAAGACGCCGTTCAACAAGAAGCGCTTTCGCTTTGTCTTTCACGTTTACCTGCTCGACCATCTAGAAATTGAACAATTCATGAATTGCGTTTCTGTTCATATCAACTGGCCCGAAAATCCGGACAAGATTTTTAGAGGTCTCTATGGTGATAAACCCCTGTATGCTTAGTCGGTCAATAAGGGACTTAAAGGCGACAATGTGACGAGAAAATAAATCGAGGTTTCCACTATAGAAAATTACGCCATCCATCCCTTTCAAATTGTTCATAACAAACGTTCAGCCGAATTCATTGCACGGACTTGAATATTTTTGCCAGATGGCATCGATTTCAGGGAATCGGGCCAGTGAAAGACAACGCCGAGGTGCTCGGTCGCTTCACGTTATTTAGAAATTGGCACCGAACGTTTCAGCCGGCCAATAAACTTCTTTTCTTTTATTTTTTTAAATTCCCCTTGAAAATATTTTGAGAATAATATGGGTTAATTTTAGTCTAAGTTATTGCAAGACGTTGATTTCCACGTGAAAACACTCTAATGCTTTAATTTAGGTGGGCAACTGTGAGTGCGTAAATTCCTTTGACTAGTTTCAAAAACTCTCACTTCTATCTTCAGACGAAAGTCGTCAAAAAATGGCGCTTGAATGATGGCATTGAATTATGCACCTGTGGCCGTGGGTGTGAACTCAATAATTATACATAACAAGGATTATGTTACAACAGTGGTTATAAAACAATAAGAGATTTGTGCAATTTACGACTGGGGAACAAATTTTCCTTCCCACTTCACCAAATTTAGAACTGACTACGACCATCGACAACTTTGTATGTTTTTCATTCACTGCTATTACCCAAGCGTAGGTATGGTCAGCAGGGCAAGTTCCAGATAGTAGAAGATACTGGAAGTTTCCATAATCTGGCCAAAACAATTGGGGCCCAACTTAACGCCACCAGCTTTTAGCGGATTTTTTTATTTTTTTCAAAGATATTTTCCTCAAAACCTTAGGTCAATTGGTTGAGGCTGTACCCCTTTTTAACAGAGGAAGATGAAGAAGAAGAACATGGTATGTAACCGCAATGGTGAAAAACCGGGTTTTTGGTATCTCTGCTTCCAGTTGACCCATCGACTTAAAATTTTAAGGGCTTTCTACTATAGTGTTAGAGAAGATCAGTATAACATTTCAAGTCAATCGAGCCACAGGAAGCCGAGATCCAAATACCCGAAAAACGGGTAAGGTCACGTCCATTAGTACATTTGATATACTTTTCCCCTATCGTGATGTTTTTCATTTCCCTTATCTTGCTTTTTTTTTTCCAAAGGCATCTATGGATCAAGTTTTCCATAGTACCTTATACATTTTAAAAAGTGCACGAAAGCTTCATAGAAATTCAAAATCGTACCTTAATATGTCTAAAAATTAATAAGTTCCCAACAAAATTTTTTTTTTTAACGATTTTCACAAATCATTTCTAAACTTATTTATCGCATCGTTTGAAAAATAATTCACGACGAAGAAATTTTAGACGATTTGATAGAAATTTTTTGAGGATGGTTCACAAACGCACTCGATGAGACCCGGAACGAAACTGGAACAAAAGGAAGACAAGGGAGACGAGGAAGATGAGAGGGGAATTGAGTCTCTGAGACGAAGGGGGAGAATAAGGAGAAGATATAAGCGGGAACGAGACCCAGACGCCTCCACAGTCGCACTTCAACATCACATCTGATAAAGGATATGAGGAAGATCTTAGAACAAACAGGACAGAATAAAATAAATTCAAGACTTTATTACGTACTTGTTTAACTTCCTTTTGTTCATGGGTTATAGAGAAACGGATTTACTCAAGTCCAAACTTCGATTTTAAATTTTTCCACCAACTTAATAATAATTCACCGTCCTTAAGCCTGTTCTAAATCTAACACTTTCAACAGTGTAAAATGCTAAAAAGGGCAACGTTGGATCAGATTAGCGGAGTTGGTTTTTTAGCGGATTTCCGTAGGAAAGTAGGCTATTTTTTGGCTTGAATTTCAATTGAGGTAAATTTTAGTTGGAAAAATTACCTTCAGGTGGTAGCACCTGAAAACGGTTTTTTTAACTTCGATTCCCGTGTTTTCTCCGAAACTACTGAACCGATTTTTGATTTCTCAGTCTTATTCGTTCTAGGAAAAATAAGTCCATAGGATATAAAGGCTCTTTCAGAAAATATTTTTCAAAAAAGTAAAAAATCGCACATGAATACATCGGTTTATTTTTAGGTAGATTTTTTAATGATTTAAAAGAAAAAATGTTAAAAAATATTCTTTAGATCCGGAGAAAAAGCCAGAATCCTGACTCCCGGGGGTTTAGCACAGCCTTAATAATAATTTATGTTCCTCATAAAAATTGATATTTTTGAAATCCTCGTTAGGAACCATAAAATATGCAATTTATCTTTCTATATGACCATAATTGGACATGACTTAAAACCTTCAATAGAAGTCAAAATTAATTTCAATAGAAAGATTCTGAATTTTAAAAGTTTTTAAATTTTCTAAAAATTAATAAATGGATGAACACTGGCTATCAATCAAGAAAACGATCTGACCCCTTTACATAAACTGATTCTGCAGACCAACAATTCCGTTGGGAAATTCAGGTTTAGCCTACTTCGTGTTTTAATCTCGAAATTATTTCCTTATCGTATTTTTTACAACTTATCGGACATTTGGATCGGTAATGCCATCATAAAAGAGCAATGTTTGAGAAGTAAACTTTATGAAGCGTGTCGTTCTAATATAAAAATCAATTTTTGAAGATAAAACTTGACAGAGGTAAAGAAACGTTTCCGCATTTACGACGTTAATGGCATTAACGAAGCAATTTCGAGTACGAGGTTGACGTCCTATTGATCCAACATTCTTAATTTAAGTTTTCAAAAAACCTAGTCCCAAATTACACTCATTTACGAATCAATAAGTAAAGTCTCCATGAAGATGAAAACCCATTAATTTCTCACCGAGGCGATCATTAAATCGAAAGCCACAGTAAAATTTAAAAAACCGCATTGATGGCCTTTTTAAGCGATCTTGAACGGAATGAATTTTTTTGAAAACTTTATTTCTTCACCGTCTGGACTTAGAAACAAGAAACTTTAACCTCATTAACTTTTTTTATGTTTTTTAACACGATTTTAAGATTTTTTTTATGGGTTTAAAACGCACCCTGTTATTCGATACTTTTTAGAAAAGCTCTTACGGCTTCTTTTCCAGTCAGCGAATTATGTTTATCCAATTTTTGTTGTTTTTCTAACCTCAAAATCTTTTTCGAAGAAGGAAGTTTCATGTTATTTCCTATAAACGTAAGTGAAGGGAAAACACAATAAAATCTCAATTATGTTGTTAAAATATTTAAAAATCCAGCTTATGAAGGAATGATTGAGAATCTTATAAGATGGTTTGATTCTTTTTATATCAAAAAGGTGTGTTTCCTATCCTAAGGGAGTGAGGCATTGGGAGAAGGGAGCTTCTTTAATGTAGCTGTTCAATATTTGACACTTGAGCAATTTTAGGGTACAAAAAGGTGCACTAATAAAAAAGGGAAATTATTACTAATGTTACCTAAATGAGCCTTATTAATAAATTAATTACCAATTTATTTAGAGATAAGTATGTCATATTTGTTTATATTATATCCAGGATGGGGATAGAAGGCAAAAAATCCTCCGCGCCGGCCCGGAGTAGGAGTGGAGAAGTGAAAGTTGTCCGCCGAACTCGATGACGTAACCCAAACGAAAAAGAGTCCAGCGTGAATATTCCCTCAGTCAGTCAGTGTTCGCCATAGAAAACAAACCATTGGATAATACGAAGAAAAATTTAAACTTTGTTTGTTTTTCGAAGACTCCGAGGCAGACGCAACATCTGAAGAGTACTCAAGGTCAAAGTAAGTAGAAACCTTTAAAAGGCATTTCACAACCAAAACTTTTCCTTTAAACAATCTACTTCAAAAAAAGAAAAAAAAGTTTACATTTTTCGTCATATAAACAACCTTTTGTCTTCATTCATAATATTTTTAGAATTTAAAGGTTTATCAAGAATTCTGGCCACGAAATGAGTTTCTCTATATTTCGAAAGAGCTATTCAACTTATAACACGTTCCTTACATTTTTCATCATCGCCCCTCACAAGGTTTTTCTCAATTTCAAAATTCCAAGTGCACGAAATAATAATAAAAAAATAAATAAAAAAGTCTTAAATGCCCAATTAATATAACATCCTTGAGATGTGTTTAATTTTTAAAAAACATAAACAGCAAATGCCAATGACAATGGATTTTGTTTTAGCAGTTAGCAAAATTTGAAAAATACACATTCCTACATGGTATATTTTAATAATATTTAAAATGTATATATAATAAATAAATTGTTTTCCTGAGCATCTCTAGAAAAGGTTTCGGAAGAAATAATTTGTTGATTCAATTGAATTGTCTTCTTCAGAAAGTGCTTTTAAGTACCAGATCTGCTAGTCCGATTTTATGATAGGGGACAATGCCAATAAACACATCATATTCCACAAGTTGGGCCCAAAAACCAGTTATTTGCTTTTGAAAAGTATTATTTGAGAATATGATTATATTGATTTTGAATGAAAGCACCTTTACAATCTTTGGTACCTAAGCAAGCTGTTTCCTTAATTATGCAATGAAGTGGGTTCAATCAATTTTAAAATGTTTAAACACGTGATGGAGTTACGGGACTATTCAGGTTTCTTGTTTTTTCCTTATAGGAAATAGGTTTCTAGTGAAGGAGAGGAAAAAAAATAAATAAATTTTTCAAAAATATGCCAAGTAGATTCTTACGGGTCTACCTAATTTACTGACCAGAGAAAAAACGTACTACCGGACAAACTACTGATGCGACCGGGCTGAAATTTGGTAGGAATTCATATTTGGATGGTAGCACTAGAAGGAAATTTTAAAATCGGACTACCGGGGGCGGAGATCTCGAAAAATGATCACCCCCGGGGGCATAAAAAACGTACTACCGGACAAACTACTGATGCGACCGAGCTGAAATTTGGCAGGGAAGCTTATTTTAGTTGGTAGCACCGATCCTCGAAATTAATTTTCAAATCGGACTACCTCCTACTATCTCCGCCCCCGGTAATCCGATTTGAAAATTTCCTTCGAGGATCGGTGCTACCAACAGCTAAAACAAGCTTCCCTGCATAATTTCAGCTCGGTCGCATCAGTAGTTTGTCCGGTAGTACGTTTTTTATGCCCCCGGGGGTGATCATTTTTCGAGATCTCCGCCCCCGGTAGTCCGATTTTAAAATTTCCTTCGAGCATCGGTGCTACCAATCAAAATATGAATTCCTGCCAAATTTCAGCCCGGTTGCATCAGTAGTTTGTCCGGTAGTACGTTTTTTCTCTGGTCAGTAAATTAGAAACGTCCGATTCGTACCTACTCCAAAAATGAAGAAAAATGAAAAATGAAGTCTTTGAACGAATCTTATCGGGTTCAGGCTCATTAAATTTGTTTCATGTTTATAATGTTCTTCCCCTTAATGATACATGTATGACCTATAAATTCAGCCTTTTCTTTACGAAATATCCAAGGTTCATGCGTAAGAAGCCATCGATTTTGTTTAGAAAATTAAAATTTACCGTGGAGCAATTTATCTTTTCGTACACAAAGTTTTGAAGTTATTCGCTTGGTGTCACTTTGACCGGGTCAGTTGTGAAATGACGACGAGAATCGTTTGGCACCGTCCTCGCCCAGTGACGGCCCCTTTGATCTGGCAATGCCGAAGATATTCCCTCCGGGTCAATAATTCAAGGAGCTTCTGTTTAAACAAAAGGCCGTTCAAGGTACGTGAATGTCTGACCCATTTTCTCGACTTCCTCCGCATTTTTAGAACTCGGATGGCGTGAGGAGATGGCCGAATATGCAAATTATTTAAGGTTTAGGGCAAAGCCCTTAGATTTGACCCACTCCCTTTTTAGAACGACGTGATTTCCGACTAAAACGAGCGATTTAATCACAATTTACTTTCTAAGCTACTGAATTTCATAAATACAGGGCACCTTTTATGATTTCAACATTCATGAATAATTTAGTCAGAAAATATACTGATCTAAGTCTTGTTTTATGCTAAACCGGACTTAAAACCAAAAATAAGTTTTTTTTTTTTTTTTGGACAAGAAGAAAATTCTTTAGGCTTGCTAGCACTACGGTAGAAATTTATGTATTAAAACAATGGAGAGACACAAAAAATCTCAAAATTTTTTGACTTTTGCTTACTAACTACCTACCTTCTAAGCCCCTATAGAAATACATAGAAGCTCATACGTCATTTAAGGTAAAAGTGATAGGAAAAATATGGCAAATTTTTGGGGTTTTCCCACTACTTTTCCCTATATCCAATGTATTTGGTATGTAGGAAGCCAAAAAATTGGTATTTGGGGACTTGACTGTAGAAATGGAAGACATTTATAATTTTGAAAAGGGAACCTTCTAACTCAAGGATATTCAAGAGCCAAGAAGCTTAAGTTTCGAAACTAAACGAGATTCTAAGGCGACAAAAATTTTCAATCGATTAACGCATTCTATGTTGATTTAGAAGATAGGAAATGACAGAGATGAAATATTAAACCAGAAGACGTAAGAGGTCGTTGTGTCCCTTAAGGAATTGGGTCATGTCGAGACAGGTTGGTCACCTTGACATACTTCCGGTCAGTGAAAGTGGAAATCCGTGCAGAACGCGCTTATTTGGTTTCACTTTTCAGCATCCTTCCTTCTTTTATCACCTTTTTTACAATGTAAAGTTAAACCACTTCCGCCAATTAAAACAATGCCCTTTACCACAATTTCTGGATTAGAGTGGTAATTAGCAAAAAATGCGACAAAAATACGAGGTCGATAATCCTTTTCATTTGACTCTATTTCCAACCTTCATATGCAAAAAGTAATTTCAAAAGAATCAAGGCTGTATTGTCAAAATGGACGTAGTTACATTATCAACGTGATCTTTACATTTCCAAATCATGAAAACCCGTTATTAAGAAAATAATATAGAGAACAACCATCAAGATAAACTAATGTTTCTTTTATCGATGTATTTCTGCACATACCGTTGGTAAATTTATTAAATTTAGATTGATTTCAGATGGGTTACGATGGGGAGATGGACGCCTGCGGGAGGGTCGTCAAATTCTGCATGTTCCTCGCAAACTTTATTATGTTTGTAAGTAATTTTACGTGTTTTTGGTGTTTTTATTTGAATTTTTTAGGCGGGAGGTGTGGTCATGGTTGCGTTGGGAGTTTGGACCATTCAAGAAAAAGGATTCATCAACGAGCTGGTCGGGACGAATCTTTTTCTGGGGACTGTTTATGTTCTTATCGGGTGCGGGTTTGTTCTCTGCATCACTTCGTTCGTCGGGTGCATGGCGGCCGTCAGAGAACTCAAATGCCTCCTTCTTACCGTATGAATTTCTTTGAATACCTACAGGTTGTAAGATTTCTTTTCAGTACGCTTTGGTCGTATTTATACTTCTAGTAATGACGCTAATTGGTGGAATATTGGCGTACGTTTTCAGAGAGAAAGTCCATTACACGATGGAACAGCAAATGTATTCCTCCATTAAATCGTATGGAGATCAAAAGCTCGTAAGCCGATCGTGGGACGATACTCAAGAAACTGTAAGCCTCTTATACTAATTAATGCAATAATTAATCTTTTTTTTTAAGCTTCAATGTTGTGGAGTGACTTCTTACAGTGATTGGAAAGGACATATACCTGAAAGCTGTTGCAGAATATCGAATGGAAAGGTAATGTACAAAAGAAGGTTCGGCGATATTTGCTGATGTGACACTTGCTGACAAATCCTATACATAATTGGATTAAATGGTGACTTTTGCGGATACCCTAGTGACTATGCCTTTTGCGTATAGATTTCGAGATATAAAAACATTTTTTTCGACGTCACCAAAGGGGGGGGGGAATTTTAATTTTTTTATTTCATCCAAAATGTGGTTTTTGACCATTTTTTGGGTAAAAAACAAAAATCTGAAGTCGTTTTTGGGGATATATATTTTTTTTTCAACCTCACCCAATGGGGAACTTTCTTGAATCTGATATTTTCATTTTTTTATTTGTTCCAAAATGTGTTTTTTTGTAAATTTTTCGTGGAAAAATTAAACCAATCGCATGTCACCATGTCGTCGCAAACTTATTGGGGGGTATCAACAAGAGTCACATCCTCAAATACCACGACAGCCAAAAGAATAAAAAATTTTTTTTTAATTTTCAATATTATGGAGTCATTTTGTTTTATTTTTTGTATAGAGAGTCAACTGCAAAGTTTTCCCGACTTCTTTGAATATCTGGAAAGATGGATGTTTGAACGTGACCGAACATTTTATCAGATCGCATGCTGCCATTATCGCCGGAGCCGCCGTCACCGTTTCATCTCTCATGCTTCTCGGATTAATTTTCGGACTCGTCATGTTCAAAATGATCGAATAATCCGACACTACATAAACTTAACCAGTCTCTGACTGTCATTTCGGAGGCTGCCTTCATTTTGGACTTTGACCCTTTTTACGACGAGAAAGACACTTTAGAAGTGGACTTTAACCTTTTTTCGAGTATACATTAGAAACATCATTTTAGGGGGGAAAATCAAAGTCAACCTAAAATTGTTTTTATTTTCAAAAACAGGGTACATTGGCCACCAAGACCTATCTTAAACATCGAAAAAGGATCGAAGTCCATCTGAAAGTTTTTTGTCGAAAAGTGTCATTAATCTCATCTTTTTCCACCATTTTGGGCCTGAATTGAAACTATTTTGTACATATTTTCGAAATTTTTAATAATTTTTTGTACATAACAATTTATATAGGATAGGCTTATTTATTATTTATATTTTACCGATTTTCGAATGTAGAACTAAGGTCAAATTTTCACAACAGTTTTAGTAAGATTGCACATTTTAAGCATTTTAAATAAATTATGTTCCTGTTTACATTAGGCAGCACGAAAATTTTTTGTCACCCAATTTTTTTTTCTACGTTACCAAAGAAACATCGAAAATTGTGGTGATTTTGCACGAATTTTCGTCAAATTTAATAATTTTTGTAGTGCCATTCAATTTTGTATGACTTAAAATTTAAATGAAAAGTGAATGTGAAAGGAAAAGAAGTTAAAACGACTTGTTTGATTGTAACCTAACCAAAGCGTATCTACGACTTAAATTTTAGAAAGTTTATTCATTGAATTTTTTAAATATTTGCCTCGAATTTTGGTTTTTTCATATTTTTGGGTACCTATAGGCACCGTTATAACGTTGCTTACAGTTTGTAATAACTGATAACCAAATAGCTAATTAGTCAAATGCTGCAACGTTTTAGATTTAAGATTTTAAAAAAATCACAAAGTCCTGAACGTCAAACAAAACCTTTAAGCAATTGCAGGTGCTAAGAAAGTGGGCATAAAATGTTGAGTATGAGGTGGTGCTGGGCGTGCAGACCTACTAGTTAAAACATACAGGGCAATCGAACGAACCAAACCAAGAAACAATATCTTGCCAGGAACATGGGCAAAAATTGAATGTTAAAATTTTCAGGACTTCAAAGATGCCACTCCCATCCGAGTTTTTGGACATTAGCATTATAAGAATTTCCAAAAATTATGACGCAGGTAATTTATTTAGTCCTGTTGTCCTTCCGGCTTCCTGCCTCCGACATAAAACCCATTTTATTTCCAAAAGAATTACGTAACGTCATTAAACATAATTAACACGTGTAGACGTTAACAAAACACACTAAAAAAATTTAGACATCAAAATTTCGTATTAAAAACAATGACAAATTACATAGATCATTAGGTTTAGACATCTCGTTTGATTTTATTTTAAATCGGTGATTCGTTGGAGCGAAAAGAACACAATAAGATAATTATAAAAGGCGGCGACTTCTCCCCACAACCACTTGGAAAAAGTCGTTCTCCGATCTCGAGATTGAGAATATCGGGATAGTATTGAAATGGAATACTTCCTGACCACATACAACAAAGACTATAAATGGCCGGTCCCCTTTTCTGGCATCAAGTAAGTTTATTTAAGCTATCACTACGTCTTTTCCAGACATAGAGCGACACTTGTGCACAAAAGGTTGTTTAATTTTGGGTAACTATGAGTAAACAAACCCCAACTCTAGTTAATTGTTTCAAAATTAAAGAAGATTTAAAATGAAAGATGCGCTTCAAATTTCTTAGGCAAAATTTATGTAGAATAAGAAAGAATAAACGTCTAAAAACATGTCAAAAGATCAATTTTCTCATTAAGCAGCACTCCTTTTATGGTCATTACTCATTGTATTGTGAATTCCGTTACGCTTGAAAAGCCCCCACACCCTTGACAATGAAAAGACCATAGATGCGATTTTCATTTGAAAAATTGGCTACTCGGTAGCTAGACACAATAAGATTTAAATTAAAAACTTTTATAATTTATTTCATTACTTAGGGAAGACAGGCGTCAAGAAAATGTGGAGAAGTACATGATGGCGAAGACAGCACGTGGAGGTGGCGATACCGACCCTTGCTGCGTCCGTCCTTCATCACCAGTGACTCTTCAGGAAATCCCTCCGGCCCAATGCGGCGTCGCTCCAGTCGGACCTGAATCCAAATTCGGCCAACCGAACACTTATTTGAGAAAAGTAATTTAAAAATGCGCGAGGCCCTCATTAAACGAAAAAGAAAAACGAAAAAGAACGGTTTCGAAAACTTTTAGACATTTATTTCCATCTTCAGGATGATGCACGTGATCTTAAGACGTTTCAAGGTCGCTATGGCAACTGACAACCATTTAAAGTTTTGACATGACCGAGAGACTATAATTTTAATTAATAACATTTTATATAAATAATAATTACTTTGACACTGAAGATGGAAAATTTTGTTTTTAAATTCCGCCTCATATTATAGACATTTTTTTTATATATATAGTGAATAAATTATCAACCATTTCAATTTTCAGCTTTACAACAAGTATCCTTATTTGTACAACATTTTAAGTATCACCCCTCCCGAAGAGTTGGCCAAAATCGCCTACGCTGATAAATTTCAGACGACATACAGAGCAGATTATGGAGGCGAAGGTTAAAATCATCTGAAATTTTTATTGTAAAAAAAAAATAATTTTGTTTGAAAATTTTTTGGTCAGGTTTTGAACCCTTGAAAACATTTTTGGCTCCCGAAATGCCCGGAGAAAT
Source organism: Orius laevigatus (assembly GCA_018703685.1). NCBI lineage: Eukaryota > Metazoa > Arthropoda > Insecta > Hemiptera > Anthocoridae > Orius > Orius laevigatus. Next base: position 239,829 of record JAGWEN010000083.1, read on the forward strand.
CGACGAAGAATTACTGAAGGCGGTTGAAATCGACAAAACTTACGTCTCTCATACGACTGTGAAAGATAACTCGCAGGTAAGTTAACCCCTCGTACCACATATGGGTTTCGTCATGTGATAGGTTAAGAAATTTTATATAAACATGTTTAAACTGGTAAAGGCGGAAGAGGAGTCCAAAAAAAGACGAGTAGAGGGATCTTATTATTCAATCGTGGTACATTTTCATTAATTCTTTATTTACAAAGTTTTTAAATATTTAAAACCAAGTCTTCAGGATGTCTTTGGTCTTATCTGGGTGTAAATTACCTTCCAGAAAGGTTATAGTTTATAAGTCCTTAGTCCATGCAGATTACGCACATAAAACAAAAACTAACCTAATCTTTTTTGTGATTTGTGAAACTAGGTCACGCCGGCGGAAAGTCGTACATTTCTAAAAGGATGCCAGTGCCCAGCCTCTCAAACTGTCTGCACTTGTGATGGTGGAGCGGGGGCGACGAAAGTGATTTCTGAAAAAGGTTTTGCAGCAGGTGACGACTCGAAAGCAACAAACCTCTCGTTGTGCCAGTCGCAAGCGCCGATCATCCCCAAACCAATCAGCATCACGAAAATCCCGCGTACGCCGATCCCCTCAAGAAAAGAACTCCAAGAAGAAAAGGCTCCTGACTACAAAGGCAAGCAATTTTTTCAACCTCTAAAGATTTTAAACGTATTTTTCAGGAGGGAAAAACCGTCCGAGGCTTGGGAAGTGGAAAACTGAATACAAAGACACGATTAGCCGCATGGGCGGGATCATTATCGACAAGAAACTTCTGTCTCGCTGGCCCAAAGAAGACAGAATCAAATGAAAAAAATGCACTGCATCCCGATTTGTAAAAATACCTTGTATTAAATAAATCCGCCAAACCAGTAATTAACTATTTTAATTCAAAAATTATAAGTGGAGGCTGACTTTTCTTGTAGTAAGGGAAAGGATAATAAAACAAAACCTTTCACAAGTACAGTTTTTGTATTTTAAAAAAGACATAAATAAATATTGCCCCTCCATGATTAATTCGAATTTACAACCACTTTTAAATAAATTAAAAACACTTCTTATGAAACAATTTTTAAAAAATTGTTCTTTTTATTATAATTAAAATATAATAATTATATAAATTGTATAAAAATTCAATAATGAAAAAATATTTTTACAAGGAAGAATTTTATTTAACAAACGGGACTTTCCTATAAAATACTGCTCTAGCAGATTGAGCCGATGATTAATTTTTTTTAAAAAAGGAACTTAAAAATTTAAATGCTTTAATACTTTTTAGTTCTGTTCACTTGGGACTAGGATTTTTCTTTTGATAACCGGCAAGACTTTAATTATGAGATCTGAAGGGAGAAAACAAAAGCTCCAAATTGTTAGTATTTCAAAAGCCAAAATTCCATCCTGCATAAATAAAAATTAAAACTTTAAAATAAAAATAGACCTGAAAAGAAATAAAGCGAAAAGAAAATAAAGCTTATAAGGTCATTTTTGTGAGGGAGTCACAGTTTTTTGAAATGCCTTTTTTGATAATGTTTCGTTTTTTATTGGTTAGAGAGGCCATTAAGAAATTGCTGTTATTTCCCAGATTTTGGTATTGCAGTCTTGTCCGACGGAGACTAAAGTTTCATCGTCAAGCCAGACCAGCTTCGTTATTTGACTTTGAGGGTGTGCATCTGAAAAATAAAGGAATTTTAGTTAGTAAAAGTATGACTTATTGAGTGTACCCAAGACTTTTTACTCACTTTTGATTATAGTATGCTTAGCAGGATGAAGCACACTCCAGATAATAATCGTGGTGTCCAAACTTCCACTAGCGACTTGTTGAGAATTAGGAGACCAGGCAACACAATTCACTCTTGCATTGTGGAATCCCCACTCTTTGTTATGAGCCAGCTAGAAAAAGACAAATATAACAATGAAAAGATAATAAACAACAATACAATCCTAAAATCAACAACATTTTTACTTACTGACTAATTCCATGAAAGCATTTAAAAAAATAAAAAGTTAAAATAATGTTAAAAGGAGCCCAAAAAGTTAAAAATTTTTTTTACCTGGAAGTCAGGGACTTTGTAGAGGATGACTTTTCTGTTGGCATCGCATGCAACTAGGTGCTGACCATCTGGCGAAAATGAACAGTCGGTGACAGGTCCTAGGTGGTCCAAAGCAGTCTTTTCGTTAAGTTGAGTACCGTTTAAGTCGTAAATGTGGACTTTATAGTCCTGAGCACCTCCGATTGCGACATAAGGTTCGTTTGGATTTATAGAAACCGAAGACGGTTCATAACTGACTGGAATACCACTCACTTTTCTATTATCTTGTATCACAACAATCTAAAAATAAGTTGAGAAAACGTTATTTTTCAATAGAATAGTACTTCTTTGATAGTAGCAGCGACGATGGTGTTATTTTTGATGTCCATCCCTCTAGGCTGTGCACCAAGTTTTATGTCGACTGAAGTATAATTTTTAGAATTGGCATCGATTTGCTTGATTGAATCGTCAATTCCGCATGTGTACATCCAGTCTCCTTCGCATTTCATCGCGTTGATCTGGTTCCCATGACCGTTTCCACCAATTCGGTCGTTTTCGCCGGTTTTTGAGTCCCAGTGTGTGATAAAACCGTCGTGAGATCCTGTATAAATTGTTTTTTTATCAGGGCTCAATGACAGCACGGTGATAGGCTTGTTGTGCCCCTTGACGACTCTGATTGGCTTAGAAGGATTGTTAACATCGAGGTAAGAAATGAAGCCGCTCAGAGATACGCTGAGGACGTGCTGGCCTTGCCAAAGACAAGAAACTTGCTGGTCTTCAACCTGAGAACCCATGTTGAACTCAGAAACTACAGTTTTTGTCTCGACATCCCAAAGTTTGCACGTTTTATCACCAGAAGCAGTCAAAAATTGCGTCCCGTCAGGTTTCCAAGCAACCTAAAGTCAAAATATAATAAAAAAAAGACATCAAATACAATTTATTTACCCCGTAGACACCTCCTTTATGCGCAGGACTTCCAATTTCAGAAATAAGATCAGCACTAGCTCCATCATAAAGGAAAACTTTTCCATCAAAACCAGCAGATGCAAAAAGATTTCCATTCGGTGAATATCTCACAGCTTGGACAAAACGAGCATGTTCCTGAAAACAAAATTAGTATTTTTCAGGATACAAAGATTTTGTACCTGTTTAGTCATTTTAAATTTAAAAGGAGGTCCTTCGAAAATTCCGATTGTGTTGTCCTCAGAGCCAGTGATGATTCTGAAAGGTCGAGCTGGTCTAAAATCGCAGGAATTTATTGGCTTTGACTGCCCTGCAATTTCGCCCACCGAAGTTCCCGTTTCGGCCATAAAAACATGTCCAAATCTAAAGAAAAATTAATTTATTATTTTTTTTTGAACATTTATAATTGTTACCTTTCTCGGCCTTCGCCCACAACGACCATCCTTTGACTGTCAGGTGACCATGAAATGTCTTTTATCGGGCCACCAATCGGTTGAAACTCGTTTTTCATCAAATGCTCTTTGTTGACCGTATCCCAAATTCTGACTTTCCCAGACTGATCGCCAGATGCGATGTAAAATCCGCTCGGGGAATACTTGGCGACGTTGACCGGGCATGAGTGTTCAGTGTAGATATCAGAAATTGCAGGATTCTAGAAAATTTAACCACTTTGTACCAAAATGATCCATCCAAAACCGCATCACTTACATCAATATCACGGATTATGACGCTGTTTCCATTGGTGTATAAGAAGTTCTTTCCTTTAGGGTCACCCCCAAGAACGATCGGGGTGCCTCTTTGGGTCCTCGGAAGAGTGGCATAGATATATTCTAAAATTAAAAAAGAAAATAAATCCTTTCTTGCTATCTCAGCTTCCTCAGGGCAATCGACTTCTCTCTTTGCTGTTTGATTAATAAAATAATTTTAATTTGATTCCACATCAATGGAGAATTTGAATCAAAACTAAAGGCACCACTCATTGCCTCATTCCCCTGAGTGTAAAACACCAAGTTTCTAACTAGGCTTTGAATCATCACCAAAACCGGCAATGATTTGTCAGTTTGCAGCCTTAAGGATACAAAGTGAAAGTTAAGCTGATTCCAAAGATTTCTGAGAATATTGGATTTAGGTATCCGAAATAATTTTTAAGTTGATATCTTAACTCAAAAGATAAAAATACGAGTGGGTAAAACAGAAGATATTTATAAAAACAAATATTACAAAACTAGCGGGTTGGTATTTATATCCAGCCGGCTTATTAATACGAAAATTCGGCCTCCGAAAATAACAGAGATGGTGATTTTTGTTATTGGAGGAGTAAAGTGAAAAGGCCGGCTTATTAGAGCGAGCAGAGGTTAATGAGGAAGCTCAGATGCCGTTTCAGATAACGCAGAATAAAAAAGATTTAAAAAAAAACTTCGGATGGGACTTACTTGAAGAGTACGACATGACGGACGCCCTGGCCTGATCGCTTAAAATCTGCCAACTGGGGAAATTTGAGGGGGGAAAAATAAAACTTGTAAAAAAAGTGTTTGATATTGAAAAAAACAAAAAAGTTGGGGGAGTTTTTATTCCTTGATTATCTCCGGGCGAGTTGATTGCGGATACAGAGGGAGGGGATTCGACTGTCGACGGTTTCGGAGTGAAACAGAGACGTCACTTTACCGGTTATTGATAACTGGTGAGCGGTTATAGTGTGTAACCGGTTTTTGGCACCATAGGCACAGAGTAGACAAATATTTGTCTATTTGTCTCCTCTGTGACCATAGGGCCACGGAGAAGTTTAGTTTTTCTATGGCCTATGCCCAGGGACACTAAAAAAAAAAACACATGCAAAGACACTAGGAGACTCACTAGGGTTTCTAGTATCCTTGGCCTATGATCTATGCAATCCACTGTTTTTATCATTCCACTAACCTACTGTATACATAATATTTGTACAAATATTTGGCAAAAAAATTGTAAACAATTACATCAGAAAACTTTCGAAAAAAGGAGGGGAGGGGAATAAAAAAATTGCTTTTTATCGCACTGCCTAAGTATTTGAGTAGTTTTGAACAAAATATTGGATGAAAAAAAAAAGAAATTCGTGTTCAACAGAAATATTGACTTTTGCAGCAAAATTTGTAGGTTTTATGGTTTGGGGAAAAAAAAGTTCAAAGAAGCGTCAATTGGGAGTTTTAGATAGAAATTGGCTTTGCTAGGAAAATTTGGTGGGTTTTCCTTAGAAAATTGAATTTTCAATGCAAAATTTATAAGTTTACAACAATTTTATTTTTAACTCTCCTAGTGTGGGGGGGACTAAACCTTGAAATTCCAAAAAAAAATTCCATGGGATAGAAAATGATTTTGCCATGGGAATGAGATTTTTTAGACGATGCCTGGACCTTTATGGCTTAGGGAGCTTAGGCCATAGCCCTAGTCAGAGAGATCTACGAGCTTTCCGGTTGTGGTGCTTGTAACCGGTTGAGTTATAACCGGTATCCGGGTGTCACAATCTGAAACTGACGTATCAACTGAAAAGATCCCCTCCCCAGATTGACCGGCAAAGAGTGGAAGCCCTTATATGGAAGTGAAATGGAGAAAATGGAGTCCTTGTCAACTTTAGGGGGAATTTCAAAAAAAAAATATTTGTCATCTTCATTACGCAATAATAATTTTTTTCTCCAATAATTATGAAAAGCCAAAGGCTCTAACCTACAACACACCTTTGGGTTATGCTCAATTTTTGACGCCTGTAGCCCAATGAATATATAGAGAAACTTTCAAGCCCCAATGCTTGTAGCATAGGTACTGAAATACAATACAACAATTAATTTTTATTTTTAAATTGGTAGCTTTTGGAATTATAATAATAGCTACATGCAAAAAAAATTAAGACCAAAGCAAGAGAGGGAAGAAATTTCACAGGTAGGCGACGAACTGGGTGTCCCTCATCTCTGGGTGTTAGATGTGTCTTTGGATAAACTGTAACGGGTCTACCTGAGAAAAGATCAATAAAATTGATCTATATTTGAGATTGAAACAGGTAAGTAAATATCAACCAATTTGATCATGTATCAAAGCCAATTTTCTGTCCAGAACTTACAAACATTAAATTAATTATATTAGAACCCAATTTTCTTCTGGCATCTGCAGAAATTTAAAACATTAACCCAGAATCCGATTTTCTGTCGATACTCCAAAATTTTACAAAAGCAAATTGTCTGTCTGAAACTCCTAAATTTCTCTTCCTGAAAATTCTCGGTCCGATTCAATCTAATTGTCTTTCTGAAAATTTTGGTACCTACCTTGAGAAATCAAATTTTGTACCGAAATTTTTCTGAAACACCCAAAATCTTCAAAAGTGGGCCATAAAAAGTCAATTTTTTAGCCAAAATCTCACAATCTGGTCCAAAAGGAGCCAATTTTCTGTCTAAAACTCCCAAAATTTACTGTGAGAAATCAAACTAAACCTCTTAAATGGTAAAAATCCAATTTTCTATCCAATCCCCCCCTAGCCCAATTTTTAGTCTAAAATCCTCAATTGTCTGGTTTTGCTTGTTCTTTGTCTTAAGTTTCCTTATGTACCTACTGTTTTTTTTAATTACGTATTTTTAATTTTTCCAAAATAGTAACTATTTTGGATAGTGGGTAACTATCTCTCTCTTGCAGATCCAGGGGGGTGGATCGCCCCCCCCCCGTGGCCCAAAAAAAAAAAAGAAAAAGAAAAAAAGAGAGAGAGAGAGAGAGAGAGGGAAGGAAAAGAAAGAAAGAACACAAAATCCCCAAAGTTCACGTTAATGAAGGCAATTTTATAAAAGAATTAACCAAGCAAAAAATTAACAAAAGGCAAAATTAACAAATTAAAACCAATTATTCGTCAAAAAACTCGTCAATATGAACATTTTAAGGGCGACTTTTTCATCAAAAACTTCAAAATCAGGATTTTAAGAGCCAAATTTTCGTCAAAAACCTTAAAATCAAAATTTACAAAGCCAAATTTTTCCTCAAAAACCTCAAATTCAAGGTTTTAAGAGACATTTTTTCGTCATAAGCTTTAAAATTAACTTTTAAGAGACAATTATTTTTCGTCAAAAATCCTCAAAATCAAAGTTTTAAGAGCTAATTTTCGTTTGAAAAACCTCAAAATCAACGTTTTGGGAGACAGTTTTTCGTCAAAAACCTGAAAAGCAACGTTTTAAGGCTCTCTTTCGTCAAAAACCTTAAAATTTACATTATTTGAGTACCAATCTTTCATCAATAACCTCAAAATCAACGTTTTAAGAGATAATTATTTTTCGGCAAAAACCGTTTTAAGAGATAATTTTCGTTAAGAACTTCAAAATCAACGTTTTAAGAGACAATTTTTCGTCAAAAACTTCAAAATTACCGTTTCAAGAGCCTTTTAGAGAATAAGTTTAAAAACTTTTTTTTTAGAGGGGGGCTTTGATTTTTAGTGGTCCGCCCCCCCGGACAAATTCCTGGATCCGCCTCTGTCCAAAAGGAGCCAACTCCCAAAATTTACCCACGGTGAGAAATCAAACTAAACCTCCCAAATGGTAAAAATCCAATTTTCTATACAATCCCCCCTCCCCCAATTTTTAGTCTAAAATCCTAAATTGTCTGGTTTTTTTTTTTTTTTTTTGCTTGTTCACTCTACTTTTATAGAGTTTCCACTATGTTGATAAATGATAAGTAAAATAACAAAAGAGGCAACTTATTAATATTATATTTACAGAAAATATTACAAAAATGGTGCACTTTGTTAAAATAAAAAATAAAATTTTGTTTCATTATTTAAAAAAAACATTTCCCAATGACATCACAGGAAGTTTTCTTTAAAAAGGCACTTAACTGTGAACTAGTAAAGGTTCAAAATATTTCTCAGAAATAAACTGCTCCACACCAACCTGTTCATCTTTTCAACTTAAAGACAGAACTTAAACAAAAAATGGAGCACCAAACACATATTTTATAATCTTTATAAGATTCTAACTCAAAAAATAGATTGGACAATCATACACTAATAAGATAAACTACTTACATAAAAATAAAATTAACTAAACTGACTTAGAATTACCTTTGTTTAATTTTGTACAGTTATTATGGGATCCTGAACATTTAGATAATTCATGTCATTGATGTGTGCGACAAAACAAAACAAAAACACCTTAAATTTAAAAAAAAAAATTGGCACACAAAGATATTAAAATATATAAATTATTTTAAAGAAAGGAAGGGGGTAACAACTTAAAAATAAATTATTTACATTCTTTTTTATTGAAAATGTGAAAACTGTGGTTGATTTTAATGGAAGAGGAACTGTAAGTGGTATTAAAAAAGTTATTAGAGGAGAAAATTTATAAGTTATTTATTCTAATTTTCTTTGGCGAGTGCATGTCTGTCCGTGAGGGGAGAATGTAATTCGACCTTCTCATCCGAATGAAATCGACTACCGATCGCTTCTTTCTGTATTCGGAAGGCGAACCGAGTTTCCCAGCTTCGGTGCACGACTTGCAGCAGAACTTGGCGTAGTACTCATGGTTGCAGTAGTTCGCCTGGACGATCAGCTGGCAGTTGGCGAAGTATGGACTGTCTGTGCAGTTCGGTGGAAGTATATTTGCTAAAAAGAATTTTTTAGTATTTTGTTAATTTGCTTTTAAAAGAAGTATACATCGTATTGTGATCTTCACCGACGATCTCGCCTGCGAGTATCGATTGTATCCTACGCAAGTGTAATCACCTGAATCCTCAGGTTGAGCATTCAATATTTGCAATCTGTTATCTATAAAAGGAGTTTATTTTAGTTATTTAAAGAGAAGAAAAGCTTACCCTGAACTATGATTCTGTCAGTTTGTTCGATATCTTCTTCGTCTTTCAACCATCGGAATTCGGGAGGTGGGTTTCCTGCAGTTTGGGCGCAGTTCATGGTCACGTTGGCCCCGGTGGCGAATTCTTGGGTTGTTGATGAAATATTGACCATTACAGGGACTAAAAAAGTCGTTTTTATTATGAAGTTTTAGGTTAGTTTGGTTAGGTTAGTACCTTTGTCCTGAGGATGGTAAGGTGGAGGACGGGGTCTATCATCGACAGGAGGGCGAAAAGGACTGGGCACCAGGAACGGGTTGTATGTTATATCATTCGGGTCGTACGAGTCGATTGGCCCGTACATTTTTAATGTTAGCGTAAATGATGCAGCGCTCCCGACACCGTTATAAAGCTGGCATGTATAAAATCCGAGATGTTTCGGAGTCACAGTCTGTATATACAGAGAGTTGTCTCTCCTTTGCTCGACACCATCACCTCTGGTTGGTAGGACTTTATCCCCCCTCCACCAACTGACGGTCGGTGAAGGATAACCAATAGCATAGCACCTCAAAACCGCAGGGCGATTTAATGTTGCGATTAATTCTTTCTCGTCCGGATTGTTAACAACGGTTACTTGCCTTGGATTTCCAGCTACATTTTAGGTTAGTATGTTAGTTAAGCCAAACATGCTTTTAAATATCTTATTTTACCTTTTACTGTCAAAGTATAACGTCTTGTTGCAGGAGCACCTCCACCATTATCAGCTTCGCAGACATATTCACCTTCATCGCTTCTTTCCAAACCTATTATCTCAAGCTTTCCAGTATTTGACACTCTGTATTTACCGCCTGTGGTCGAATTTATCTAAAAATTATGTTCATGCATTAATATTTGGCTTGAGAAGTTTGACGTACAATTTCGCTGTCTCTTCTCCATTCAACTTTGGGAGCTGGTGAACCATCAGCATTGCACTCGAATGTTGCCAAGTTTCCTTCTTCTTCTTCAGCATAGGTTGGGGTGTCATCGGATATTGATGCAGGCACGACTGAAGAAATAAATTAAATTTATGAAGTATATAAATGATCATATTTACTGTAAGTGTCAGGCCCTTGAGTGACAAATTCAGAGACTGAAATCGTGCATGTCATCCCGCAGCCGTTGTAGCAGCATTTCTCATCGATTCTGCAGTCTGAATCGTATTCGCAGTTGTTATCGCAGTTTGGAGATTCGGGCAAAATTTGAGGGCAGAAACCACGATGGTTTTGCGGCTCATCTAAAATAAAGTAAACAAAATAATGTTTATGATAAGCAACTCACCGTCTTCGCATGAGGCTCTGAACTGCGTCGTTCCAGTCTGCTCATCGTAAAGTCTTTCAACGTGGCAAAGTGAACGGTCCCCACATGGCGGAGGTTCAACATCACATGGATTATAGCAGCGACAATTCTCGCAGTCGTTCTCATCCACCCAACGTTCGATGCCATAATTGCACTGGAGCCCTCGACAGTTCTCTTCCAATGATTGACAACCTTTCGTCGGCCTTTCACCCACATCAATATCATTTGCTACAAATTATGTCAAAAAATTAAAGAAGAAAAGAAAAAAAAAAAAAACTTACTTGCACAGTAGTCAATGCATTCTTCGTTTGTTTCAAAATTGTTAAGGTTGCCGCCACATCCAGTGTACAAGAACGACAAACAAGTCCTTTCTCTATCATCATACATCCATCTTGTAATATGCTTATCACAAGTACCAGTTTCCAAAGGTTGATTACAAATTTCTAAAAACTCATTTTAGGCACAACAAACAAAATGCTCATTACCAAATGCTCCGCGACTGTTCTTCCCTTTGACGACCTTCGGCTCAATATTTTGAAGGCAAACACTTTCACATTCTTCAGTTGTACTAAATCGATTGGCTGTGCCGTCACATCCATTGTATTCGAACGGCTCACATTTTTGTATGTCTCCATTGAAATAATATTTCGTTTCAGGTTCTGCACAAGTGTTACCAGAAACTGGGTACCCAGCACAGGCATCTAATCCAAAAAATATTAGGATGAAAACTAAATAAGATAATTACCTTGAAGTCTGTATTCTCCACATTGTCTTTCACATTGTTCTTCAGACATGAACCTATTTCCGTTTCCTTCACATCCTCCGTACACAAACTGGCTACAAGTGCCTGTGGTTGAATCAAAATACCAGGATGGGATCTATAAATTTTTTAGAATAAAAGATGAGAGATTATGAAAATTTACTTGTTCTAAGCATGGTCCTGGATCAGCGGCTGCATAGCATATGCGAGAGTAAGGTCTTGGTTTTGAAGGAGGGCCTGGTGGACGAGGTGGAGGTCGTTCTGGTGGCGAGGGAGGCTCAGGAGGTGGCACCCTCTCCCTCAAATGTCCACAAGACTGCTCACATTCGTCATCGCTCTCAAAATTATTTCTATTCCCTCCACATCCGCTATACGCAAACGACTCGCAGTATCCAGTCCTCGCGTTATAGCTATACCTTGGTATTTTATCTTCACAATCCCCAGGATCTCTCGGCGGCAACAGACACATTTCTAAACAAAACATAAGTTGACCACACAAAAAATTGTTCAACCTTGTGTGAATGGTTCACTAGGAGGTAAAGGTTTCTTGTCACATTTCCGTTTACAGTCAAATTCCGTTAAGAAGTTGTTCTCGTTACCCTCGCACCCTCCATAATAGAAATGTTCGCAAGACTTTTTAGCGGTGTCGTAATAAAAGCGTGAAGTGTAATTGGAACAACCACCTCCGACAGCAGGCAAAGTGCAAATATCCCGTTCTAAAATGTTAAAAGTAAGCAGTGGACGTTATAGGAAGGAGAAAAAAAAAATCATGCATTTCACTTACCTCTTGGCATTGGGCAGCTCCTTTCGCATTCTTCACGTGAATCGAAATTGTTTTGGTTAGCGTCGCAACCGGAATAGTAAAAAGGCATGCATTTACGGTCGCGAGTCGAATAGTACCATTTAGGTACCTCTTCAGAACAATTTCCACGATGAAGAGGCTCATAACAAACTTCTAACATGCAAAAAAACAAACGTGTTAACTTGAAAAATCCAAACTATGTTAATTCATTCGTGAATGTACAAGTGATCATTAGTCATTCACTTTTACATGATTTTTCAAAATTATACCAGTAAGGCTAGCGGCTGGTTTGAGGCATTTGTATTGACAAGCAGCTTCAGAGATGAAGTTGTTTTGTGTTCCTTTGCATCCACCGTAAACGAATTCGCTGCATGTTTTGGTCTCTTTGTTGAAGTACCAACGATTGTATTGGCCTTGGCAAGGGCCAGGTTCGAGAGATTGAAGGCAAGGATCTTAAAATAAAGGTTAGGAAATTTTAGGTTAAGTTATATAGGTTATACCAAGATGTTCTTGAGTGCCGCACATGTTTTCGCAATGTTCTCGAGTGTCGAAGCGATTGTTGTTTCCGAGGCATCCTGTATGGTTGAATTCTTGGCAGCGTTTTGAGTTGTTGTCATAAAACCAGGATGGGTGATTTCCATGGCAAAGGCCGGCATGCATTGGTAATGTGCAGGCGTCTAAAAAAAAAAGTTACTGTCTTCGAGATAACTCAAGGTATAAGCCAAGCATACCTTTCCCTGGTGGGAATATGCAGTGCTGTTGGCATTCCTCAAGGGTGTTGAATCTGTTGAGATTTCCACCACAGCCACCGTACCAAAATCGTGAACATCCTCCGTAGCGCATGTCATAGTAATAGACAATTCTGAAATCTCGACAAGTTCCTGGATCTCTTGGAAGCGAACAGACCTCTGAAATTGTTAAATAGATTTGATTTTTGTTATTTGAGAGATGTTTACCTCCTTTGGGTTCGACGTTTTCGCAACCTTCGAATTTTGATCCTTGGGCTTCTGTGTAGCCATCTGGACAGCATCCGTATCGTGTAGATTCACAAGAGCAGTTTTCGTTGGGGTTAGGTTTAGGAGTGACTCCGTCTGAACAGCATCCGTTTGGTGTAGCTTCACATCGGCATGAGTTGTCATAGGGGCCTTTGAGTTTGGTCACACCATCAGGGCAGCAGCCAAATTGGAACGTGTGACATGAGCATCCTTCGAAATCAGGACCTTCAGCCGGAGTAATATTATCCGGACAACATCCATGCTCTGTATGCTGACATCCGCAACCTTCATTGTTATATCCTTTAGCCGGAGTCCTGTTATCAGGGCAACAGCCGTAAGCGGCGTTTTTACATTCGCATCCTTGATTGCGTGGCCCTTCCGCTGGTGTGATGAGATCAGGGCAACAGCCAAACTCATACTGAAGGCAACATCCTTCTTGATTCGGACCATGAGCCATTGTACGGTTGTTATGACAACATCCAAATTGACCTCTCGCACAAGGTGGATCGCAGCCAAAACCATTATCTCCTCGAGCGCTTTTAACTCCATCAGGGCAACAACCAAATTCAGTCTCTTTGCAGCTTTCACATCCTTTCTTATCAGGATCTTCTGCAGCAGTGATTCCATTCGGACAACATCCATGTTTCGATTTGGCACAATCAGTCTCTTTGATGACTACAAAACAAAATCAGAAAAAAGACGCTATGAACAAAACTTACTGTTGCATCCTTCCAAATTAGGACCGGTTGCAGCAGAAACTTTATCAGGACAACACCCGTGCTCGGTTTCATTACATGGTTTGCATGTGTCACAAACACAGCCAGCAAAGTTGGGGCCCATTGCTGACAAAATGCCATCAGGACAGCACCCAAACCTTTAAAAGGATTACATTATTATGATAGATATAAAGATACATACTTGCTCTTCATGCAATCAACGATTGTAGTTGGCTCAGCAGGGCATCCTTCATAATTATTGCCTCTGGAAGGAGTTGTTTTATCTTTACAGCAACCGAATAATGTTTGATCGCAGTTCGGTTTCGGGCATCCTTTATATTTGGGACCTTTAGCTGCAGAAACTCCGTCCAAACAGCAGCCGTGTTTCGATTCTTTGCAAGTTTTTGGAGTAGAGCAGCCTTTTCCAAATGGACCTTTCGCCTCTGTTGTCTTGTCTGGGCAGCATCCGAATTTCGATTTCGAGCATTTGCTCTTTCCTTTCTTCTTCTTACATTTCTTCATAGTCTGCTCTTTGGTGATTGCAGCATCAATCGGACTTTGAGTTGTAACATTGAAAATAGCTGAAATCAACTGGAGTTATTGACATATTTTGCTTTGATATTTTACCTAATGTCCAGTCGGTACTTCCGCTCATTTCTGTTGTACTTTCACTTGAAGAGTCTGTAGAAGATGAGTCTGTTGATTGGGATATTTCGATTTCACTGGAAGCAGTTTCTCCGCTTACAAGAGTGAGGCCATCGGTTTCTCCGGAAGTTGTGACTTCTGAACCTCCTGTTGTGTCAGAACCTGTTGAATCAGATTCTCCAGAAACAGTTGAACCTGGTGAAGTTCCTGAGACATCCGAATCTGTCATTGTGCTTAGATCTGAAATAATTTAAGAATTAATAATCCAACGTGATGACAAACCAACCTGAAGATGGTGTTGTTCCAGATTCAGAATCTGTCATCAAGGAAGAAATCGATGACGAAATCATATCAAATATTGAAGGAGTTGATTCGGAGGCTTCAGTCGTTGAGGATATATCTTCTGGTAATGTTGCATCTGAAGAAGCTGAGGAAGAAGAATCTGAAGAGGAAGAATCTGAAGAGGAAGAATCAGAAGTTGGAGAATCAGTGGTTGACGAATCAGTTGAAGATGACAATGAAGATGAGGAATCTGTTGATGCATCAGATGTTGCCATTTCTGATGTCGTTTCTAGATTTGAAGATGAGGCGTCACTGGCTGAAGAAGCACCACTGGCTGATGCTGCTTCGCTGGCAGAAGAGGCTCCACTGACTGATACGGCTTCACTGGCAGAAGCAGCTTCACTGGCAGAAGAGGCTCCACTGGCTGAAGTTTCACCTGATGTGGTCAAATCTGAACTGACCCCACTTTCTGCTGTCGTAGAAGAATCTGTAGCTGTACCGCTCGATGCTGTTTCAGCATCATCACCCAAAAAGTCTGTTGCGATTGATTCAGAAGAGCCAACCGAAGTTAATAAAGTTGATTCGCTGGTTGTTTCTCCCGATGTGCTTCCTTTTTCGCTTGAGCCCAATAATGTAGTCATAAACTCGTCTGCTCCAAAACCTGATCCATCTTCGATCTCATCCGTAAACTTGAGTATTCCCTGCAAACAATTTTTAATAAATGTCACCCCGTTAAATTTAACTTACATCTGTGGAAACTTCTTCGGAACCATCCTCATAGTCATAATCAGAATCACATTCTTCTGAACTTTCTTCCATTATTGTCTGCGTTGTTTCGACGGGCATGATTTCATCTAAAAACAAGATTTAAAAACAAATTGATGTGCTAATAAGTTGGTACCTTCGCCGCATGGTTCTTTGTTACAATCTTCAGTCCTTAAAATAATTTTGCTCTCATCGCATTCTGCAAGGTTGACAGTTTTGTTGTTTTTGATGCATAAAACTTTTCGTTCTTGGATTCCACCACCGCACGGTTTAGAACATTCACCAAACGGACCGGAAAACCATTCTCCTTTACATTCTTCCTCGACTTTACACTCTTTCGTATTTTCGTATTTCAATTTCGGATCGCATTTAGAATCTTCGACTTTGTTCAAGTGTTGTCTTGGAGCGAAACACAGAAGACGTCCCTTGACTGGATACCAGTGCCACATTTGGCAGAACACTGGAAATGAAATGTTTATTCTGGATGATTAATTAGGGCTGTACTTACGGGACTCCATTGAGAAGCGAACCACTGACTTCGCACAAGGTGTCACAGTACAGTTCCGCACAAGTTCTGGCTTCAGACTTTCTTCACACATCGAACTGTTAAAAACGATGCCTTTCTCATTGGCACACTGCGCTGTTCTTGTCTCATAAGTGACGCCACATTTCTCGCTACACTAGGGAAATAATACGATTGTAAATAGCTCATAAAGCCTCAAAAATACTTACTCCTGACCAGTCGCTCGTAATCCAATCCAAACCTTCGCAAGGCCTTAAATTACATGTTTTTTCCGACTCGGGCCTATCTTCATGGCATGCGTTTTCGCTCAAAAGTTCAATAATTCCATTCACTTTTTTATAGCAGTGTAATTCCCTAGTTTGTTTTCCTTCTCCACAAAGATGGTCGCACTAAACAAATATTAATGTGATATTTTGAAAAGATGTTTAAAAATTACAGGTTTCCAGGGCCCAAGATGCCATGTTGGACAAGGGCCGAATTCCTGACATTCTTCTGAAGAACGTGGCACAGGTTCGGGACATTGAGATTCGTCCACACGTACAGCACCAAGGCCTACTTCTTGCTGGCAAATTACCTGATAAAAAAAGACAATGAATGGAAGAATGATTTTAAGGTTATCCTAACCTGCCTGGTCCTTGTCCCCTTTTCACCACAAGGAGCGGAACATCGAGACCAGTCAGAGGTAAACCATTTTGCAGGACAAGCTGGTCTTGAGCAAATATTTATCGACGTAGGCTCAGAACCGCTATCACAGAGATCAGGATCAACTTCATTTCTTCCCTGTGAGCACCACACTCTCCGAGTTTGATAACCTAAAAATTACCTAAGCTGTAGCAAGAAAATCAAGTTTGGATTGTAAAGAACAATGAATTTAGAACACAAATAGCTTACCTTGTCCACAAGTAACATTACACTCAGAAAAGCTATCATACGACCAAACATAACCTTCATTCGGTGTTTCCTGAAATGAACCTTTCGGTACACTATACGTATATTCAATCCCAGGATTTGGTTCTTGATATAACATCTAAAAAAATTTTTAGACCAACAAAAATTACACAAAGAGTCATCCTACAGCAATATAAATAGCTTCATTTGTCGGTCCTAAGGCAGTCAAAGATTCTGAAGCTAAAAATGGAAAACTTTTCCTTTCATAAACAAAAACTGTCCCAGCAAACCGTAAACTCTGGGAGTAATCAATCTTCCAGTTGCCATTCAAGTAAAAGAAGCCAGTCTTATTTCTCACAGCTATAAAAACAAATTAATGAAAAAACAAACAAACAAAATGATAATTATTTTACCTAAATAATTGTTAGACGGTCTCCTTTCTCTTACGTTAATATTGGTCGCCCCACTAGGTATTAAAAATAAATCTTCGTAGCCTAAAAAAACAAAAAGATATATTTTTTTAAATATAAAAATTAAAGATTACCAATTCTTTGTGCATTTTTCTCAATGACTCCCGATTTAGTTGTACATGAACTTCCATCGCCTCCGCAAACACGGCATGTGTCCTCCCGCATTTTTGATCCAAGTAAATTATCACAGCCAACTTCCTATAAGTATAATTTATAAAAAATTGTTTCCATTTTGTGATCAAGTGAATTACTAAGCATTTCCCATTGACGCAAATGTTTCGCCCTTCTTCAGAACATGGCGTCCCATCGACAACTTGATCTTTGTGCCGATAATAAAATCGTTCTCCAACCGGCATGCAGTTCAACGCACATTTCTCTTCTGCTTTTTTATAAGGGATCCACCTGCAAAAAATGGAAGCTTTAAGATGACCTCCCTTTATAGGTTATATTTTAGGTTATGGTTTGGCAACGCAATTTCTCAGAACACTGGATTCAGTGGCGTTGCTACCTGGTTCCCCTGAAACCAGGACCCCTAAAGAGGAATTAATTAATAGGTGGTAAAAGATGGTTAAATAGGCTGATAGACGATGGAGTGTTGGAAGGACAAATGGGAAATTATTGAGGGAGTATTTGGAGGGCTTGGGGGCTAGTTAGGGGTAGAAGGGCTATTTGGGGTCGAACAGACTAGATACATACTTTCACTTTTTGACCAATAAAAAGTTTCTTTTAATTATCATTTAGGTAACTAAATTACGTTTCCTACTTAACATTGGGTTTTTATTTTAATTCGAAGGTACCTAATTATGAATCTGGCTCTTGTTTGTCACGTTCAAGTCCAACACTTATAAAGAATTATTTTAAAACAATAATTTAATGCAACGGCGAGTCATAATTAATGATGAAAAGAAGTCATCTGTCAGTTTTAAACTTAATCAAGCCGTAGGTGTCGAGAAAGAGCCCTGTAATCATCATAATTTGTAATCGCCTTTTAAAAAGTTGAGGTGAAAACTGAAGGGTCGCGTGACTTCATCTCGGAGGTTTAAAAATGGACAAAATAAAGGCCAATAATTATTCACTTAAAATGAAAGCTACTTACGAATAAGTGATCCCTTGAAAAGGAACGCGGTTGTATTCCGCACACTGTTCGGCCCTGAAATTCTCACCCCCAGGGCATTCCTTAAAAATACATAAATTATTAAATATAAATTATTTTAAAAAATTTACTTCTGTATTGCAGGAAAAATATCGCTTTTTCCCTCCGTAGCATGGAGATGAAGCGTAAGGGCTGAAAAAAATAAAAATAAATTATTTTCAACAACCTTTAAGAATGCTGTAGAATTCTAATTAAACTACGATTTTTCGAGGATCGGAATCGTTATAAAAGAATTCTGAAATTTAAATAGCTACCAATTCAAAGCATTACAACCGCCGAAAGGGGAAGACAACAAAAAGAAGATGCTTAAACATTTAATTTAGAACAACCAATTTTCTACAATACTAAAATACTTTAAGCCATTGCCCTAACCCCCCTGGTTTTCATTGATATTTTTCTTTTTAAATCTTAAACGAGCTTTGGAAAACGAAGAGGGTTCAATTTGTATTGTTTGAAAAAACACTTTATTTTTTCAAGCGTTAATTAATCAATTAGACAGAATAAAAAAGACTCCAAAGAAACTGGTCTCCAATCGAGTATTATCGGAGTACTTGATTGAGCCTAACCTGTTGTATAATTTATAAGGTAAAAACGAAATCAATGGAATCGGTTAATGATAAACTGGAAACTAATTAGCTAAACGAATTTTTCAAAAACGATTAAAGTACATTTAGAAGATATCGGCTTCTAAAAACTTTTAAGCCCGGAGAGGAATGGAATGGACAAAAAAAGTTTTTAAAAAAGAAGCCGGTATGCAAAAAACGTTTCTCGGCGAGATTGATTTTTTTTCCGCTATGGAAAGCATTTGTACGGCAAATTTGAGAGGTTAAACAATGAAAATACCGGATGTATAAGAATTCTTGAACGTAAAAACTGCATGCCGAAAAAAAGGTCAAAACGTGTAGGAACATTCGATTGGAAAAGTCGTTTGTTGAATGCCTGATTTGATCAGATTTTTTGAACAAACGCAAATTTTGGTATGTATTTCCAAATTTCCCCTTATACAGAATCCAACTTTCGCACAAACGATAAGAGCAACTGACTCACAACTCAAGATTACGTCACTGGAGTCTGGACAATGCGTCTCTTGAAATGCTGAAAAGCAAAAACACTAAAAATGACGCCTCTTCGTTCGTGCACGTTCCTTGAAGAAAAAGTTTAAATGAAGTCTCCCTCTAGTATTCATTCTTTTAAAATTTCTTGCTCAGAGAGACAAGAATGCAGTAGAAATTTACACTCTGTCTTTTGGTCCAACCATGGAGGTTGAAAAACTGCAAAAATTTTAGCAGGATTTTCAAAGTTAAGCAAAATACAAATTAGGCCCCAGATTTTTAACCAATTAGGGTTTTGTAAAAGGCCAAAAAGTTCGCAATGAGTTGAGTATCTTAAAATAATTGAACCAATAAAAAAAGATGACAGGCAGCTAGATATAGAGACAGGGGCCAATCACGTCTGGCAATGTGTTAACTCTCAGGATATTGAACTTCAAATGGCCGTGAAGAGAATATTTCACGCTCCTCGTAAAAAATAGCAATGAAGCTGAAATCAAAATGGGTCACTGAATATTGTGGGCGTTTAATTGATTTCTGCATTAAAAGAGTAAAATAATTTAAAAAGAAATTAATAGCTAAAAACGGATATTTTGGGATAAAAAGTGCAGATTTTGATGTACCTGCATTCTCTGGTTTGAGAGGCGACTCCCCCGCCGCAGGATCTCGAACAGGGCGAAGGCTCCGACCAAGGGCCCCAATCGCCGGATTCGAGGGTCCCGCCTCCCTCGTCTTCGATCACGTAAATATTCGGCTCGTCGTATTGGTGTTGCCGCCTGAGCCGGCTTCTCTCGTGTCTGTGAGCCTAAAAAAAGGGTATAATTTAAAAGAGTTATTACAGGCGAATATGAAAATAGATTTTTACATAAAAAAAAAAGCTCCGACAAAGGTTCAAAAATGTTTTTTTAAAAGAAATAAACAAATTAATTCCTATTTCGGTAGCGTTTGCTTCATGAGGTGGCAAGTGCCGATTTTCGGGTCTTCAAGGACGACGGGTCATCCTTTGAGTCCATATACCGACCCTTAGGTAAATCTGACTTTTTTTACATCTCCGGCCCCTTTTGTTATTCTCCCTGTTATATAATTTCGACGTATCCATTATTCAAAATAATTTCTTTTTCGCTCTGTCGAAAATTTTAATATCAAGTCACGTTCGTTTATTCCGGTGTTTCATGCCAACTTAAATGTTGATTAAAATCACGTGAGAAAAAAAGACGAGTTTGAAAACCATTAAAAATCCAAAGGGAAGCACTTTTTGTCGCTGAATTCCCAGTAAGAAAACAATCGATGATTACTCGTATAAGAAACCCATTTCGGCACATTTTTACCAATGCTCGCAGTCAAAATTTTGTCCTAATTAAAATTTTATAACAAAAACCTTGGACACAATTCACAGCGAATGAAAAAAAAAAAAAAGACAGAATCATTCGTTGAATAGTTTTTGGCATAAAAATCTACTTAAAATTAGTGATAAGCAAAAAAGAACTCCTCATATAGACATTCAGCCTTCACCTATCCGGACAGGCAGATCTGGTACTTCGATTAGGCCCTAACCACCATTATTTTGTACTGTAGGAACTTAACGTCAAGAATCTTTCCTCTAATGAAAATGTTTAATTATGCCATAAATAATAAAATCTTAAAGAACTTAAATCGAAATCTTAATTGTTCAAAAGTTCATAAACAAAAGCCCTTAAAATAATACAATCTCTTATTCTTGTTAGGTACGAAGTACCGTTAGGTAATTAAATCTTCCTTAGTTTGAAGCTGTGAGAGATAAAAAAAAAAGGTGGCAGTTAAAATATTACCCCGAAGTTTCTGAAATTTTCAATTATCTCTTTTACCTATTCATTTACATAATTTCTATGGCAAACGTTGAGTTATGAATCATATTCGAGATGAGATAAAAGATCCAGGTATTGTGTTCGAGGTGGTCCTTTTTTGATAATGAAGTGCTGAGTGAACGTGGTCATATTTTTTATTTTATTTTTTTTTCTGGTGGCAGCGATGAGTAGTCGTGTGTGGGTGTGATTCTTGATTAGAGGATAATGGACGAGTATTTCATTTTCTTTAATAACCTGAGACTTCTAACAATCTCCGACTTTGAATGAAGACAGATGGAATCGTTTTTCATGAACAAAAAGTAGGACCTTTCTTTCTCTCTCTCTTTTTTTTTATTCTATTAATAAGAAAGGTAAGAAGGTCATAAATCGAATAAAATAGTCAGTAAGTATTAATTTGATGGAGATAAAAAAAAAAGAGAGAGAGAGAGAGAGAACTGAAACATTTCTTTTTAATTACAAGTCAAGGGTTATTGTTCGGTCAACGATTCAACGAAGGATTATGGAGGAAAATGTTTGCCACCCAAGGTTTAACTTCATGGATGTGTTTGGCACTGTGTAGGGGTTAACATATTATCAAAAGCCGATATTTCGAAAACTATCGGACCTAGCGACATGACCACTAAGTCAAAAATTAAAGCTGACAAAATTGGCTACAAACTGCATTAATAACTTTTGGCAATACGTAATTTCGTTATCGAGAAATCCGATCTTCAAAGTCATGTCACTAGTCCAAACACATCTATGAAGTCAAACCTTGGTTTAAACATTTCTCCCTATAATCATTTTAGTCATAACTTGTCCTGTATGACATATAATTTTCATGTATAAAAAATTTAAGATTCGAAATCAATTTAGTTAAGATTTGGACTTTTGATTAATTTTCTTACAAAAAAGAGCTTTCATCTTGTTATACTTAAAGTTTAAGCGGTTGAACCCTGCTGGAAGTCATAAAACTTAATTTTAAACGCTGGCAGATCAGAGACGAAATGGAACAGAAATAGTTAAAACTTGGACAAAATATGACATACCGGAGTGGAAACAACATAAACGGTTTTATAGCCCTTTGAAGTCTTTACGGGCACAAACATGGACAACGAGATTCCAGGCCGTAAACAACGAGAGGAGTCGAATTACTTTCGCCCTATGACTCGATAAAAACCTCAACCTGAAAACCTTTCGCACCTAAAAAAAAACTAGTCTAGAATGATATCAAGTATCGAGAACAACTCGAGCAAAATATGAGATGAAAACCCTTTTATTCTAAAGAGACCATCCTTATTTATAAGGAATGCTTTAAGACCGATAGGAATCTACGGAAAGGGACTCTTATATGCATAAGGAGGGTTATCGGTTTAAACGAGAAGAGCGTTAAGAATGTGAAAGGTTCAAACCGAGTGAACAACGAGTTAATTGATTCGGTGAGACAAAGGGTATAAATCTTATTTGATAGGGACAACGGAAGGCGGTTTCGATTTGAATATGTCGCGAAAATAAGACGCATCACTTCCTTTAATTACTTCCCATATTATAAAGTCGGACGATTATCCTCTCGATGATTAAAGGCGAGTGATTATTTACATGTAGAATACCTAATAGGCGTTTTCACCCGATACTGATCTTGAGGATGATAAATTGTTATGTAGATTCCAAGTACTCTCGTAAAATGTAGCGAGTACGGCGAGACATAGTAAAGAGATCGTTTTTAAAATGTTCTACCTACTACTTATTCTCTACCGTCCACCACCCACTGAGGCAAGTAAAGAAGCTTCAAGAAAAAAAAGCACCCTTATTAACCTTTTCGACATTATTTTAAACGAGAAATAACGTCTGAAAATTTTTTAACTTACGTGATGTCTGGTTTCGATCCCTCCAATAATCAAAACGAGGAACAGCAAACACCTGAAAAATAGAATTCCATTAATAAAAACGACTGCATTTTCGATGGGAATACAAATATTGACACGTTGGCGAAGTATTAAAAGCCTACGACTTTTATGCGCACTCGAACACCTCCCACGAATAATTTACACGTGTTTAACTATGCATGAGACACGTGCAGCAGAACAGATTTAGGATCGAATCTAACTAGACGTCAGTTTCTCAACGATGACCATGAAAGA
Source organism: Orius laevigatus (assembly GCA_018703685.1). Classification (NCBI taxonomy): domain Eukaryota; kingdom Metazoa; phylum Arthropoda; class Insecta; order Hemiptera; family Anthocoridae; genus Orius; species Orius laevigatus. Next base: position 262,993 of record JAGWEN010000083.1, read on the forward strand.
TGATTTCATCCTATTCGATAAGAAAACGTCTTAGGAAACAGTAAAGGATGAAAAACAATCACTCAATTAAGGGAGATACGTAAATCACAAAGAGGAAGCGCCTCGTGAAGGGAACTCGAAGTTACGCAAGGGATCAAAAAGACGCTCGGGGCGTCGTCGCATCTTCGAAATAATGATCCAGAACAAAAAGGCACGCGATATCAAGAGGATAATAATCAGGGCCGAAAAGTTTAAAAGAGCTCTATTTAAGACGATATCGCACACACAATCGTTTTAAATTTAAATAGTCGTTTGGTCTTTTGAAGAAAATTTGATATATAAATGAAAAGCTTGTTACTCTCCACAATCTTTCATGGAATTTTCTTAGCTCGAGGCGTCCAAGTCAATTATAAAAAAAAGAATCATAAAACTAACACCTAAAACAAGTTTTGAATATTTTACGACGGTTCCCTAATCGTGATTAGATGATGAAACCCAAAACGTTGGGGTGCCAAAACGTGAGAATAATTTTGAATTGAGCAAAAGAAATGTTAAGTGTCAGACAATAGGGGATAAATTGATAGTATAATAATCAATTTTATGTAGTTAATGAAAGATGATTATAGGGCGTTGAAGTCTTTTTTTAGTGATATGAAGGGTCGGTGATAGAAGAAGCCTCTTCATACATTCCATTCACTTTTTTTGGCGTTTATAAAACCCTATCACGGATGTTTAATTGTTTGGTCCGGAATCTTCCACCTGTAGCTTCCTTCGCGATTACAATGCTTCCGGGACTTCGAACCCTTTTTGATAAGGGATTTTTATTTTTTAAGGAGGACATGGGAAACAAGTTTTTTTATGAGAGAAAAAAGGCTTTCTCCTCTAAAACTCTTATCTGGATCCGACTTTTAATTTAATTGGACACTTTAATGTCTACCTACACTTTTTAAAACAATTTTTCGTGTCACGTTTACCGTTTGTATGCATAGAAATGAGAATCAGTGATCACTGATAAACTACAAAAGGGAAAAAATGTTCGGGGCGATGCACCCTTCATGAAAAATTGACCTTCATGAAATCCAGAGGAATTGGTCTCACTTTTTATTCACAAAAGATCCGAATACAAAAGCGATAGTTTGTCGGATGGTAGGTCTCCCGAGGGCTAATTTACACTTTATTGTGAAGAATCTTCTTTTCGTTTTTTATAAGTCCATTGTTTCCTTTCAAAGGTGAAAAAAAGGAATTTATTCGTGTGTCACTGTTTGTCGGGAAAACCGATTTGGGGAAGGGATCAGTCAAGAGTATCACGATGATTTAAATCTTTAAAAGGCGACGCTGGGGAAGAATTACACAATAAAACGATCCTTATTCGCTTTTTCGAAAACTTCGAGCCTAAGTTTCGTCCTGAAATGGCCAAAAGACTTCTTGACTTCTTGTTGGTGAGAGGTAGGAAAAGCCCTTCGAAAATAGGAACTTGAAAAATATCGTTGGCAAAAGCCTCAAATTTTTTGGCATATTTCTCGAATCAAGGTTAGTTATCGGACGAGCAGATCTGGTACTTTGATTAATGCCTACCATGCAAAATTCTATGCTGGAAAACAAGACCAGGGAGTGTTCCTCAGCAGGCCATTAATTCTTCTCATATGTGATTTTGGGCGATGTTTTCACTTCGATTAGATGCCTTGTGTTAAATAATAAACCGTTTGGTAAATAAGGAACCGTTTAATGGTAAAGTTTTGAAACACGGATCTTCTATCAAAAATATCGCAAACAGTTTTTTTTATATCGGACCCTAGGGTAAACTTCTTTTGAAGTCATGGTTTATGTTTCAAGAGATTGTTAGGAAAAAAAGGATTTTTTGTTGTCTAGATCTTTCTTGTGGCGCCCTACCGTATGTTTACACCTCAGCCTCAGTTCAGACTTCAGGGAGGACGGTTTTCAAAAGATAATTTATACAGAAAACGTTTCAAAAACATAACTCATATCCGAGCACCGCATTCTGGACCATAAACCACGAGATCGCGTGATGTGTTTATTCCTTTTATGATCGGGGCACTTTTTTTTAATGGAAACGGGAGTTCAGTGTAAACAATCTTTAAAAACCATATGAATCGTTTAAATAAAAAATTTAAAATGGAACCTTTTTCGGAAATAATTGCCAAAATTTTGTTCAACATGTGCTTTCTGATACCTGCAGCAGTGGGAGTGTTAATCGTAGCGGCGATTTTCAACTTCACCATTAATCGTCTTGATCGCGTATGATTGAATTTCGATAATAAAGAAATGAAAACGATGTTGGAAGTTCAAAAGTGGGAACCGGGGAAGCTTCACTCGAAAAAATCACAAGATTGTCAAAATTTGTCTGCTAAAAAGTTTATAGGTATTTGTTGAACTATCAAGAGGTTTTTTCATGGCGAAAAAGTTAATTAAATGGGCCACAGAGTGTAAAAAGGTCGTATAAGTTTTATAGATTTTCATCATGCATAAAAGATGATTTGAGCAAACTAATCATTCGCTCTGAACACACATTAGACCCTTTTTATGGTCACTTTTTGCCCGTAGTTCACTGTCCGATTTATTAGCGGAGGTCTAAGCGTAATTAGCTCGTCCTTTAAAGGAGGCAGAAGTACGAAACCCCACGAGGGAAAAAGTTCGGCGGAGAACAAAAAAAAAAAGTCCGAAATTATTACGCTCTCCTATTTGTCCCGGGTGGGTAAATGAGAAGGCGTGCCGGGAGAACTCCAGGCGTATTCTTCGCTTTTACTGCTTTCCTGATTCTCTCCCCTTTCAAGGCCGGGAGAGGCATCTTCGGTTCATGGACCGTTTTTCCAGGGTAGTTTACGACTTCAAACTCCTTACGAACACCTCGACCCTTCTTAGTTGCCTTCAGAATTTTTCAAACAAAAAGAAAGAAACAAATACAGTAAAATTAGGTCTTGAGCAAGCCAAAAAAAATTACCTCCAGGGATCTGCCTGAAAATTTCGGCCTTTGAGACCGAAAAATTAGTAATTTATGACTAGTTCTATAAAAGACGAAATTATGGAATGTCATTGGCCGCTTATGTTTTCAACAAGGGCACCAGACTGGTTTTTAAAACCATCGTAAATTCGACCGAAATAATTTTTCAAGTCGATATTAGAAGCTTCAAGGGGGGAACTTCCCGCGAACGTTTTCGAACGACCGTAAATAACTCGAAACTACAAAAAATTGCTTCATCATTAAAAAATGATATTTTATAGCATTTCGAAACGTTTATGTTTTTCCAAAGCTCCTTTACCTCCCGTCAAAGGACGTTTTCGAGTAGCCGGACGGAAAGGGACGTCACGGACCTTTTGAAAGTAACGAGGGTGGATCCTCCACATGTGTTCCGTTGCGTTCCAAGAAATTTCGCTCAAGAACAAACGCGTGAACGTGGAAAGAGCAGGCGTAGATCATTTCATGACAAAACAAAGAGAAAGGGAACCTAAATCAGGCGCCAGATTGATTCTAATTACAACCCTTTACGATAAACACAGCCTTCTAGATTGTCCAGAATTCTATAATCTAACACATCCACTTAAAAATTAACTATTACGCAATTTTCAAGCTTTAAAAAAATATTCTGTCCACTTCAAAAAAGGAAGGTGTAAAAACTTTATTGCAAGAATTTTCATACAATCCCTACCTATAATTCTATCATCGTTTCAATGAAGACTCATTTTATTGTCTGAGATTTTCCAAGTGGTTTTGAATAAAAAAGAGTACAAAGAACGCGTGTTTCACAATGCGGTTTTATTAGGCCATAAAAGATCTTCAGACTTTGCCATAAAATTAAAACTTTTTCAAGTCTGAATGGAAGCTTAAAAAAATCATAATGGATTATAAATACAAGTTTAAGAAAAAAAATTAATAGTCTTAACTTTCAATTCGTATTAGTCGTTTCCTAATGGAGCAATTGATTGATTATCCTACTTTATGAAGTTGCGTAACGAAAATTCTCAAGAAGTTGACAGTAGTTTTTCCTCACGCCATAAAAGGGCTTGGAATGCCAATTGTATAATGATTTATAATAAATTAAAAATAATGAAATTACTATTTTTTTATGTGTGAGAAGATTCTTTTTCGGGTGGTCTTTCCTTTCAAAAAAGACACCCCGGACGACATTTGTTTCTCATTCTCTTCGGTGGCCCATGAAACTCGAGGTGCCTCCAAACGAAAAAAATAATTTCATAAAAGATTACTTACAACTTCGATATATTTAGGCTTTCATGATATATTTTACGACCATTCAACATTCAAAAGTCATTCTCGATTAACGACTTCCCCGAGAATATCAAAGCCCGGAAAGAAAGATTCAAATGTTCTATGAATACAGAAAAAGCACTTAAAATTCTTTTTTTATAAGTAAAATTTTTTTTTCTTTTAAAAGGGCCTTTTGAGATTGAAAAATAGACGGAGGAGAAAAAAAAAGGTTTTGGTTTTCTCGGTTTTCCTTTTGGGTCCTGATCCAGGCACAAACCTCAAGGGATTAACTTTAATGAGGGGGTGACACAATGATGTTTGAGCTTTTCATCTTTTCTGTCGGGGTTTCCTTTTTAAATCCTTTGCCTCAAGTGCAAGATCGTTTTTCGCTTTTATTTTCTTCAACGTTTTTTTTTTTTTTTTGTCTGACTGGCAGTTTTTTCATGAAAGGGTTGAAACGATCCAGAATTCATTTAAAAGTCAGGGCAAAAATTTGGTTGCAGCTAGTTTTTGAGATGTAATTTAACCAATTTTTACCGGCAAAATGGTCATTTCCTTATGTTTTTCTTCAGCACCTAACTATCCGATACCCAAGGAGGGTGAGGCAAGGGGACTACTGTATTCACTAACCTTGGAGCAGAAGTATAAGAAGAAAAAGAAACTAATTCTCTCTCAAATTTCGAAAAATCATTTAAAAAATGCGTCATGTCCAATGTCATGTTAATTTTTGGAGTAGGCTCATTTAAAGTTATGCATGCAGAATGTTGTGCAACTTGTTCAGCACATGTAGCTGACATGACAGCCAAAAATGTTAGCCTGAGATTGATTAAAGTTTATTTTTGTAAGTCCACCTACCAAAAACTTTTATTTTTGAAAAATAAGTTTTCAATAATGAAAACTAGCGAAATGTAGAATATTTTAATCGTTTATGAATACGAGGAAGCTTTGTTCGAAAACGACATAAATAAAGTCTCAAAGAAACCGGCCATAAATAATCTAAGGAGCCATAACTCATGTTCGAAAGGCTTTCTATATGAAAGAATCGTTCAGATTGAGCACTAAAGGTGTCAGAACATTAACAATGGCTTATTTCTCTATTTTTTAAAAATAAAGGGACCTAAAATAGGGTAATTTGATTCGTTATGCTTTAAAATTGCCTCGAATCTTGAGAGACGCGTCGGGTCCGTAATAAATAAGTAGTTTTAACGTAAATTGGTACTTTTTTCTATTTTTTTCGACCCTTCGGATGATGAAAGGTTGCTTACGTTCCCTTTCGGACACGTTTTGGGCCCTTCGATTCTTTTCGGTAATAAAATGTAATCAGAGGACGAGATGCCGATTTCATCGTTCCCACACGAACGAATACCTTTTTATTTTTTCCTAAGAAAACAATAGACGTAAAGCAAACACGATTTTTACCTTTTTGCTCCGTTTTTAAAGGTAATCTGACTCAGGACGTCCATAAATCACAAGCGGCCGCTTTTGAATTTATAAAATCCCCCTTCAAAGTTCGTGATTTCCTCCACGATCTTCTTCTCTTCCTGTGTGGCCAACTTGTCAAGAGAAGAAAAATTTAAATTTTTTCAGGGTGCGTTTATCGCCGGCGATCCGATTGATCTTATTTATTATGAAAAACGATAATAAAAAATAATTATTTCGTTTATAAACTTGGCCCGATGACCTGGTTAATCTAAATCCATAAAATAAACGCGTACTGACAGTAAGTTGATAATTTTTTTAAAATTTTTTTTTTCAAAAGCCTTGCTTCCCAGTCTACTATGAGCAGGCTCTCCCATCTGAAAAAAAATTTCTTCCCAATTTTATATAAAAATTTCTGAATTTTATAACGTGAATCCTTAATTTCCTGAAAAACTTCGAACGTAAAATAGAACAAAGGTGTAAAAACGTCATTGATAACCCAGCCTATATAGCTGAGTGATTAGAAAAAAATATTTCACCATTAAACTTGACCCGAAGGCCGAAAAACAGTGGATTCCTACTTTGCCTACATAATTTATAGTTATAAAAAATTTACGACACGAAGATAAAATTGAAATTAAATATCTCGTAGGTAAAAAATAACATTTAAACGTTATGAGATGGGCCATTATGGAAGGGAGGCAGAATGGACAGTAGAATTTCAAGTTAGAAAATAAAAGAGTCTCCAACTCTGGACCATTGTATACTTTCTGTCGGTCCGTGGCTGTTTTTAGTCCTTGATAAGGTAAAGTTGGAATAAACGATCCTAAAAACGTAAAGGACGATAGAACGCATCGTCTCCAGTCAAAAGGCGTCCTTAGAAACACATGTGGGGTTCAACTTTTTTCCCACCACCACAGAAATCTCAACAAGTGCATTTATTGCAGTTCATAATTTCTTTTTTCTTTAAGTCACTTGTTGATATACTTAATTAAAATTGTAAAAAAATATTCAAGATTTATGGATCATAAAAAATTTATCAGGATTAATTTTCAAAAGAAATTTTTTTCGTGGTTAAAAAAATTTTTGATGGCGATTTACGCTATAAAAGTGTCAAATCAATTTTAATTGATTTTTTTGGTAATTAAAAGTTTGGTTGGAAAAAAAATTACGTACCACATAGCCGGTGTTCCTGAAGCCATGAGTGATGATGCCCGCACTAAGAACAGAACTGGAGTGGGTCCGGAACCGGAGAGGGTACGTGGCGCGAAGGAACCCCTTCCCCCCTCACCGTCAAAACCCTTCCCGCTTTCCCGCTCCATCTACCCCGCCACAAAATTTCGGGAGGGACGAAACCCCTTTACGCTTCCTGAGGTGCATCATCTTCTTCTTTTTCGGATTGTTCAATGGTAGGAGAATATCTTCCTCCGCCGCTCATTCATCACATTCGTCAATGGAACCCCGTGTGATGCAACAAGCCGAAGCGACGGGGGGTGGAATTTTTTTTAACAACCATGAAACGATTCTGCATTTTTCTTCAACCTATCAAAGTAGACGAAAAGAAAGTTGGGTGAAATACATCATTCGTTTCGTTCCAACTATAGATATCCACTTATAGGTTTATGAGCAACACATTTAGAGCATAGTTTCTCTATGGTTTTGGTGTGAATAACCCACGTCCCCGAGATAACAAAGTGAAGTACGCTAAAAAGATTAAAATGTTTAATTCTAAGAACAGCGTCATTTTATAACTTATCGCAAAGGAACAAAAAAGGCTCACTAGCGACTAGTCCCCTTATATCCAAAAATTAAATGGCTATCTTAGGCATTGCACTACTTCTGCTGAAGAAAGGACTAACATTGCGCAGTCAGGTGGTACAAAGAATGAACTAACGGCAGGTATACCTCAGATAAAGAGCAACGGTAATTTTCCTTGTAAATGCATTGGCTACCTTTTCAGCTACTATGAGAGCTTTGTTTGAGAAAGCTCCAGTCGAAACTAGTAGGAAGAGCTAAATATTTGAGGCAATTAAAGGGTAACTGGTACCATAGAATGGGGGTGGGTTTTCAGCCCAAGGGGACCTGAGTCCTGACGTCTATCGGAGGGAACGTGTGGGTTCTTTCCACCAGCCTATCCTGGGCCAGTCCGCCCCTGATTTCTAATCTGTTTTTCCTCCTTCCTATCACCTTCCAATCTTCACACCTTCACCCACCGACAGGAAATCCATCAAACCAATAATAGCGTGCACGTTGCACTATATTTTTATAAGCCACCAAAAAAAAATATCGACTTCAATTTAAAAGTTTCGGAACTTTTTATTAATTACAAGCGTAACTGCCCGCAGTTTAATAAGAATTTTAAATAGTTGTTGAAGGGCCCATCCATACTAATCTATAAGATCAAGTCCCTCATCTGGCACTTATCAATCACCCGAAACAATTTATTTTTCTATTTATTTTTTCAACTCTTTTCTCACAGTTTAATCATTTTATTGAACAATAGAATAAGGAGCAAGAACCCTATTTTGGCTGACACGATTTTTTAATCGGAGGGGACCATTCAAGCATTTATTTTTAAATATTTTTTTAGTCGGTTATATTGATTATTTGAAAGGTTGCCCAGTTAGAACTTGAGGTCCTGTTCTACCCTCCTATCCCAAGGGGGTGAGGCAATGGGACTCCTGTAATAATTCCAGGTTGAGACAGGAGTATAATCATTAATCCTCCAGCCGTTTTTCAAGATTTTATATCATTTTACCATAACTTCTTAAGATCGTCGAGATATCTATTTAAAAAAAAAGTTTTCGTTTTCATAGGATTTCAAAGAATTTTTAAACTTCATAGAGAAAAATTAGCTCTTCTCAGTGGCTGCGTCACGAATTTTATTTTTTAAATAAATTACGACTATTTCATAACGATAATAATTCATTCTTTTCCAAGAATGACGGAAAAAAGATCAGAAAGGGGAATCCTCTATATTATGAAGATGAGTTGGAATGTGTGTTATTCAACATAGATAAGCCAGGGGAAGAAGGCAGATCTCTGACCACGACTCGGATTTGAATAACAATGGGCGAGTCGAGATACTAAAAAGCCAGACGCTCTCCTCATAGTTTGACATCAATGAACTCCATTTTGAAATCCATTGTCATTACAAAAACCAATATTAATTATTAATTTAATATCCACTTTAAAACAAAAATAAATTGATATTCGACACCATCAAAGCAAAAAGCAGGCAATAAAATGGGTGGTCTCATTCAATATGACCAATATTTTGCCTCATTACAAAAATTGTAACTCTTGGATTTGAAGAAAGATTGCATGTTTCGAAGTGAAAAATATGAAGGGACAGCTGCATTGATGATATAGAAAAAAAATTATAACTAGTGCAATAGGCAAAAACTAATGTAAACATCTTGAAGCCATTTTAACAAGTGCATAGATCAGAGATCATTGAACTTGAAACGTTCATTCATTTTTCCCCTCATAATTTCTTTTAAATGTTTTAAAGGGAGGAAAGATAAAAACAAATAATCTTTAAAAAGGACAGGAAGGGTAAAAATGATTAGAACGTAGCCGTCCTTCAATTAGACAAGAAAAGCCAGGGCAATTACCGAAGTAATTTCTTATTTTCTGATTACAAACCTCACCTGTCATACAGTCCTGCAATTAAGGGAGCCAGAAGGGCCCGGGCGGCTCGAGACTTTTTAAGCCCTACTCAAATCTCTTCATCAGCCTCAAACCCATATTTAACTTTCTATTTTAAAACCGTTTAGGTCAATCAATTTCGGTGGGGTCAATACCAAGAGGCCAAAACTTCCATAATTTTTAACTTTTTCATCTTCAAGAATATCTTGCGGTTTAAATGAGTCATGAATTTTTGCATTTTTGTCCCCTGAAGGCCTCTCATAAAATTCCTGAGGCGATTTTTTAATAGACGCATCAACCTCTTGGGTAAAGGCAATTAATATTGACCAAGCCCTGGATTCCTCTTTCGTCTGGAAATAATAAAACCGTACAACTTACACTGTTTATACTGATGTTGAGTGCATACCACGTGATAAACGATATCCCATATTTTTTACTTTGAAGGGCGACAAAAAATTGAAGGAGCATTTTATGAAAAATGCGCAAGTCACGATATTATGACCAACACAAAGCAGAAACCACCCCGATCCTAAGGTAAACATTAAACAGAGACGTCAGGGCCCTTTTTTAACCACTTTTTTTTAAAGCCCTGTGACTGTTCTCTTTTAAAATTCTTATCAAGAATTAATAGGTTCTAAAAAAGCAGTTTCCGACTCCTCTTGACAAGCAAACACTCGAAGCAAGGCCAAGGAGGCTGAGCAAGCAAAGAAGAAAAGTGATAGTCGAGTTACAAGATTTTTTAAATCAAAACCCAGGTACAAAAAAAAATTTGCCCATCTCGAGTAGATTTGCCTAATTGAAAACTATGAAAAGACACGTGTCGGACGTTTCTGGAAGCAGGTGAATTCTTGAGGGGTACCTGTTGAGTTTTAAAGGCGTCCTTGGATCTGCCTTTTATAACAGGTGTTGGTGGTCCGACGTGGCGGTCTGGCACGTTCCTTTCTCAACCCTTATTTTTTAACCCTTTTTTTTCCTCCATCAGATTTTTTTTTAAATGAGGCAACCTTTTTTTCTACCATCCCCGGGTTCTTTGAGGACATTTAATTCCAAAGGAATCCATTAAATTAGGATAAGTCAATTTACAAAGAAATACGAGGAGAGAAAGAGTTGACATAGTAATAAAATATTCTACTATTCTATTCTGGCCTTTTATTAACCAAATTAATATGATTTTGTTTGACAAAATATAAGGTTTTTTATTATTCCAAAGGTAGTAAGTGAACGAAAATTTTTTTTCTCTCCCTCTCTTAGGAGTGAAAAAACACACTGATCGGAAATAGGTCTTACCTCGGAAACTATCAATCATAGAGAGCAAAGGGATGTCTCAAATTGGTCAAAGTTAGATGAATTCTGACCCCAAAACTCCAACTTTCTCAAAATTCCCCCCTCCACTGACCTCTCCTTAACCATCTTTGATAAAAATCATGTTTTCTTATTAAGTATTCTTCAAACATAGGCTACATTTGAGAATTTTTGGCGAAAATCAGTGATGAGGCCAATTCCAACAACTTTATTTTCATAAACTATTAAGAAACTTTTCTTTATATTCTTAATTAACTAGACCAAAAAGAATGTCTCATAGGGCCACTAACACGTCTTCCATGATATGTAGTAAAAAATTTATTTTTCTCGCTCATCGATTTCATACAATTAAAGGGGAGAGAGGTCTTTTTTTCAGCCCAAGATTTATCAGCCAGGCCCAGTTTGATAGCGAGGAAGTGAGCCCACGCTTGTAGATAGGGCTGTCCGGCAAACGACTGTGAATCAGTTATCAACACATCCCTTACTCGTGATTCGCAGATTGTTCCGGTCCCGATTTTCTTCCTTTTGATATTTCGTTTTACTCAATATTTCTAACTATTATCTACGCCAATTTGCGAATCGAAATATAAAAATTGTAACATAGTGATGAGATGGTCACTGATGAAAGGGAAAGGTCACTAAGAAAACAATTCGAATCATTTAAATATTTACATTTATTGACATAAGAGAAAATAAATAAAAAGAAAAGATAACTACACAATAAACTACTATAATTTTTAAGCTTTAAACTTGATAGTTACATATCAAAGACAGTCATATTTATTTTTTTGTGCAGTCAACATTTTAATATGAATTTTAGAGTGCAACATTTTGTAATTGGGGCACCACCTTAACTTCATAATTATTAAAAGTATGTCATGAAAGTAAATTATTAATACTTAGTAATATTTTATAATCTGGAGAGGCAAGAAATTTTTTCAAAAATATCAGAAAAATAACCCTGGGTAGCAATTGATATGCACAGCTTCTTTTATATGGGGGAGGGAGCAATCCCAGTGTTCGAAGAGGGCAACAGTAAAAAGAAGGTGGTTATTGAGAAAAGCCCTTAAAATTTCAAGTTAAAATTTTCTTCTGAGTTAAAGTCAAAATTGTTTCCATGAAAGCCCTGGACTTATTGAATACCTAAAAGAAGAACCAGTACAAATAATTAAATAAGTTTTTCCAAGTACAGCTTGATTATTAACAACAAAAATTAGGGTGAAAAAAATAATTAATTAATTTACTTACTTTCTAGACACACTTTTCTTCCGATACATACTATACAAAAAATTTTTATTTTAAAGATCAAAAATAGCTTAAATATCACAATTTATGTTTTTTGTTTACAAAACATTGAAATAAATGGACTTGACTTTTGAAAAGAAAATTGAGGTAGAAAATAATAATAAATATTTTTTAGGGAAAACATCAATTTTAAATAAGTACAAGAAACAGAAAAAAAGTAAAATTTTTTTAAATAAATTTTTAAAATAGCGACACTATTTGCTTGCAATGTCCCATATCACAATCCTAAATCTTTTCTAAGGGTTTTCAATTGACAAAAAAATTAAAACGGACGATTCAGGTAAGAATAAAAAATAAAAATTGGACATACGAACTAAGCTGTCAGAAACCATCCGCTGTCGTGAATGTACTTTTGGATTTGTTTCTCCGGATTTGATTCAGCTATTTCATTAGGATTCTGAGAACAATAAAATTAGTGTTTAATTTAATAAATTTTAAGGGGTCAACTTACGGCTAGAAGTAACGTTTTCACCGATATAAACTGCGCAGGGGTCAACTTTAAATTCGAGCACAGCTGAAACAGGTAAAATTTTTGTACTTCAGTAATAACGTTCATTTATTTTGAAGAAGACGTGGCTGAGAAGTTAAGAATGCTTTTCTTACTAATCATCTTTACCTGAACCTCAGTCTTGTTTAGTAGATGCTTGGATGGTTCAGCAAGACGTGGGTGAGAGTCGAGCTGCAGCTGCCGCGCGAGCCCTTGCAATGATCCATGGCTGCCGGTGTGGAGCGTGGAACTTCTTCCGGTGGAAAAGGTTTCTCTTTCTTCGTTTCTTTCTCTGCTACAAAAACACAAAAAAGGTTTAAATTTCACAGTCCAAACATACCACATCTTCTACTTGGAGAGCTCAGAATAAACTACTTTTATCTTCTTAATATTCACAATACAGAAATTTCAAACAACACTCCAAGTACAATAAAAGTAAAGGAGGTCTCATTTCTGAGTACGATATACATAGTTCGTACATAAGTTTTTACTGTAAAGAAGAAGAAAATTTTTTTCTTAATTTAGGTTTTGAATAATAAGCAGTTGGGCTAAGTTTTTCAGAAATGAATAAAAGTTGTTATTTTTAATTATTTATTTTGGTGAATTTGGTTATGAGGTTAAAATCGGGCTCAAACATTGAAAACCTCCTTGTAAAATGAGAAAAGCTACTGACTTTTTTTTGGTCGCTGTTGCTGTCGGAAAGTGAAGTGAAGAGCTGCCCTAGACAAAAATAGAACTGATACTATGATCATAGAAAAATACTTCAGGATAATAGAATTAAAGCGTTTTTCTTTACCGAGGAGCCTCTACTGGCTTGGATTTCTTGTTCGAAATGAGGAAGCTCCTCGATTTTGGTGAGCCCGTTGTTTCTGTATTTGATGAGCTCTGCGAGTCTGAACTCGAGCTGGCGTTGGCGAAGGAGGTTGTTGATGAGGCATTGGTGCTCTTGAGCTGTCTGAAGCTGACAGAGCCATCGGAATTTCTCCTCAAAGTCCTGCTCAGGAGTTTTGACCGTTTTTAGCTTTCGAATATTAATGAAATACTTGTCGATCAACTGGTAGTCTTTCGCTATTCGCCGTCGCCTCGCTCGTTCTTTCAACCGGTCAAAATACATATCAATTTGTGCTAACTTAAGAGCTGAAAAAATTCATTAAAGAAAACAATTAAAAAATTAAGAAAAAACTTACTAACAACCAAGTCATCTTCTTCATTGTCTTCGGGAATATTCAACAAATGAGGAGACGCCAAAAGACTTTCAGCATCATTATTATCATACTCCTAAATTTTCAATTTAAAAAATAAAACTAAATGAGCTAATTTACTTGGTCAAAATCATCTCTGTTGGGCATATAGCCAAGTAGATGAGCATCTTCAGGTGCTAGTCTGATAGGTGGAAAATTCATGGGCCAATCTTCATCTTTTAAAAAATCATGAAGTCGAGCTCTTTTAGCATAAGCCTCCGGCCATAGCACTTGCCCTAATGTTCCATCCACAAATTTTTCAATGTATTCAGCATGATCTTCTGAAAATAAATAAAAAATTAAAAATAAATGAGACAATTTCTTTTTTGTACCGGATGCTGTGGTTCTTTTTCCATAAACTTTGTCGTCGTAATTTCCAAAACCATATTTTTCGATCCGGCCGAGTAATTCCGCATGCTCCTGAGGCGAGAGTTTCTTTTTTCCACGGTTTTCATTAGGCGCTCCAGAATCCTAGAAAAGGACCAAAAGTAATGTGTACTTAAGGAGACAAACTAGCACAGAACAAATTTTCAAAGTTTAAATACTTACAATAAATTTATATTGATGATTATTTTTATGTGTACCTATTTCAGCTCCAGCAGAAAAACACTGAAACAAAAAACACCAAAATTGACAAAATTGCCAGGGTAATATAGTCGGTGACCGGTCTGTGTGCGATTTTCCAAATATTTCTACAATTTTTATTTATTATCAGACATCTATAGGACAATATAAAGAGATCTTCAAGATTTTGGAATTTTTTGACCATCAAGATCCTAGTCAGTGTAGGGCGTAATCATAATTGCAATTACTGATTACGGGGGTAATTGCAACAAAAATCATCGATTACAATAGTAATTGCAATAACGATTACTGTTTACAATCGTAATTGAAAAAGCAGTTACTGAGACTTTCACCGTCACCCCAATCATGCATGAATCCGGCAGATTTAAAAATCCCGCCTAAAATTGGAGCACGCGCCCTCACCTGAAGACAAAAGTCGAGATCTTTACATTCGACGCATCGGATTCCGACGTCCGCAATATCCTCAGCGCAATAAATACATTCCAGTTTTACTCCCTGATCTAAAAAACGGACAAAAATTAACCAAAATTCATAAGAAATTTGAAGTAAAATGGACATAAACGAGAGGAAATCTCGTTTTAAAAACACCGATTCTTCACTCACCAGCAGCCATTTTGGGGAGACTTTGCCGAATGTTTTCGTTGTAAACGAGAGGGGAAATTACCGTTGCCAACCGTCAAATAGTTACCTAATCCATTAATAAAAGAAAAATTACATTTACTAACAAACTTTATTAAAATAAATTAAGTAGAAGATCAAAATTTTTGATCAAACTCAATCCCAAGAGGAATTTCCCCTTGGTGTGTACTGCGTAGGCTTTTGTTAGAAATCAAATCATGGAGGGGCCACCCATGTATTTCTCGTGTAATATTTGAAGTAGAAAGTCAGTTTTTATAGTTGTAAATATTAATAGGTTCAATAATCTTCATTATTAGAATTTAAAAAAAATTTAAAAATAAAACGACACAAAAACAAACTTAGTTTCTGTATTTTTGCGGGAGGTCCAACACATACTGCACTCTAGAGGGGAAAAGAAAACCTTTTCGACATTTCAAAATTTGTTATTTAATTCTATATTTGAGCAATTAATTAAATAATTTTATACTAAATTTTATACATATTAAAGTTGTTTAATTGTGTGAATGGCTTTTAAAAAATTTCCATCCAATAATTGTCTAAATAAAGCTATAAATAGTTTCACCTTCCCGCAAACATCCAAGATGACCTTAGTAAGGGCTAATAGCCTTCGATGTACCCAAGTAGTGGGGAGGTCCGGCGGGCCCATCTGCACCTATCGCTCAGAATATGAAACCCTTGAGAAAGGATATCTAACAAAGAAAAAGAAAGAAAAAAAAATTTCCTTCGGGAAAACGCATACAGATAGGGCTCAGATATGACCTCCTTTTTGCTGCTTTTTAAATGTATTTATTATATTTTATTTTATACATTTTAGGGCATGTTTAACATCCTTTTTCCTGCGTCCGTGTAGATTGAATAGACCGTGGAATATTTGTAATTTGGTAGGGGATGGTGAGGGCTGGGAGGGGTGTAATTGATGTATGTGGAGAGGTCTGTAGAGCCATGAATTCTAGGAAAGTATGAGTTATGGGGGCCCTATACCATATCACATTTTTCTTCTCTATCGAAATATTTCTGCAAACTTTAGAAATCGACTTCCCAATATGACTCGAAGACCTCCTTTGTAGGTATGTACATACTTACAGGTACCCAATGACAAAAATTTAGTCTACGTTTGGATACTTTGATGAATTACATATTTATGATGATAAAAACACCTAACACGATTTATTTATATTCCAAAAAATAAATTCAAAACTGGTATAATATTCACGAATGAAAAATTCAAAAAAGTGCACCCTCTAAAGTCGAAACAAAAGTCGGACACATAAAAGATTTAAGTAGTCGAGAGTTTTCAAGGGTAATTGTATGAATATGCAACCGGTTCTATGAATAATTAGAGCATTAACTGGAGTATAAAGGTCATAATTCAAGTGGATCCTCCTTGAATACAAAGTGATCCGGTTTAACGTTCAAAATTCAACGTCCATCGATCTCGGACTCACCCGTCCCAGAATCAACTTTCAACGCCACCTACATGTATTCCATAATTGCAGCAATTTTATTCAAAAAAACATGCCAAAGGATCAAATAAAAATACGGTATGGAGGAACCTATAGGCTATAACTCGAACTTTCTCAAAAATTCGGGGCTCTACAGACTTCTCCACAAACCCTTCGACCACTCCTTTCCAAAATGGTGCGAAGGGAATATGTGTACAGTCATAATTTTTTAAAAATTATTTTAGACTTTTAGAGAATAAAAGCTACGTCAAAAAATATGCAGACATTTTTACTTATTTGTTGATGATATTTAAGTGTTTTTCCAATAAGGTTTTCAAATAGGTTTTCAGATAATGTATTATAATGTGAGAGTAAAAAGCGACTTGCGCTTCATTTTGTCTCGCTTTCAGACCAGAAATTCCATTTGAGAAGCCGTGTTCATAATCATGAAGCCATTAGTTCCAGAGCGGGGACTCCTCCGCCTTCAAATCAGATTGTGTGCCTCACAAAGGCATCCCTCGCCCCCGTACATAAGGTCAATAGTGCGGGGGGTCCCTTTTGGGAGTATCAATTTCTGATATGGAGGTCGATATTGTATGAAAGACGTTCCCTTTCCACTTGAGGTTCCAGAGAGAATTTTTTTCTTCCTTCTACTCCATTCTTTACATACCTCACGTGAAAAAGCCCTGAAACCACCCCTGAGGATAAGAGCTCTTTCTTTTCAATACTTCCATTCTCTTATATTTTTAAAAAACTCTTTAAAAAAATTCTTTTGAACAAAATTCAAGCTTTTGTTCCGCTTGACGTAATGACTAAGTTAAACAGGAGCTTCACTTTTGTTATCTGACTCGCCGTGTCTCGAGTACGGATGGTTAACTGAGTGCAAACATCGGACGCCCACAACGCAAACTGTTTCCTTTTACCAGAGGCCCTTTTACGTCAAGTACCCACCTATAGGCCTAAACATTAGCCTAATAACTTCATGCTAATTTGTGATTTCAGGATACCTTTTCTCCAAAAGGAAGAGCAAATACTAAAAAGTTACAAAACCTGTACAATAATTTTACAAAAGAAAACACTTTACATTGACAAAAGCAGAAAAAGTTGCAATGTACATCATCAAGAGTATGTACTCTTTATTTATTCATCCTACATTTTTTCCAAGTCAAAAATGTGTCGAAAAAAGGAAAAACCGATGAAAAGGATTAAATTCCAGCTAACATTGTGTTCACATGTCCACATAGAAAGTATTTGTTAATTGGGTTTCGTACATGTCCACATATCTTTCTCTCTCAATGTTTTTCGGACAAGCTACTCCCCCATTGCTAGATTGTAAGTATTGATTTCGTGTAATATCGAGTTTAAGACAAACTATTTTTGGTTTCGATGTGATCTTGATTGATTAACTTGCTATCTATGATCAATGTTTGCCCTTGAAAAGTAGAAATCTGTAGTTTATATCGAAAGTTGGGAAATAAAATATGTGACAAGTATGCTCTTGGAGGTTCAAATGGGAGCCGGGGTGTATTGAGAGTTTGCACTCTTCGATCCAATGAACTGCTTTTTATTTTCTCCGGTTGGAAAACATCCAACGCATTTCCCCTCTCTTTTCCTCGGTTCACTCACCCCAATACGAGTTGCACAATCTTCTGTCCCGTTTTATTGCAGCCCGAAGGAATAAGTCGGAATGATAACGATTTTTATTGAAGAGCTAAAAGAAAATGCAGCGTAAAACCTGATTTGAGGTGTATGGAGTGGGGCGTTCATTAACATTTAGCGAGAGAAAGAGATGGGTTTTTGGGGCGAGGGTTGCGGTCAGGGATTAATTCAAGAGCCCTCCTGGGGCACGCGAACCAAGTATTAAACCCGCAGAAAGGGTTCCGGCCCTGCAGAGAACCGAAGAGAAACGCTCTATTTTATTTCATTTATTCCAAGACTTCATCTTTTTAGTCTATAAACTCGCTAGTAGGATCGTCAATACGGGTTTTCGAAAGATAAATCCCATGACTAGCAGATTGAACGATTTTGGCTTCTGAAGGCTCTGTGAAAAATCATGTGGTGTCGAATGTTTGAAATGTATGCCTTTAAAATGATTTTTGTTTTATTTTGTTCTTTAGTTGTTCGCATGTCTTCTGGTTCGAATTCGACTACTTTAAAGCCGAGTAACGGGCGAATAGTTAATGCTGGAGAATACGCTCATATGGCGAGCATCCGATATCTTATAAGTCGAAAACATTATTGTGCCGGGATGATCCTGAGTCCTAGTTACGTTTTAACGTCTTGCCATTGTGTTTATACTATCAAAGAAGGTAAAGAAATCTGGAAAGACTTGAGCCTTTATGAGGTGGTCGCAGGGAACACGAATTCGTATATGGAAGGCGATGAAGGTCAAACGCGTCCGATCGAGTTGGCGATACTTCACGACCAGTGCGACTTTTCGTCTAGGGGAAATTTCATAAACGCGGCTGTTTTAAAGATGTCGTTTCCCTTTTCGACGAAACTGGCGTCGTTGAAGAGTTATCATTTTGCAACGCCTGACAATAGTTCGACCGTTGAAAGAAAGAATAAGGAATGCTCGACTCTCCAGTGGGGGTTGGTGAAGCGAAAGTTTCCAGGATTTCCGTACAAGATAGCGAGGTTTCTGGTAAGCCTACCTTCGGACTCGATGTCCGTTTCTGAATGCCAAAAGATCACTTGCAAACAGCGAAGCGATGATTGCGATTTCGTTCCCAACAGCAATGAAATTTGCTTTTTATCTGCAAACTCGACGAATTACGATACTGGCGAACTTGGAGGCTTCCTTATGTGTGACGGACACCTTGAAGGGATCAAAATTTGTCTCGGGACTATATGTAAAATTAAAGGATATCCTTATTTTTATACAGCAGCTGAAAATTTTATGGATTTTATTGCCAAATTCGCCAGCGGTTCTGCATCAATGAGAATCAGTTCTTTTCAATACTTCATTTTTATCATATTAATAAAATAACGAAGTTTGACATTGACATCACTCATAAAACATTGCTTTATTTTCGACATCCTCGTCTATAGCCGTAAACAGGAAATAATTGATGGCGTTGTTTGAAAAATAAAAATCCATCATGCCGACCAAAAAGGGGTAACAAACTAGAAGCGATCCGGTCAAAACTTTATGAACCCTAGCGTCACTTTTACCGCAAATGATTTTCAACCTACTTGTCACTTGGTGGCAATATTTGTCCGAAAAATTTGAAAAATGGAGGCATACTTTTTTTAAGCAGTTTTCCACCGATTCTATTTCCAAGTGGACCTCTTTCATGGAGTAGCCTAAACGGTTTTCCCAGTGGATGAGAGTGCAGCGTAAATTTTTCTTGTCGATTATTCCTTTTAGTTTCTCTTCTGTGTACTTGTATGAAATGATATAAGGACGGGAAAGATGTCTGTCAAAAATTATGGGGTTTTTGAGCACTAAAAATCCGATGTTGTTATAATAGATGCGATAAGTGAGGACATCGGTTCTGCACAAGTCGTCCACCATCATTTCTTGAATTGGTAGCTGAGTATTTCTGTATAATGAGATAACGCTGAATTCTGCTGGGTGGTAGTAAAACGAGGTTGCATTGTAAAATGCAAGACAGCGACAAGTAGTTAATATCAAAGTCGAGCTAATAATCGTTCCAGCGCAATATTGCGAATAATCGTCTTTATATTTACCTTTAATTAAGACAGAAAAAGGGTACTTAAATTCTTGAGCAGCACTTAAAAGAAAATATAAAAAAATATAACTGAGAATTTTCATGATTTTTGTGAATCATATTGAATGTAAAATGAAAAAATAGATTTAAAGGAAGTGAGACTTTGCGCGGTCGCGAGGGGGTGGATGGGTTGAAAGGGGGTTGTGAGGCGGGAAAAATGGGAAATTCGGGTTGCATAGGTTGGCAAGGTCTTGAGTCGATGAGTATTGGCGCCATGACAGTTGTACATGTGAGGTGAAGGAGGGAGGAAGTAGATGGCTCTCCTCCTTCTCATTGTTTTGCCATTGGTCGGGGGCTTTGTCCTCGAGGGATCACAGACGTCGTACGCGCAATTTCGTAAATGGAATCCCTCGCTCAACGGCTCCCTCGAGATGGAGTTCAAAACGGAACAGGCGAACGGTCTCCTCCTCTACACCGACGACGGGGGAACCTACGATTTCTTCGAGCTCAAACTTGTCGAAGGGGCACTCCGTCTGAGGTACAACTTGGGCGGAGGGGCCCAAATTTTAACCGTAGGACGGGACCTCAACGACGGCCACTGGCACAAAGTTCAGGTGAAAAGGAACGCGGAGAAGACCTCGCTTACCGTCGACGGTGAAACGCAGACGAGGGCATCAAGAGGTAAAGAGTTCTTTTTTGGAAGGCTCGCATCCAATTCTGACGTCTACGTCGGTGGAATGCCTTCCTGGTATAACTCAAAACTCACACTTCTCGCGTTACCGAGTGTCATCTTCGAGCCGCGTTTCGGAGGAGCCGTCAGGAATCTCGTTTACGCCGACGATGAATCTCCTCTTCCTCGTCGACAAGAAATAAGGATGAAAGACCACAAGGTAATTTTTTTCCCCATCTCTTTACACAACAGGAACACTTCCTCATTTTTATAAACACGTTTTTTTTCCTCCCTACTTATTAAAAACATTTCTTTTCTCATTTCATTTTTTAAATGAATTAACTAAAAACACTACGTACATTGACCTAAAAAGAAAATTCCCACTAAAAATCGAATAAGAGCCCTTTAAAAAAGTAATGATTCCATTATTGCTGGCAGCGAGAATTAATTTATATTTTATTCTTTATCTATTTTTATTGGCTAATGCGCATATGCCATGGAACACAAAGATGCGCACAGTAGATTGAACATCTCTATTTCATTTGAATATTAATTAAAAGATAATAAATTGATATGCAAATTACATGTAATGGGAATTTTGCTGCGAGTCTAACTATATCTACATATTTTAGACGACACTTAAATAAAACGAAGTGTTAATTTACGACGTCTTCATTCCAAACAGCGAGGAAAAGCCATATTTTCTCTAGTACTATAAACAATGTTTTAAGAAAGACTGGCCTGGTGTGCGATAAAAACTGTTAAAAGAATTCACTATCAATAGAAGGTTTTTACGACATATTTAAAGATTAAAACTCGTAAAACTAACTCGAGTATACATCCCAACTTTTTATTAGTAACGTAAGGCCAATGACTTCGAAATTTTTTGAACAGAATAAATAATAAAGTCTGTGTTTATGAAAGTCTCGTGTTTTCTCAGCTCCATGTGGACCGATTGCCTTAAAAATTTCGAAAAATCTTCTTTAATAATAAGAAAAAGAACTAAAAATTTCAAGTCGATTTAAAGAGCTGAAAAAACTCAATGCCCCTTTTGAGTCGAGTCTGCGACGAACTAAGTGATCCACTCAAATAATTGTTAAAGACAGAAGGAAAGCAATTGTGAATGATCATCTTTGAGTCGCTTGTGAATGATAAAGAACTCCAACTGATTGAAGTTTTAGAAGTTTTTTTAAAACCAAGATTTACTTGAACTTCATTCTACTTAAGAACTCTCTTGGATTGGATTTTTAATAAGGATATCTATGAACTTAATAATTAAAGAGACAATTCTAGGATTAATTGTGTTAAATAAAATAAATCGCTAAGTCTCCTAATATTGTAGTGGTTTTTATAATTTATTTATCGGTGCTAGAACTTGAGATAATTTAACGGCGTTACTGTCATGCTAAACCATCAAGACGGCAAGGCAAAGCTGTACCGCCTGAATTTTTAACCCTTAAGTGCAACTACTCGTATAATATAATCTTTAAAGGGCATTATTTTAGGTTTAAAATGTTCATAAAATATTGTTTCGTCTAATAATCTACTGAAAGATTAAGAAAAAATAAAGCTTAAGACTTTATGTCAGAAGGAGATGTTACGATTACCTAAATCGGTAAGTCTCCTAATATTGTAGTGGTTCTATCTAGTGCTTCTATCTAGTGCTAGAACTTGAGATAAGTTGTATTAATTAATACCTATTACTTAATTAGGAATAGGTACCCCTACTTAATTAGGTACCCCTACTTAAATAGGTAGGCCCTACTTAATTAGTAATTACTTAATCAGTACCTATAAATAAATGTTACGATTACCTACAATAATGAGACCATTTTCAAAGTTTTGATGGTTAAATGATAGTTTATCGTTATTATTCATCATAATCTTTTTCTTTATCGGGTCTGCTATTTTTTCAGCCCATTATTGAAAGTTTGACATTTATCGATTTTATTTTTTTCACGGTTATAGAGTTTCTGGCACAAAAAAACCGATCCTATTCAACAGATTGCCATTAAGTTTTGAAATGTAGGCCACTCAAGTTAGGAGTCAATTGACCGAATCGGGAAGTGGTTGAGTTTGACTGGGAGATCGATCGTCAGGTAGTACTCGCATACTACGTTTACGTCATTCGTTCATGTACGTAATAATTTAAAATGACATTAAACAAAAAAACACTGACATTTTAAACAAGTTGATGTGTTTATGACATTTTAATACATTTTTATTGTAAAACGGTGTTATTTTTTCGTGATGATATAAATAAAATATCTGATAAAAAAGCGTAGTAATGTTTGTAAATGGGGAGGAGAACATAGCGTTGGAATGCGAGAAAGAGTGAGGGCGGCGGGAAAGAGAGATAGAGAGGGTGGAAAAGCCGAGATCGATAATTGTAACGTTCTGAACCCTAGCCGGCGAGTTACTGGAGGTCCCTTGACGCTCTCCGGCCTCCGGGGTGCAATGCCCCTCCCCGACCGCGTTTCTTCTTCCGACGGGCTCGGCCTATTTAACCGCCTCCTGCCCCGACCCTCCTTCTCACCCTAGCCGCTTCCTTTTCCTTCATTTCCTCGACACATAGGACCGTTTTAGGCTCGGGGATTTTTTTTTCGTCACCCCCGAAAACACTTGAACGTCCAATTTATTTTTATTTTTCGAAACACGTTTTTCTTTCCTTTTTCTTGCTGGAGCCATCGTTCTAAGCTCTACAAGGGGCCCAAAGCCAACATAAAACTAATTTTGGGACGTTTTTGCTTTTTGTGAAATTTTCTTGCTTATTTTAAGTATAAGAGCCCTATTATGTGTAGTAACACAATTTATGGAGTTTATAAATTATTCTTTTAATGGCTTACGCTACTATCTGCTTGATTGTACGATTTTTTTTAATGGATTTATAGCATACATTGAAATCCAGATATACAGTGTTTATAAGATATTTATAAGATAATTATTTTCTTCATTTTTGTGATCAAAAGTCTGGCTGATATTTGGCTGGTCCACTCTAGCTGGCATAGTATATTATATTGCGTACCTACATTGTTTTAGGTAGATTTCTTTCAGAAAATCTATTGCAATGTTTTAAATTGATGATTAAATTTTAGGAAATTGGAAACATGAAGTCTTTCAAGAGAGTAAAAAAAAGTTTCATATTTCGAAATAACGAGTTACATTCGACGGGGTTATTGTGCGAGAATGGGAGGGTCGGTGAAAGTTTGAAGAGGTTGATATCTGGGGTTCGCCTCCGTTCGTGTATGGGAGAGGAAGCTTTGCGGCGGCTTTATAAATATGTATCAGAAACTCAATGGCGGTTGGATGGCGTTAGACCTCCGAAGGACTCCAAGCCCCTTCATTATAAACACAACAATCACTCCGGGACATCCATTTCCTCCAGGGAGTCATATTTCAAAAGCTAGTTATTACCCGTGTAATTTTCTCACAAATAATCTCACCCCTAAATATGATGTATTTCGGAATTTTTTATTTATGTAACATATACTTAGCCTCACGTAGATGGGAATATAAAACTATTCGGAAAAAATCTACCTAAAAAAAATCACAGAATTAATTTTCTTTTTCTTTCTTTTTGAATATACACCACGAATTGATTTTTAAAACTAAACATCTCATCCAGTAAAACGAACCCAGGATGATGGAAAGGTCCTTAAAAATTACATTTTATAAATAATTTTACGATTTTAGACTCAGCTTGAGTTAATCCCTCCAAACTCTAACATACTTACTTTTTAAGGCCTTCATATTATTTTAACGTCAAAGCTAGGCAGTTTCATTTTAAACGTTTTTCTGACAGTTTTTCCCTGCTTTTTCTTATAAACAAATTAAAGCTCTCTGTATTTTCGTAAAAAAAAAGAAAAAAAAAGTTTTCAAGTGTCTTGTATTTTTCATGGCTGACAGCTAGAAAGGTTTAACTTTGAAATCCAACACACTGTCAGGGACAGGAGGTGAAATCGATCCTTATTCCATGCTCCAGTATTTTGAAGATGAACAAAAGATTAACAAAAAAATTTTGGTTTCAATTATGTATATTTTATCGATTTTTTTTTCTTTCAATTAGATGTTCAAATTCCAAAAAATTATGATTTTTTTCTGATCCTCTTTTATGAAAATTAAAATTCCTCTATAACTAAAGTAAATTTTTGAAAAATTGAATATCACATGAATAGGTTCAATATCGAGTTGGTAAATTTTTCGAGTTGGTCGGGGCCAAGATGGGTTGGAGGACTTTGGTAAATTAGTAGGGTAAACACTTCACTTCCGCCGCGGCTACAATGTTTAAACACCGCATTTAACCGGATTAGTAGGGATTCACTTTTAAAGTTTCACTCGAGCCCATCGGACAACGAACTTATTCCGTTTAAAATTCACGAGAAACTCGAAAAAGGGAGAAAATCTTGAAATACCCTGGCTGACCTCTTTGAAATTTATTGTTGGAACAAATGCGGTTAAGTGGAAGCCCGAAGGTGGGTTGAATGTGGCAGTTTGAGACTCAGGGGATAGACCGAAGACGGTAATAACGCCTCAGGAAATTGTTCCTCACACAACCACCTCTCCCTTTGTCATTGATTTACCTTCATTACAAAAACCACAATTTAAAACTCTTTTTTCTACATTTTTCATATTAAAAAAAAATCGTCATACTCATATAACTTGAGAGTTGATATTACATCTTTGTTAGGTTTCGATGGGGTTTTTTTCAAAAAGTTTCGTAGTTTACTAGTTTGTATAGAAAAGTTGTTTTAGGTCACACATGCAATAAAGTAGAAAAATGGATGTTTTACACAAAGAAAAAACTTTCCAACAAAATTTTATGTATAATGTAATTTTTGGTAGCTTTTATAGATAAATAAGTTTTTATTGTCTTATTACCTTAATTCTTTATAATACGTTGAATCCTCTATTTCGCAGTACCTATCAATGTAGAAAAATATCATATTTTAATAGACAAAAATTAGAACTATTCCCTGGATATCCAAAGTTTTTATCACAGGATGAGAGCGTGACGTAAGTGTTACAAAAGAGATAAAAAATTGTGTCGGATTTGTGGAAAACAATTTTTTATTTATCTAAAAGGAGACGCAAAAGGCGGGCGTCAAGTTTTAAATCACTGTCCAAGTTTGTATAGAATGGGATTCGATGATGTGATTTATTCGTTATCCTTTTTGAAGTTATATCCTCCATGTTGTGATACGTTTGAATCCCACGGGCCTCTTGAATAAGAACCTTTTTCTTCCTCGAATCGTTGAAATGATGAATGGTCCCATTAACGACGAAACCTTTACATTCTCCTATATATCGGAAACCCTTTTATTTTTAATATTTAAAACATAATAAAAGAGAAAGGCTTTTTCTTTCTTATTGGAGGTGAAAGGTCGAAATCCCTAAGGGTGTATTCTGAAGTCGTTTCTTTTATTTTACGTCGATTTCTCAACCAAGATGATTTTCAAAAATCTTTAACGGTCTTTCTTGCAGACTAATTTGAACTATTATTGCATTCTTTTGGTTTTTTTCGAGGGTCTTGTTGTTTTAGTTAGGTTTATGACTGAGGTCGTATCCGCGAGTAACAGGGGATCAAAAGCCAATAAAGTCCTTGCTATCCCTATTAGGTCCGGAAGTAGCCCCTTCCCTCCCTCCATCCTACCAATAAACCGCGTCTAATATCTTTCCTGAGTAAACCTATTGGATCGAGTGATCTACTGCAGCTTCCGAGTCCATTTGATTTACGGATAAACATACAAACCTTTATTGATTTCAAATCCAATTTCAATTTCCTTTTCTTCCTGTTCCTGACGTCCTTCGAAATAAAACGATTGCAACCTAGAATCGGGCCAGAAACGGACCGAACCCATTAATTTACGAAAGGGCGACACAATTCTCATCTCGTTTAGAACTAAATTAACCTTTAAATGATCCAAATCTCTATTACAAGCTAAAAAAAGGTCCAAAATTTTTCACGGTTTCAAGCAGCAATGAAATGAATATGAAAGCATTTTTATGTTATTTCAATGAATTATGCATTTTAAAAATAAAATATCATGAATTTTGGGTCGCTTTCAACAGTAGAGTACCTTAAAATTAGATAAATTTGACATTTCAATGGAAAAGGCCTGTAAGCCTCACAAAATCTGATTCTGTCGAACCCTCATTTGCTGGAGGTTCTCCTCACTGTCGGATTAGACGACCTACTTTTAGCACATCTATCAACCGAGAGGGAAGGGAATAATACATGAGAAAAGTTATAAATACAACGGGCAAACTTTACGGTCAAAACATCTCGAACGACGAAAACTTCCTTAATTGAAGAGAATAAATTTCATACCCGTTTTAAAATGTCTAAAAATAAAACTTGAATATTTAATCAAAGAAATAAATTCTTTCAAAAAAGTCATAACCGCAATAAAAACTCGATTAAAGTTTATTTTCTTCTGGGCATTAAATAAAAAAAAAGTTTTACAAACGAAGTTTGAATCGTAGGAAAGTAATTTTACTTTTATTGAGTTCTCGGCTCTCCTTTTTTCCTAATTACAAGGAGGGAAAAAAATAATAAAGGGAAAACAAAAGGAGAATTCTGTTCGGGAAGTGAGGTTGTCAGAGGAGCTCATCAAAAACAGATCAATTTCTTTAACGAGCCTTTCTTTTAATGGGTTCGTAATTGAAAATTGTTTCGTTTATAATTGTTTCTGTAGAGGACACGTCTGGGACACTTGTTTCTCATAGTCATTTTAGTTTAAAATTATTTTAACAATTGATTATTCCATTAAGACGTTTTTTTCGCTTTATTCTTACTTGTCGTGACAAGACACCGTTTATTAGGCGAGCGGAGAAGACAGACCCTTGGCGGGCGCTGTTTGTATTTATGCATAATGACCATTATAAAATATAATTACGATGCTCGCCCAGATTGCACGCTTCTTTTCACGTTTATAATAAAGAAACGAACGTTAAAATCAAGACCCTTGAATTCATAACTCATAAAACAATACAAAAAGGCACTGAACTCCAAATTTTGGGAAATTCAATAGAAATTAAGGCAGCAGAAAATTAGAGATAGAGTGATTACGTAATTAAAAAGAGAAAGAATTTGAATTTTAGGACCCTTCTAGCGCTCTCAAAAACGATCCAATTTTAATTTTGAAAATTGATATGTTTTGGAAAAGAAATTTGCGCGGGGAAGCCCTTTTTTTTTTTTCCACCTGGAAAATGGAAATTTTCTACCAAAAATGTTAATTTTAAAAAAATTCAAAAATTTTTCCCAGCTCAAATGATCTAGAGAATTCACAAAATCCAAATCGTTTTACAGAATGAAAATCGGTGAAAAATTTGCATCAGAAACACAAGAAAACAAATTTTCCCTTTGACGTTTGCTATTTAGAACAACATTAAGACAGAAAAAATTAATACTTCATGGGAATTTTAATGTTTTTTATGTAGGGTTCTTGTTGATATTCAATGAAGGCGAATCGACCCCCATTTTTGGAAGCTCTCGAAGTCAGAATCAATATCAAGCCCGACGTTCTCTTATTAAAAAGTAATGAGCGTCTTCTCCTAAATAATTCTGTAAGGTAGGCTCCCGATAGGGTGATGTTAATGTTGGAAGGGGGTGGGGCTACATCTAGGGCGAAAACTGAGACCTCAACCTTGCACCCCTTAATATCGTGAAAAAGAATGTAATTTCATTTTCCTTTCTCATCTCGCTCCGCCCTCTTTCGAGTTCTATCGGAATGAAGTCTTTTTTACTTTATTCCGAACCGCTGTTCTCCCATTACTTTTTATAATAAAATAAAAAAAGAAAAGAAAACGGTTTTTTAAAGAGATAAAAAAGTCTGCGTGAATTAGGAATTTCATTAGCCTGGTTTTTAAAAGTTAATTGAAACATTGTTTTCATTAACAACTTTTTTTTAATGGATGATAAAAAAATTTTTAAATAGAATCGTCAAATTCCTTTTTCTCATTTCTTTTTTTAAAAATCAATAGGTCGTACTTCACTGGAGAGTCCATTTTTGTTAGCATGGATAATGAATAAAAATTAATTTATGAATGATGAGCAAGATTTAATTCCTCTTTATTCAGGAAATTTCGAACAATAAAATGCGCATAAATAAAAATAAATTTTTTTTTAAAATAAATTTAAAAAAAGATTTTGGTCCATTTTTTACATAAAAATGAGCTATTTGGGGTCAGAAAATTAATTTTATTGTAGGCTTTTTTAGGTGTGAATTGTTAATTCTCTGAGGGTTAAACCGATGACCTTTTTCCCCATGACTCCCCACATCCTCTATAGTCTATTTCTATAATCACCTCGTTGAGTTGTAAAAGTATTTGAGGGATTATCTCTTTATTACAGGCATCCAAAACTCGCTAAGAATTTTATCCTCTATCTCAAATAGTTGAGAGGATAATGGAAAATTGTTGTTAATTATTTATAGATTAAAAGGTGAATATTTTTTCAGTAGAGAAAAAATGAAAAATTTCAAGTTAAGGGTTGTAAGAGGGGTTAAAGGGTTTCAGTTTTATCAGAGAAAGCCACTTTAATGTAAGTGTCCCCCCTCTCCTTCTCTACTCGTTCACAGTGTGAAGGAACTTAGCTACACATGGCTTTCCGTTTCATTAGAGATATTGGCAGCTCGCTGGGATCCCCTTTCTCCCCGTTCATCCTCCTTCCACTCCCGAGTCCTCCTTTACCCCTCAGGGGAAAACTTTTAATGAAAAAACCCCTTACTCGACGTCCAGAAAAGTGGAAGGAGGTGAAAGCGAGAAGAAAAAAAAAGTTCACCGACTCCTTTAATAGTAAACAATGTTGAAGAATCGAAAGGGTAAAAGGATTATGGGATATTTTTCCCTTCTATTTTATTCAGGTCAACGAAATTAAATAAAATTTCTTCCGAAAAATTGCTTACCCCAACCGATAAAAACACTCGTTTATCGAATTCGACCTTGTTTATAAATAAAATTACATTTAAGTAAGTTGCTTATCGACATCGAAAAAAAAGGTACAAAAAAAATTTAAGTTTATGGTCTATAATAGACCAAGATCTTAAAATGAATTTTATTTTGAATAACATTATAAAGAGCGTATTTTGGAATCCGATAATTATGGAATTTTGAAGAAAATTCTGTCATGGCAAGCTCCAGACATGTTCCTATCTTTTATGAACCAAATGCTCGACTCTCATCAATCCTCTGATCCATGTTTTTATGATTTATTTCACAATCATTTTATTTTTCGCTTTTTGCTTGCTCAGAAGAAAAAAAGACTAATAAAACGTGGAAATAAATCATTGCATTGGTTGAAGAGGTCGTGTGTTTTTGGACTCCTCATTTTCTTCCCATTATTTTGTTCACATTTTCTATTAAAATCGGAGAAATTCATAGGAAACTCGACACGCCTCTCAACCTGTGTTTTCTGTTGCAGTGCGGTGGTTTTCATTGTGTCGGAACGGCACTGGCGCTAAGGGAGAAGAAAGCAACGGTGAGTTTTCACTTTTCCCAAGACAAATTTTGCTTTTAAAACAAAGGTTCATTACGCTTTTTTGCTTCTTTTTTTGTGTATATCGCCGCTTTTGATTTTCATCTCATCTCACCCATCATGCAGAGGATTTGAGTAGTTTGAGCACTTTGTGATGTTAGTCTTGCACTGAAATTTAAAAATGTAGAAATTGCAAAAGGTTCGAAATAGAAAATTGAGTTTTAATCTTTCAGCCCATAAAGTTGGTCAATGGGCTTTTGAATTCGAGGGCTTCTATATGGATTAAACATGGATTAACCTCTCTCATCATGCTAATTATAATATAGATGGACAAACTAGTTCCTTCGGATAATAAACGAACCTAATGGAATACTAAACAAGTCAGTCCTAATTGACTTACCAAGTAGAAAAATCTTTTATGGATAAAAATTTTTCTCTCATAATGGTGGAAAATCAGTGATTTTAGATTCACACTGTGTGGAACTCATAATTGATTTACTTATCCTAAGTACCTACATGATCTCCAATTATCATGGATTAGCACGTCGAATTATAGAGCTAAACTATCATCCACAATTTTTAACCGAACTTTTTTTATGTTTACACCTTACTAAGGCTTTACACAAACTTACCTAATGCATAACATATTTCAGACCACTTCTTTGCCCAGAAAAATAGAAAGTCGATTGATGCTTGTAAACGTCGATAATGTCCAGAATTTTTGACAGAATTTATTGATATTTATACCGTAAGAAAGTTCTTAAAGAACTAAAAAAAGTTACTCTATGTTTTATTTTGAAGCGGATAAAAAAATATAATTTTTTTGACCGAAAAAACATCTCTTCAATTTTTTTATGAAAAAGTTTTGATTTTTTTTCCTCTCAAGAACCGTCCACATAAATTTAATCAAATTTTTACCGTAATTTGAGCTTTATAATAGGTTGGCGAAAAATCGGGAAGGCCTGAAAAAAGTTCGAGAATGCTTTTGGGTTTGCTTAAGTGCTGGAGGCGACTTTTGAAAGTGATGTCCAGTAAGGCTTTCAAATGGGGCAACTCTTGTATGGGCCGATTCATCTCTGGGAACCTTTGGACTCATAATTTCTAAGCATTCACGCGATTAGTTGGAAAATAGTACTTAATTTGATTAAACTCAAAGGGACTAATGAAATGCAAACTCCTTGAAAATCGTTTCGCCCTTTTTCCCGTGTTTATGAGGAGCAAAGGAAACATAAGTTCCACTCGGAAAAGCCAACTCCCTTCTGACGGTATATCATTTATGTCGTTGAAGGCGAAGTTAGAAACAGAGTCTAAGTTATGAGGGTAAAGTTCAAACTTTAACTAATATCCGAAGGGAGTTACCTCGCATCTTATATAACTTTTATACAATACCCATATCTCTTTTATGTGAGATTCAAACTATATTCGAATGCTTATTTTTAGCCTTTAAAACCTTAATTTCTGGGGGAAAATGCGATTTTTAGGATAAATATTTTATCCGTCCGCTCTTAAAAAAGGTCCTGTAGGTCTATTGCCCTCTTATAAAGCCCGGAGGAAAAACTCCAAACAAAGTTTAGACCTATTTTTTCCTCTCCGTCCCCATCTCTTCTCAGTTTATTTATTGTCGTTTTCCAAGCTTATCTGAGAAAAAACCAGCCTCAGGAAAATAAAAACCGTTTTTAACTTCCAAATCCACAAAAAGAAGAGCAACCATTTTCGATTTTTTGCTGTTCCATTCTTTTGGAATTTCAAGTCTTTGAGGAGGCGAATGTTCCGACACCATAAAATATTGATAAATAGGCTTGGGAACAATTAAATCCCCCCTCCCTTTTATTCAAAGGGGTTTCCGCTTCTAATATAATTTACGATAATTCGAAGATCCGAGTTGAGAAACTCCAAAGGGAATAAATTTAACCCGTCGGATTATTTTCAAAAAGTTGAACCTTTAGAGAAATTGTTTATACAGAGGTCGATAGAAAGAAACAGAAAAACATTAGATATACAGAGATTCCTCGAATGCGGCATTAAATCTGACGCAATACAACCGCAGGGAGCTAATGACCAACTAATTGTAATACATCGATTAAAACCGAGAGACCCACTCAATGATGAGTGAAATTTTAACCCTCTTCCATTATTCATAAAGCGCTCATTGAGACCTATTTACACTTTTAGACCCCAAACTTAGTAAATCGTTAATATTGAAAACCAAATTAACCTCCTCATAAATCATCACTTGGATTCCTCATTTCCGCTAAAAACAGGACCGAGAAAAATTCTATAATTTTTTATACGAAAAAAATCGTTTTGTGAGTGTCTATAGACATAAAAATAGGAGAATAACCCAAATTGAGGCGTTTTGAAGAGTTTTTACTCAATAGAATCGTTTTCACCCAAAATTTAATCTCAACTCTTCAAGAAAAAAAGTTGGCTTTTTCACCCTAACTTATGAGTTTTATGCCTTCTTTCAAAGAGACCTAAGAGGCTTATAAATCCTATATTTAACTTTTTTTTTATCACACACTTTCTTCAGTGAGTTCCCTTGTGGGTTGATAGTTCTGCCGCTGTACATTTCCATTATATTGTAATTGTTTAAATTCTTTTTTTTATGCCATTTTCACAATAAAAGGACAATCAAAACCTATCAACACCCCATCCTGGTCCATTCAAAAGTTTTAAAAAAATCATCAAAACCCCACACACTCCCTCCCCCCCCAAAAAAAAACCATCTACATCTTAAATCTATAATTTTAAACATCAACCACAAATCCCATCCAAAACTTTAAGTTAGAGTCAAACAGCTTAGGTAAGATTTATCGATTTTAACCGAAGAGGACGTTCTATTTTATAAAATCTCAATTATCTTCTTCTTTATTGAACGTTCTGGGAATAGTCTGACCTAGAAAAAAAAAGAAAAAAAAAGAAAAAGGTTGAGATTGACTTTTTGTTCTCCCCACAGTGCAATGGAGGGACATGTGCCTTGAGAAAATCCAACGCTGCTCCGACATGTGAAATATCATTGTTCCCCAAGCCATTATCGATCCGTATAAAAATCATCCAGTTTAATGTTTAAAAAAGCGCTAAAAATACATTTTACGAGTTTCTCGTTTTTTCTCTCACCGTTTTTAGCAAACGAGGTTTCCATCAGGTCATATTTTAATCACGATGAGTTGACTTTAAAGTTTAGAGAAGTTCAAGAAAATTGTATGCTTCCTTTTCTTGAGAACCACTTGACCGGTTTCTGTAGGACTCGGCCAGCTTTAATCGATAAAAATAAATAACGCGATAAAAGCGATTTCGCAGGGAAGTTAAACCGATTGTTATCAAAGGCTCGGGGAAAGTGTCGATGTCGGGACTTTTTCAAAAGGTCGCCGAGCTTGGTCGACCTTTTAAACAAAGTTGCCCTTTAATAGGATACTCTTTGATTTCCTTTATAACTTCCACATGCATGAATTTTTCGAGATAAATACGTTCAATTATCTAGGAACATGGTAACGTTCCGCCTCGTCAAGCAAAAGCTGCCCCACCATGCAAAATCAGGATCTCGACTCCTTGTGGACCCATTTGTTCAACATTTTAGCCGGCCTCCTTTGATACGAAACAAGGAAGACTTAAAATTTCAAGTCGATCGCTTCACAGGGAAATAAGACTTCAAAAACTCGGTTTTCCATCTTATTCTCTTCCTCTTATTCTCTTATTCAAATTTCTGCAAGTCGATATCATAACTTTTTGCGGCTATCGTATTTTTTATTGTGTGAGTTGGATTGATCTTACGTCCCTTCCCTAATTAAATAAATGATGGAGCGGTCCGTTGCGGTATAGAGCGTAATGGATGTTGACATATAAGACAGCCTAATAATTCCGTCATGGGTTGACAGCCGGAGGATATGCTAATGCGTTAAGACAACCTAAATGTACCGTATAATAACTCGAGAAATAATTTATCTAAAAGCCTATTTCAAAGTGAATTTTAATTATAATAATTAATAATATTAATTATAATAAAATCAAATATAATATTTGGTTCCTCTTGACCTGAATATCGGCTTTATTTATTCACTGTCATTTTGTATTTATTCTCGGGACAGCAGATTAAAAAACATGAAGCCTTTTAGTAAAAATTTACTTTGAAAATAGAAAGGAAAGGGGCTAATTGTGTTAGATGGTATAACTATGGGTGTTTGCTAAGGGCTTTTCTCTCCACTTACCTAATAAGAGGCGAAGAAGAGTAAATTCAACGGTATTTACTCCTTCAGACTGTCTTTTAGGCTATAAGTAGATTGTTTGGTGTCTACTCTTGTTTTTAAGCCTTTTTCCATTGTCGAAGAAAGAAAAGAATCTTTCTTTTTCCTCTTTATTTAAAGGAAGGCATTAAAAAACTTTCTTTTGTTTCAGGTAAGGCGAATATTCCCAGTAAGTAATTGAGTAAAATCTTCAACTTTGAGTGTTTAATGTTGGCGAAACGCTGTCTTTCTCGTATAAAAGGGATCGATAAATAGAAATTAATTTTGACCATTTCTCGTCTTTTGTCTGGTAAGGGAGGGGTAAATTTTTGATGTTATTAACCAAGTTGAATGTTGTTCACGTGCAGGCCACTGGTAAGATTGAACCGGGAAGATTGAGTGTGACCGAGTGCGCCCAGCCGTGGCATTCTCCCCCTAAACATCCCTCCCTCCCTCCGGCCCACTTTTCAACCCAGAGTCGTTGTTCTAACTCAAACACATGAGGGTATCACCAAACAAATTACTTCATTTTTCTCTCTCTTTTTTCCAAACTATTTAGGAACAACCATTAAAAAAATTTTGATTCTAGAAATTGAAGAAGAAAACAAAAATCATAATATTTTTTTAATCATGGTATACAGGGTGTTTTACAAATACCTATTCACAAATTGACAAAATAAATATGTAAATAAGTTTTGAGTGATTTCATTTAAATTTTTTATTTTTATAATATTTCAAAGAAGAAAATACATAAAAGAACTGCAATATAAACTAGTTTTTGATGGTGTAAAGTTTTAGGGTTCTCTCAATATATTTTTTTTTATCCTCTCGATATAAGCGTTAGATTGCTTGAAAAAGTTTTTTGTTCCTATTCGCCAGAGACTTGGAAAACTTTAGGGCCTATCCAACTATGATTTTCTCGTCTTGTTGAATTCTATTTCCCAGGTACTATTGACCTTTTTCTTTTTAATATTAGACTTTTTATGTATATTTTAACTATTATTTACATTAAAAAGTAGCTTTTTTTATTTTAAAATTATGCAGGTACAAATTAAGATCTTTTATTAGTTGAAAAAAATAGATTGAATTAACCCAGTTTTTTTATATGGCCATTTCCGCAAAGGAGGAGGGGATGGTTGACGGAGACACTTATCTTGTGCTGGCTTATCTCTCCAATGTCAGTCCTCTTCTAAGCCCTTTTATCTCTTTTCCTTGAAGCTAAAGGCAACTTCTTTGGCTAAGGTCGACACCTTAAGATTTGAATTGCAAAGAAGACGGTTTAAATGTAATAATATAAAAGATTTACGACCATTTTACAACATTTATAACCCGCAATAAAACGAAATTAAAATTAAAATCTTTAAACCGTTTCAGGCTAAAGATAAATCCACCGGAAATTACGAAGTTCCTGTATTTATGAATTTATAACAAGACGGTTATGGCCTAAACTACAAAATTAATACGAGTTCGATAATCTAGATGAGAATTTTTACAAAAAAAAGTTGATGATTTTTTTTTAGTCCGAATATCTGTGTTCACATTCGTGATCGTCCGGGGTAGATAAAAGTGCCGTGGAAAGTTTATTTACTCCCTGATAAGTTTTACGACGTCAAATTAACCTTCCCGACTTGCTAACGAACATCTACGTTTACACTTTATCTTCTGTTGATCGTGAATACATTGTTGTTTTACAGAGTATCAATTAAGCAGTTTAACCCCCAAGTTGAAAGGTCTAAAAAGCACAATAATAGATGAAATTCATCACAAAATATAATTTATTTTATTCTTTGAAAATTTCTCTCTCTATGTTTTCCTGCTACTAATTAAAATTCAATTATCAATTTAATCCGTTTCGAGTAGGCGTAGGATTTCGCTAAATGTAAATATAAGCCTCGGGGATAGTGTTTTTTAGTTAATGCTTACATAATTTAAGTTTAAACTGAAGCGACTCCCACATGAAAACGAGTTTATTAATGAGATTTTTTTTAAATATAAAATAAGGTTGGAAGTCCTACGTAAATAAATGAAAGTTATCTTTTTTCTTCAGGTACTTAATAAGTAATTACTTTAAAAAACGATGGAATTTACCTTAAAATAAATATCTGAATATGCATTTACACACATTAAATTTCATACACCTACTAAAACTAAAGATGAAGTACCATGGGGTTTAGGCATCATAATAAATAAAAAATTTAAAACTGTTTATGGTACTTAAAGATTGATTAATCGTTATTGGAACTTTTTTACTGTGGTATTGAAGTAGAAAAAACCCCCTCAATAATGGAAAAACAAGGGCGCAATTAGTCTGAAGTGAAAATGTTTGGATTTCATGCTGTCGAAGTTCGTTTCGTTTCCAAGTTGAGTTTTTATTCAGATTCCTATTTTCCTATAATGGACATATCAAGATCGAGTGAGGACAGGAACTATTAACTCCATGATTTCAATTCAAAATTTTGCATAGGGAGAAGTGATTTGGAACATAAACTATTTAAAGTTACATTCCGAAAAGCTCTAGAGATGAAGTAGACCGAATTCGGAAGCTCGTTGCGGATTGATTAACCCGAGACTAACACCCACTTTCTGTCGTTTATTATGCCATTATCGGTCGGATCCCTATTAAAGTGAATTGATTTTCCCCTTTATTACCCTTCTATACCGAATTCGAGACTTCTACCATCACTTTTACAAAAACAAATCTCATAACATTAATAATGAGATAGGAAATTTTTATCTTAGGTCATGACAAATTTCTAATTAAGGGCTCGACAATCATCTATCTGAATTCAAAAGGTAATTTTTTTCATTGAAGTTACCTTCCAAAGTGAATCTGAATATTATTGTTTGCTTTAATTTTGTTAATTTACTAATTAAGAGTTGATGAAAAAAAAAACAAACAAACAAGTGATATTAAATTGTTCGATCATTAAGAGTAAATAAAACTGTTAGTCGATCAGAAAAAGGTTAACATTAATTATTTTTAGGGACCTTTCGAACGTTGTCATGTTTGGAATTTTATACGATTTTCCCTTCCATTTTTTAGGTAACAATTATTAAAATAATTGTTTCCAGGTAATTTTCAACTTTTCCTCGTGGACGGAATTGTGTAAAAGTTTTTCTTTTGACATTTTTCTATTTTTCAATAATCATTGTGACATTTAGAATTTCCACGAATTCTCGAAGTTTGGGAATTACTCGAATAAAAATTGGGCAAAATGAGTTTATTGGGAGACCAAAACTTATTTTTATGATAGAAAAAAATTTATTGACAAGTGAAAAATTATAGGATAGTGAAAGGGGCAGGCCTTGAAGAAAAGAAGTTACTCTTTTGAGTTGAAAAGCGGACAGGTGTATTTTTCTTCTTTTGAAATTTTATCAAGGAGTCCGGTCACGTACGTTGATGCGGTGTTGGTTTAAATGACCGCATACCGCAACCCTTGAACTATTTTTCGACCCTACGCCGACGCAACCCTCTTCCCCTGGGCAAAAGATGCAAACTTGATCGCTAATTTTACCTGACTAGAGCTCAAGTTTTCGTTGTTTATAAGATTTTCTATAATAAAATAACTTTGGTAGTTGGTCTATCGTGCAGGCATGCGAAACATCCAAAGTTGAATTTATGTCAGTGGCCATGGACGTGAAAGGGTCTGCTTGGCGTTCCGGAGCTCCGATTCAACCCCACCCACAAAATCTCTTCTACCGCTACATTCTTGTTAAGTTTTGTTCATTAAGGAAGTTGGAGGGTGAGGTAGGAGAGCCCTATCAAAGTTATCATCCCACGGTAACAAAGTAACTCCTAACTTAATATTTGAATTAAATCTCTTCAGTCGAGTCTTTCTCCAATTTAAAGCCGTGAATAATCTTGAACAAATAAAACTTCCCTCTCAAAGTCTACTCGTTACCTATATGGGTTTTAAACAAAGTTCAATTTAAAGGAATATGATATTTTTAATGTCATTTAGGCAGGAAACCTGACAAGTTTTTTTCTGCACTAGAAACCTTTTCCCGAATAGGAAGGTAGATTTTGCTTTCTAGGTTAATAAAACTTTTTCTTCCCCTGAATAACCTCGAGGTTCTATACAGCGAAATCGATCAACCAAAAAACTACCTTAGAACTTTCTCAAGAGTTTTTGAAGAAAGGCTCAACTTTTAAGAAAAGAAAATTGAATTTTTCCATAGCTGACACGTCCTTAAAAATTTTCTATGAAAAGAAAACCATAATAGTATAACTTTAGACAATTTTAAGAACTAGTCTAATGTCTGTTTCCTCATATGCAATCAAAATTTTTGTTGTATTCTTGTAACAAAATGTATGCTTAAATATACCTACTATAAGGGTTAAATTTTCCTGGAGTTGTAGTCTTTTTTTACGAGGGTTTTTAATAGTGGAGTTTAAAATGCAGAAATGGCCATAGCCTCTGGGCAAGCAAGAAGTTGTTTGCCCTCTTCTTTCAAGTTGTTTGTCAAGAAAATTTCCAACCAGAAATTTTTCACTAAAATTTTCTTTAAAATGTCAATAATAATCGTTTTTCATACTAGAAAACGCTTCGATTTATTGGTTTCATTTATTTTAAAATGTATTTTGTCCTTAATGAAGTAATTAACAAAAAAAATTGTTTTCATAAAATCGAATGAAATCGCTCATTTTTCTGATAATCTAATTAATTTCGAAGAAAAATCTTTATCGTGAGTGATGCGATGATCGCATGTTTTTGGAACAATTTCTGATGAAAAAAAAAGCTCTCTATTTGCTAAGAATACACTCTTGTAGACAATTTTCGAAGGTATAAATGAGACTAGGAGCTCTTTAATGTTTAAAAGGCGTTTCTCTCGAATCACTCCGCTTTACGATGTTGACCATCGATTTTCAAGAGGGAACTTTTCTTATCGTAAACCTTCGGCTAACAATCACCGAAGATCCCTTTTGTTAAACGGACGGTTTCATTTACGTTATCTGACCCCAGTGTGCAATTTACAAATCAATGTTTTCTTCCAAAAACGAATCGGTTGAGACATCTTCCATATTATGTGTTAAAAGGATCTCGAGGTAAAAAGGACGTTTTATTTCGAAAATAATAACCCGACATCGAATTGCAAAAGGCCTCTTTGAAAGGTTACTGCTTTTTGTCCTTCCTTTTTCCCTTCGGTCCTTTTTATGGGCAGCAAAGAGATAAAACGTCCGGCTCTAGTTACAAAAGATAATATCCTTGGTCTTTGATAATTTCAAAAAGGTCGTTTTTCCCTTTTGTTTTTTCCGTCGACCGCAACCTTTGAGCTTTAATAATAGCCGCTGTTTGACTTAGGAACGAGGCTAAACCATCCCATTTCTCAGTGAGCAGCTCTATGTTGCATTGCGGTCCTATAAATCCAAGTTAATGGATATTAAACCTACTGCACTCACTTGTAATTGCTTATACCTTTCATTACAAACTCCAAGACCATTCTTGATTATGTGCTATGATTAAGTGACTTAAAATTAAGTTGAGTGACTTTATCCTGTGATATTCGATGTAGGGCACGGATATAAAAATCTGTTCATGGATTTTACTGGAAAGAAAACGGCTTGGATTCGTGTGAGAAAACCCTTACTTATGTGTCTTTCTCAAACTTGAAAAGCTTGTCCCGGAGAAGATCCAAATTGTATGAATGGGATTCACCTCAGTACTGGCATAGTAAACTGTAAAAGCTTGTTGATGTGGATGGTGCGGGGGACGGATCGGGTGAAAGAGGGACTCGTGAGGGGTGGAGGCGGACGCGGTAGAAAGCGACGTTAGGGGTAGGACTCCGGTTTATATTGATCCCCTCACCCTTTTCCCTACACCCGCACCACCGCCCCCACCTCCCCCACTCCGCCTACCTCACCCCGCGAACGGTCGGGGGTTGACTCCTCCTGGATGACCTATAATTCACCCCCGACTGTTTCACAATTAGCTCCTCACAAAGGTCACACTCTCTCTAGTAAACCCCCTCAGACAAAACCTTCCCCACCTTCATAATCTACTAATGTCTCCTATTAGTAACTAAACAAAAATTTGTTTATTCATACTCAAAAGATCATTTTTGCAAATATCATTAAAAAGAGATAACATTATTATATTTTTCATCTTCCATCTTCATATTTCAATTTTTTTTCTTTCTTTTTTGATTGAGTTTATCGACAAAAATAAATGGGTTTCTGAAGCCATAAGAATATGAGAATACAAGAAATGATAATAAATTATCCCGCAGCATTTCTACGTGACGCGAAGACCCGATAAAGTTCAAAAGGCTCTCGATCAAAATCTTTTCGCTTCCCTCAGCAACTCGAGAGATCCCTTAAACGCTTTTTAATGTACCTTTTAAAAAAGGGCGGAGACCCTAAAAACATATGCTAATGTCACCGGTTTTATATTGAGGTTATTCCCAAAACGTAGTATGGGGGTGGATAACGGCCTCGTTTTACGTAAATTAGAATTTAACAATGTCAAATTATATAGAGAAAAACGATATTAGCCTAGATTATGATTATTCCTAAATTTTTTCTTGCGTGCACTTTATCATAGATAATCTTCTTTTAAATCTGCAGTGCAGTGAAAAGGCTGCAAAGTGGTGACAATTTTTAATTAAAAATGATCGATTCTTAAAGCATCTAGATAGTTCAATACCTACTAATTATCACTTCATTTTCTGGGTTAACAATGTACTTATTTCCTTTATTATTAAATATTTTATTAATCTGTAACGGAAGTTAACGTCCATCTAGGACCGACGGTTTTTTATTTTTTTTTTTGTGGGGAGCTTTCACCTAAACCATTTTATTTGTATTCATTCCTTTTTTGAAGGAATAAAAAGGAGGAAGAAAAGAAGGAAGATGTAGGAAATTACAGAAGCAACATAAATGGATGTTCCTTCTCCATCGGGCTTCTTAGAAGGGCCGTTTTCTTTTCAGTGGGGAAAAAAAAAACCTTTTTGAGGCGGATAATGATCCCGGCTTTAAACCCATAGCCCTTCACGAAAATCCAACCTTCAGTTAAATTTTCCTAACAAACATTCAGTTTTTAATTTGTTTTTCTCTGGAAAACAAAAATAAAAAATCATCAAAATATATAAGTTATATAACGTCGTTGGGACTTATGTACATTTGATGATTTGCACTGTAACGTCTTTTCTCTTCAAATGATAAAATTCTGATTCTTTTACTTTTGTTTTAAATTGCCCACCTAAGTTGAATATTTTTAAGTTTTCTCTCGCTATAAAATATTTAAAAAACGTGAGACGTGAAAAATGCTTGACAGTAGAGAAATGACCGGGTAATAAAAGAAGAAGAGGTTTTTCCACCTTTTGATAAATTCCTCTGTCTCCCATATTTACACCGGACCATAAACTTCGACTCATTTTCAGCATAAAACTCAGAAAAAAATTTAATTTTTTTATCAAATTATTTATTTGTAAATCAACTGTAGGTAGACAACAAATGATGATTCGCTTTTTTAGACCTTGATATTAAGTTTTGTGCCTGATAAAGGTAAACAGCTAAGACTAGAATAAACGATGATGCCCACGCTATGTTTTAGGTGACAAAATAAAAATTGTCCTGGTGGCACTTATCGCCGTTATTTTTTCAAGCTCGATAATTTAGATTGGAAAGGGCCAAGGGGATGGAATCCCAATGAAAATAATCTGCTAAAACAACAATTATAGAGATGTACTTTAATTTGTACCGCTCCGATAACTCTAAGTACAATTTAACTTGAGGATCCTCTTTGAACTTGCTTAATTGCTCGAAAGTTCCCCGTTACACTCGACGTCTAAATTTCGAAACGGAAACAGCCCTTATACAAACGCCCGCCCTCGCGGTTTTCGAAAAGTTTGCAAAATTGATTCAAAAGGGGATTCGCTCTTGTTGACGGACGGGAAACTCGCAAACTAATGGATCTCGTTTCAAAAATATTCCTGCTGTTTTCAACCTAAAAATTTTTTTTGTGGGTGTAATCAAGAACGCCTGTTTTGCGGTCGACCCTTTCAGTGTTTTATCCCTTCTTCCTTTTTTTATAGGTAGTTGTATGAGAAAGTTAATAAAAACATGGGACCTACCTACTTCAATCACTTTGTTTACGACAGGAAGGCTTTAATCCGGCCGGACGTAAAAACTGTAAAAGATAGGTTGGTACATCGGAACGCAAAAAATGAACTTTTTTTAATATTCATTAAAAAAGAAAAAGTTTTGAGTTAGGTAGTATAAGCCATTTAATAAAATATTTGATTGCTAAGTTTTATTCTAAGAAACTCATCATAGTTATATAATCGATAGTTTTCATTTCACCTAAATATTCCTGGAAGAAAATTATTTATTCAATATTAAATTTTATAAACGGTGAGACCTGTTTAAAGTGCAAAATTATTCTATTTGTCTCGGAAACGTAACCTTCCTGGATAGTTTGGCCACCAGTGTATTGAGGGTCGCTTCCCGGAGTTGTTAAGTCAAAAATTTGAATTTCCGATTCGAATCCGGAGCGCCATTTCCAGGCTTCC
Source organism: Orius laevigatus (assembly GCA_018703685.1). NCBI lineage: Eukaryota > Metazoa > Arthropoda > Insecta > Hemiptera > Anthocoridae > Orius > Orius laevigatus. The sequence goes on from JAGWEN010000083.1 coordinate 305,815, forward strand.
CCCCTTCAGACACCGCCATCGCCTATTGGATCAATGCTTGAATGCTTATGGAAATTGGTCACCGATATCCTCTCACTAGCGACGTCTTCGCGAGGACCCTTTTTCCAAAATGAAATATTCAATGTTTTTAATATAGGGAGCGGGAAATAATAAAAAGAAAAGGGTTGTTTATCATCGAAGGTATGGAAAAACAACAAAACGCACTTATTTTTATCAAGTTTTTTTTTTGTAAAATTGACAAAAGTATTTATTCTAGATTTTTGGATAAAAGGTAAATACGTTTAAACATAGAGGAAGATAAAAGTAAGTCGTAATCCTTTTCGAAATGCTACGTCTTTGAAAACCGATATGCGAGGGAGGAATGCAAAGTGTGCAAGTGGGCGAGGAAGAGTAAAGGGGGCCTACCTTCTACGCATATTGGCCCTGCATTCAGATCTCTTTCATATTTATGATCCTTTTCCAAATTGAATTTTTCTTTAAAAAAAGAAACACTCTATACGCTTTTCCCAATTAGTTTTTATAGTCGTATTTTCAGGATTGGAGCTCAGGAAATGCTAAAAGGGACTCCCGTTCGTGATCTGAATAAGGAGACAAAAAGGAGGAAGGGGGATTGTGCGGATCAAGCTGTTCCTTTGAACCGGACAGAGGAACGGCGCCGGACCTGACAAGATTCCACTCAAACGGGGAAAATCTAATGAAGGAGGCCGTGCACGTATTCCGAAGGTCCAATAGTTAACGCTACTGTACTCTAATAGACCTAACAGATCAATATTAAAACTTTTTAAAATAATTATCAATATAAAATAAAAGTTTCCAACGTTTTAATTGCGGTTTGCGAACTTTTCGATGAATTAAGATCGGAGTTTGGATGGAATAAGCGATTAACCTGTGATAAACGGGTAACGTAGCCATCTTTTCGGTCCATTTTCTAAAAGCGCAATTTTCGGAAAGGGATTATTACGACTTCGGCGCTCGAGGGTGGAAAATTTCCTAAATGGCAACGATTACACTTTGAACTGGATAATTAAATTTAATAACCGAAAAGTTTGTATTTGAGACTCTTCCTTTTCAAGTTAAAACGTTTTTAAAAATCAAAGTCGAATTCCCAAAGCTTTAATTGAAATCTCCGCTTTTGAAGCGAATAACCTTTCTGGATGAGAGAGTTGTGGGAGGTGGTAGTATGTGGGGGAGGGTGTGGGAAGGTAGGGGGAGTCGAGGGATGTGGGGTGATATTTATGCGAGTGGATAAGTCAGTAGAGTCCCGAATTTTTGAGAAAGTTCGAGTTGCTCTTCCATACTATCGGTTTTCACAGACAATACGCCTTTGTGCCTAATTTTAATCTTTACTTTTTCAAAATTAAAAAAACAATTTTTGGAACAAAAAGTAAAATAAGTTTAATGAAAAGCCAACAGTCGTACGGAAGATCAAACGAATTTAGTTAATATTAGAACGGTTTTAAACGGCGAGTTAATTATACTAAAATCCTGAATAAGGAAATGTCACAAAAGCGCACAAAGGAAATTCTGATTAATATGGAAAGGTCGCTTTTGTGAAGGGAGAAGTCTCTTTTAACATCCTATGTGGACGCTCTCTTTTTTTCGGGAAGCCACCGGTAATAACCCGCATAAAATCTAACTTTTAAAGAAGGGGGTGGAGTCTTTGATGGATTCCGTGTCCCTAGTCTTCATATTCTACTCGTATTCAAATATTCTTTCACTTTGATCTAAAAATTTCGTTTTCTTTTTCATCCTTTTTTAGCGAATTTTTTATGTCCAAACATTTTATGTCAAATTTTGATAGTTTTATAAACAGTAGTTTTTTGTTTGTTTGACTATTTTGTTTGAAATGTTTCGGGGAGTTGAAAAAGTGTAGGGTATTCCGTATAATGTTGTAATGGATGAGTTGTGGTGAGAGGGTCTCCTTTGGGAATAGGAGATAAGAGGGATTGCGAGTGGAATGGGGGAAAGGGGCCTTTTGCATTCGAAGGAGCCCAATTAATTTAAATCATGAATTAGCGGTTCCCTATAATCTTTCACAAGGTCGTTTCCTCTTAACATTTTACTAACCTGTTATTTTTTAAACTTTAATTATTTTTTAAAATTTGAATGTGTCCGGCCGACCGTTAGTCCGAAATCCGCTTTAATCCAATAGAACCGCGAAATCCTTTCGCTAACAGGATGCCGAATTATCTAAGCGAGAAGGCAAGATAATCTTGTAAAGCCGTCTACCTATGTGGGTTATATCTCTCTACTTTAGAGCCCACAATCCTCTGAGAGAAAATTTAATTCCGACGTTCATATTATTGACGCTTTTGTTTCTCGTTTAAAATGGTTGAAGGATTTTCAGACGAAATTTCGTTCCTTTTATTGTGGTTAAAATAAACCCACCCATCAAAAACAACTTGTAAATTACAAAAACCACAACTTCAACCCCCAATATATCTTTTCCCCGACTAGTCCCCAAATTTTACCCTCCATGATTTACCCCGTTTTTCCTTCCAGCCAATCAAGGTTCGTTTTAATGCTTGATTACGTCAAAACAGGCTCAAAATATTGGCATTTGGGCGGGTTTTTCTCCCCCTACTTTTTCGCGAAAAAGGTTTTTCTTGTGGAAACAGGAGGGGAAGGGAGGTAAGTAAACAGTCCTAATAGGATTAGCGAGGGTTGTAAACAATGCGATGGGGGCGAAGGTGGGGGGAAGGGGGAATGGCGTCGGCCTCCGCTCATCGGACTACGGCCCCCCATACTTATCGAGAATCGATTACATTCAGGAAGCGATTGAAAATCATCTCTCTTCAAACTTACGAGACATAAAATTGAAAAAAAGAAAAACGCCTGCTTTGTTTTCTGCATTCCCTTAATAAATGCATTAACATACTTTTTGGCTATCAAAAGAGTAATAAAAAGACACAAATGAATGATTCATAACTTTACGTCCGGCCGAGCATTTTTGTTAGATTTCAAAGTTGAATTTACAAAAAGGGGAATGCAAACGGAATTTGCCGTTTTGTCAATTTGACGTTGAAACGTAACAGTGGCGGGGGCGGACCGAGGAAGGGGTTGATCGAAACGAATACAAAGAGATATAGCAGCCGGATTACCTTCCAATTTATCAGTGGGGGTGGATCCGAGAACTTTTCATCATCCTTGGGTGTAAATTGAAAATAAATTTACCGGGAGAAAACCATTCAGCCCACACGTGCCAAACTTGTCTCTTTCCGTATCACCTATTGATTTTGCTTTAAATCTTTAAAACTTTTTTTATTTTCCATCATAGACAACTTTTATTGGAATAACTATTCGAATGTTGGCCAGATGTCTAAAGTTGTCACCTTGGAGAAGTTAGTTAACCAATTTCGGTCCAAGTTGGAGCCCCAGTGAGTCTAATCACTCATTCGATTTCTGTTCAGTTAGTCATGGTAATTAAGACGATTTAACTTTCTCTAAACGCATTAGGAGCCCTCAAGTGTATAGCAAACAAGGCGAAAACTGGATTGTTACCTTTCAATTCCTCGATTCCTTATCAATATACAATCAATTTAATTATTTAGATATTCTATATTAGATTAATATCTACCCATCAAACTAAAGTGGAAATTCCAAGTGTTTCAACACGAATTTCTCATATATCGTTCTTTATGATGATACTTGTAGGGTATTGCTACTTATAAGTGAAGGTAAGAGGAAAATAAGGTGTTTTAGGCTTGATAAAAGAAACATCGAGTTCCATAAATTGAGTTGTTGCCGAGATTCGAGAGGAGGTAGGTAGGGGAGGGGAAGAGCCTAAGATAAATGTTTATGATCCTCCTCGACGTTGTAAACATCACGGTTTTCGATATAGACCCAAGTTTTGACTCTTCCACTTTACTTGTCGTACAAACAACTTTTTCAAACCCCTTCCAAAAACACTGTTTATAATTAGTTTTCTCTCTTTTTTATAAAGTAGAAAAAAACTGCTTGAAGTTATCTTTTACTTGTGAAAAAAATTGAAACTGTTTAAACTGACGGATGTCTGAAGTTTTGAGATGAAAAGTTTTAATTTTTTAAACAAAAGAATTAGGTTTAAAGAAAAAATATCTGCTAAAACTTCAATAAAACGTTAAGAGGAAACCCTGGCTGATTGAAACTTTTGTTTTTGTTTTTATACATGTTGGGGATTTTCTCAAAGGTGTTAAAATAAGTCTTTCGTTAACTGATTTTATTGCGACATTAAACAAAAACGTACACTTCGTAAAAAAACTTAAAACTTCTTTAAGAGAAAACGTCGTTCGTCTTTTTCACTTCTTTCGTCTTAATGCGTAGTTTCGTCTAGCACGTTCTTAACCGGCGGGGATGCGCACGCAGACCGGACCGCGCGCCTGACTTCCCAGTCGTACCAACATCTCGGCCATCCTGAGCTAATTGGGCATCACCCGATTGCCCAGCATCGTCGTCTTCGGCCATCGCAGTCAGGTCGTCCGGGTCGTCGTCTTCTGCGTTGCCGTCTTCAACGTCGTCGAATTCTGCGTCGTCATCGTCAGCTTGATCGTCGTCAGTGTACCCATCCTCATGGTTACGCCAGGGCTTCATGAAGTCAATCGAAGTAGAGGTATTAATGGGACCTTCGCCGTTTCCAACCTTTCTGACATCGTAGCGGTCGGATTGTTTTACTGCGACAATCTTATAGGGTCCCAGAAACAAATTCTTCAACTTAGAACACGTCGTGAACTGGGTACGTTTGATGGCTACCAGGTCACCCACTTTGTACGTCCGAGGTGGTTTGCGGTTTTTATTAAACTGCCTGGTCTGTTCGACTTGAATGTTCTGAATCTGTCGTCTAGCGTGCAAACGTAAGTCGTTTCGTTGCTCGTCGAAGGCTTTTGCAAATTCTTGCTCGACTATAGATTTGATACGCAACTCATCCTTCGTCTTCATCGGGACTCCAAACAGCAGCTCGTACGGCGTCATATCTATAGCTCGGTGGTAGGAGTTATTAATCGAAGACTGAACGCTAGAAATATGCTGCCACCATTTCTCAGGCGAATCTTGCGACAACTTCGTTAAGATAGGAATGATTGTTTGGTTTACTCTTTCGATCTGACCATTCCCTCTTGGAACTCCCGTCGTTATATGGATAAGTTTGATCGATCTTTCACCGCAGAACGTCGTAAAGGCATTTGAAGTATAAGCAGTACCTCTATCCGTAATAATTCGCATCGGTTGTCCAAAATTCGAAAAAAGTAGCTCCATTTTATCGATCACTTCCTTGGCGTCTGTGCTCTTCGTCGGGAATAGCCACACAAATTTGGTAAAGGCGTCGACAACAGCGAAGATGTATCGGTATCCTTTTCTGGTCGCGGGCAAGGGCCCCAAATGATCTAAGTGAAATGTGTGAAACGGTTTATCACCCTTATCGATAGATGATAAAAAGCCTTCCTTCTTCCCTCGTTTGCGTTCCGCCAATATGCAGGGGATACAATTTCGGATAATCTCTGTGATCCTGGACTGCATATTCGTAAAGTAGTATTGTCTGTTGATCATTTCCTGCGTCTTTTTCGGGCCAACGTGTCCTTGTTCGTGTGCATTCAATATGATTTCGGTCTGCATCTTTTTCGGAATAACTAAAAGTTTATAGCCATCCTTATCGAGTTTAAAAAGAATTCCATTATCCAATAAATAATTTTTGTCGTCGCCGGGTCTAATTTTCGTGATAACGTCTTGAATAAAGTCGTCTTTAGCTTGAGCTTGTTTCAATCTTTCCAAAAAGGCGCTGGTAATAGCGTAAACAACAGGAAAACGACTCAGCGCATCGCAATGAGCCATTTTGATACCTGGACGGTGTTCGACAGAAAAGTCAAATTCTTGAAGCGTCAAGGCCCAGCGGGCAATTCTTGGCGAAACGTCTTCCTTCTCCAAAGCACTTCTGAAAGCGGAACAATCTGTAACCACTTTGAACGGTCTCCCCAGGAGGTAGACACGAAATTTAGTGAGTGCTCGGACAACAGCTAGGGTTTCAAGCTCGTAACTGGTGTATTTAGATTCAGCCTGCGACGTCTTTGAGCTCATATAATGAACACGATGGAAACTTCGGTCGTGGAAATTTCGTCGGGACATCCCCCGAAAAACTTGAAACTGCCGAATCCATATCCTTAAAAGACATGCAACAAAAATCTTTCGAAGTACTCACAGGCTCGGGTTCGTTGACCTCTGCAACGGTTATGCTGTTATCATCGTCGTATCGTCGTAATCGTGCAATTAAATCGGACATCTTACCCGTAGTCGGTAGATTTCGCCGTTTACATAAGCTGGCCAGGGTTGACTTCGATTTTCCGTCGTAATCCATATTAAAACACCGATTTTCAAAAAAATCCCGAACGCGAAGTTAAGCGGCCCCCAGTTTTGTTGGGGATTTTCTCAAAGGTGTTAAAATAAGTCTTTCGTTAACTGATTTTATTGCGACATTAAACAAAAACGTACACTTCGTAAAAAAACTTAAAACTTCTTTAAGAGAAAACGTCGTTCGTCTTTTTCACTTCTTTCGTCTTAATGCGTAGTTTCGTCTAGCACGTTCTTAACCGGCGGGGATGCGCACGCAGACCGGACCGCGCGCCTGACTTCCCAGTCGTACCAACATACATATATTTGTTTAGGAAATGGAGTATTATTTAAACTAAATGGTTGAATGATCCCAATAAAAAATGATATAATGATTTTAAAGGGGCGAAATTTCGCCTTTGAGATAATGAAGGTTGCAGACTGTTTCCTTAAGTTGAAATCCCCAGAGGGTGCTTTTGGGGGATCTTTTAATCTAATTAAGGATGCAGACTTATTTTGGAAATGGCTCTGAAATTCGGGAGGGGGCAATGAAAGGTCGCGCTTAGTGTCCGCGAGGAAAGGGATAAACGTGAGCGAGAGAGAGAAAAAAACCCTCCGAAGTTCGTCTTTTGTGTCGGGGAGTAGGAAGGTTGTATGTGCCCTCAGGGAAATTAGAGACTTAGAAAGCTCAGAAGAGGGAAGAGTGGCGGGGGGGAGAGTAGGTTAGCGGAGAATTTCATCGCGAGCCCACCCTCAAACCCGACCCCTTCTCGCTCTTATACTCTCGCGAGTCCAGAGTTGAATAATGTATGGTATCCCCCGAACCCTATCCGACTTCTCCCCCTTTTGCCTAACTGCGCGAAAGAATTTCATGAGAAGAATTTTCCCGGGGCGACTACTTAGAATGAGAGACCGCGGAATGCTTCCCTACTCAATTTTGATTAAATAGGTGGTGCTTCACCTTCTAAACACTAAGCTATTGGATTTTAAGTTGCCATTCGACAGTCTCATCTCGAGAAAAATTATCGACTTGTTGGCATACCAGATGTTTTCAACTTGAGGTTCTATTTCCCAAATCTATTGTTTTAACCTTCCCTTGAACGGGTTTTCAGTCTGATTTGATTGAAGAGAAACCATTCTCATAATCAAATCAGACAAAGTGCCGCCGGCGATTAGGCCATTTGATCCAGAACGTTATTACATATTGCATGAACACAATTCACCGACCTTGAGTCTTACACAACTGACGTTTTCCATTTTCATAGCAAAACATCTCAAGATTGGCTTATTTTCGCACAAAAAGATCGATAAATTGATGACATATGAAGTTTTCGGTCAATACTGTGTTATGCTTCGTTTACTATATTTTTAGTAGATGGAAAAATGCTTAACTTAATTTACTTTTATTGAATTGGACTTTAATTTTATGATTTTGACCCTGGGGCTTCTGGCTTTTGATTAGCCCTGGAGTTTCTGGCCCTTTATTGGTTCTGGAGTTTCTTTTTTTCCTTTATTTTAAATTTTTTGAAAAATACAGATCTAATTTAAAAAGTAAGAATGAGTTGGAGCATTGTCATGCAGTAAATGAACTCTATTGTCTACGGTTTTCAATTTGACATGTTAATTAACAAACGTATTCTGTTTTATATAAAGAAAATAACGTTTAATAGTGGAATCTTCATGATAAAAAACTTTTGTACGTTGTGAGGCATTATCACCGGTTGAACGATTCTCCAGCATTATTAGATGTTTTTTTGAATCTTTTAAATAAAGGATTTTTTCCTCTCTCTCTCTCTTTTCAATCAAAAGAGTTTTCATTATTTAGGAGCCTTTTGTAATTTTCAAGAAGCGCTTTTAATTTCCTCCTGCCAATCACTCGCCCTGAAATTCGGACCATTGACCTTTTCCGTGCTCACGGATTTCTGAATCTGACAGCTCATGTTGAAGCAGACTTCGAGGAAAAATAAGTCCGAATTCATTTTCGTTCTTTTCTTTTTATGTTCACAGGGCCTAAGAGACAACACGACAGACGCCTGCGAGGAACACGACCCTTGTCAACACGGCGGAATCTGCATTTCGACCGACTCGGGCCCGATATGCGAATGCAGAAATTTAGACTATGAAGGAATTTTTTGCGAAAAAGGTACGTGGTTCCCCTCTTATAGTCGTAATTTTATGAATGCAACTGACGTTTGTTTATATTGGAGTTATTGCCAAACGTATTTCGTATTCAATCTGGCATTCCATTTTGATAGGTCTGATTATTTGAGTAGGCGTTTAATGACGTGATAAGGTAGGCGTTCATAATGTGAATTCACAAGGCTTTGAACATCCCCCTTTTACACACCTCCCTTTAATTAATGATGAGTGAAAATCAGCTTCCTCTCTCCGCTACCTTTCTCCAGAGAGTCCGATTGTCAATATCAAATTTCCAAAGGTCTAAAGACTTTTATATTTTTCGCAATAAAGTAAGGTCCTGGTAAAATCGAAACCTGGCAGACATGATGAAAGCTTCATGTTCTTTATACTCTTTCACCCGTGAAATATTAAGACTTAATGGGGTTTTAACGGGCGAGAATGTTTTGAAAACGTCATTTCGAACATCATCATTATGGATCTCATTAATTTAATTAAATTTTCTTCTTTACATCAGAACTTTATATGAATATTCATTCAAAATAAAATTTAAAAAAAAAATACAACAATACTTTGTTTATCTACTGATCATAATCGATAATTAAATTCACTTTTGATTCTAGTCTACATAATCCAATAAAATGAATACTGTTCAACTGTAAGTAAACAAATTAGAAAAGATGGGAAACAAATACTATTTACCTACCACTTGATTTAATAAATCTGTTTATACTATAGGCTATTTACAAACATTCAATTTTCTTTCTATTTATAGTAATTTGAAACTAAATTATTTCTACGTTAACCATACTCATTCCTTTATCAGATAGTACAAGGGCCACCGCAGGCCCAACAACCGCTACAATCGGCGTTTGAGTTGCACCTAACATAGTTGTAACTTTGAGAAAAAGTTTTGGTCGTATAGCACCATTGATAGCCGGTACTGCAGCCGGACCAGCAGTACCCTTTCCAGCAACCGTAAGAACCTTCAGCTCTACAGTCGTACCCCGAACTCTCAGGAACGAACAAGATGAACGAGAACAATATCAAAATCAAACACGATTTCATTATAATTGATCAACTCCCTAGTAAACTTCACAAATAAGCAAATCTCACTTTTAATTAACGGTCAATATATACCAAGGAAATAAGGAAAAATAAACACACAAAATACAAAAAACTCATATCAATTAAGATAATTTTATCTCTAATTACCTATAGAAAAAAAGTACTTAGACTTGATTGGCAATTTGTTTTAATTAAAAAACAATATTAAAAACTGTTGATTGTTAATTAATGTTTAAAGATAATATTAAAATATATTTTTAATATGAATATAGGAAACCCTAAAAATTGTATTAGGATACTACTGCTACTACAATATACTGCTAGTAACAGGTTACTACATACAAAAGCAATGATAGGTTGCCAAAACTTTGCTGATAACTTTTGGTCATATAGCACCATTCCTGGCCGAAACTGCAGCCGGACAAGCAGTACCTTTTCCAGCAACCGTCGTGATCCAAATTCCCAGAAACGAACGCGATGAACGAGAACACAATCAAAATCAAACACGATTTTATTATAATTTAACTTCACTTAACTTTCAATTAAGGGTCAATATACTGGTACAGTACCATGAAAATATTATTAGGTAGATTTTTTTTTGTTAGGGTATTACTCCTTCAGCTGTGGGACTCTGTTAGGTAAAGAAAAAAATCCGCTAAAGAAAAATCAGTTAGTTCCAGCTTTTAAACTGGAGCAAAAATCTGGAACTAAAGATTTTTTTCACTCTACTACTGACGTCTATAACTGATTATGTGGTAACAATTATTTGATCTGTGATTAATTTAATTTTCAATTCATGTGATAACATATAGACAAACCAGTTTCTAGAGGAAGGCAAGGCTCGAAATAATTTAACCTCTTTTTCAATGTAAAAGAGAACAAAGGAGAGAGGATAAAAGCATTTCATAATAGGAAAATTAAAAAAAAATGGAACTGTACAAAGAGGAATATCTCAACCCTTCAACCGACCGTGGAATGGTGTATGGACATGAAAGTCAGCATAGGTAAACTTCATGACGAATTTTATGAAATTTTTACAAAAGCAAACTATTGTCTACAATTTTCCTTTACAGGAATTTCATTTTTTTGGTACCGAACGGTTCAAAAAGACCAGAAAAGAAAAAGGAAGGAAAAATCTTTACTCTTTTTTATTATCTTTCTGTTATTTTGAATTCATAGAAAGGACGAAAAAGTTAGGAATTTTATTATAAGCATTGAAAAAAAAAGGCGATTGTCTTTTTATTTAACATTATTGCTAATTACAAAAGCGGAACTTTATCTTTAAACTTTTTTTTAAATCTGATAAAAAGCGGGGAAAGAACCCTTTTGCGATATTAAAAGTTACCACCTCTCAACCCGCAGCTCCCGCCTACAGTCCCGATTAGATTAAAACATAAAATGTTCACAGAGTGGACACAAAATGTCCTTTTTTTAATATAATTTTTTTTATCCCTTTTCATTTTCATGTTGGAGAATTTCTATAAGAAAATGGCTTAATTGAAAATGTAGGTGTAGCTTGATTTTGAGCAGTTTTGTTTTATAAAATTCCTTCTTGAAATTTAGGGCTCGAGAAGCTTAAAAAAATCTACCTAAAAGTGATATTTTTTGCGTTATTGTTTCATTTGATTATTTTTAAGGGTTGGTCTTTTAAAACGTTTTCTCAGTTCAGATTTATATTCATGTTTTTCGTCCTTGAATTTCGAAGGGTTTATTTGTTTTTTTCAAACCGACGGATAATAAACTCTGGGGGACGCCAGACAGCCCATCACTCCATCAGGTGACAGCATCCATTTTAAAAAATCCAGCCGATCCCATTTCTATAAAAATTCCCAGAAAAAGCTTAAAGTTTTAAACTTGTTAAAATTATTGAAGAAAATAAAAGGTTTTCTACCTTTAGCTCGTATAATAGACCCCAAACACGTTGATGTATTGCGGGCCATTTGTTACTTCGGAACCCATGACAACATTTTGACATAATTGAAGGTAAACAACGACCGCCCTTGTGGCTTCTCAAAGGAAGCGATAAATAGTTTAACGTCCCAGCATTGCGGTATATTAAACTTATCGATCATTCCTATTGTTGCATATTTTTGAAAACTTAATACGTTCCAGCTCTTATTTTTTAAACAAAAAAGTCTCCCAGAAAATGATAAAAGAAATTCTTTTTCTCGGCTCGACCATTTTCCAGATCAAAGGCATTTTTCCCCGCTCTAGGCTGTCAAAATTATAAAGGCGTCGTTATTATAATCCCTATGGCCAATTTCATGCTTTTCACCTTTTATACAGAAAATCTCTTTGTTTTAATGCTCTTAAGAAGGTGTAAGAGGGTTCAGAGAAGAGTCAATCAAACGTGTCAAGATATTATCTCGAGAGAGAAACGAACCGAATTATTCCACTCTATTTGTAAAGTAAAGAATGCTTCGAGCTATATTTTAAGAATAAAGGAATATCTTAACTTTAGTTCTTTTATAAATCAAATGTAACCTCTATTAAAATTATGATTTCTATCAATTTGAGTTAGAACAACAATGTTAAAATTTCTCTCTCGTTTTAATAATTCTTGTTGAAAATATTGTTTTAGTAACGAATAAACTATAACAGGATTTATTCTGCTGTAGATAATTGAGATAATTTCGTTAGCATTTCCATATCGGACTAAATTATTTTTTGAATAATCGAGAAAAAGGTGAGGTAAAAGGTGGCCATTATTTCTTTATCTCGACAATTGACAAAATGATCGAATGGTTAGAAGCTGAAATCTTTGATTGTTCCTAAAACTCAAGTTTTCATGTCGACGCTATTATTCTCGACGCCTCTTCACAATCAACCTATCTATCCGTCTGACGGCCCTGGAGTTTACTCACCCCTCATGTGGCCTGCCCATGAGGGCAGAGATGCTGTCAATCAAAGTACCAAAAGGCCCATCATGAAATAAAAAATCACGACCCGCCATTCATTCTTCACTTTGACCAATACAGGAAACATCTCACATGAATTTTCCAAAAATCAGCATCACCAGATTGATCCCTGGTGTAAAATTATTAAAGAGATCGTAGAATAATAAAGTAGAAGATACATAATTTATTAATCATGATCGAATCTGGTAGCTCGATTGAATGCTTTTTGGATGTTAAATGAGTTCGAAACCATTTGTTCAATTTTCTATCATAATAGTTTGTACAATTGTACATACTGTGAGTAGTGACTATAACAGTATGAAATCGTTTTAAAAACACCTGTAACCACTTCAATTTTATTGTTTGTTTTTGCTGGTTTTTATGTTATTGAGAGGAAAAGAAATAGGTTTTTACTTTTTCAAAGTTTATTTTGACTCAACTGGGAACAAAAAATTACTCTTTCGAAAGCTAACGTTATTGAATTAATAATGAATTTTTAATTAAAAATTGTTTTTTAAACCTTTTTCGTAGATCTTTTTCTTAATTTATTTTAAATTATTATCAATAAATAATTTAAATAATAAAGTTTTAATAAATGGTAACTATACTGGCCCTAATTGGATATATTTTGTGCCAAAAAGGGGTAAAAATGGAAAATATTTTAGTAATATTGTTGAAAGGACGACGTCAAAGTTAGCTGGATCTGTATTTTGGTTTTGCTCTGTGGGAGCGAACATTTCGGATCAAGTCCACTGGATACTTGTCATTGTCAGTACCTTTAAATATCAGTTACAAGTTAATTCATGAATAAATGGAATTATAGGGATGAGAAACTCTCTCGTTTGCCTTGATAAATCAGCCGCCCCCTTTTCGAATGTGTCGAAATTGTGTAAATGAAGGCTCGAGTGTAGTTTGTTCATTAGGAGGACGATGTTATCTGTTGTCAGAACAGATGTCGTCCCCTAAACAGTTTGAAACGCGAAGGGGTAATTGAAGGGATTGTTTGCGACAGAATATTAGGGATCGATCGTTTAGTTTCGATTGTCCTTTCTTAGCGAGGGTAAATTTTCCTAAAAATACACGAGGAAAAAAGAGACTCCCGTGCAAAGTTTGATTGTGAGTGTCGTGACTGGATGTTTCTTATGACGAGGCATAACTCTTTTAACCTGGCATCGCTCATCTTCGTGCCAGATGGGACGTAGACGAGAATAACATTTTCTCCATCCTTCAACAAATTTCTTTTCCCCGGAAAACCCTTCCACTCCCCGATTTCTATATGGAAAAGCGAATCAAACTTGCTGAAAGGAAAACTTTGTTTTTACTACTTTGTCTCAGCCCTTTCGAACTCCATGTCTGGTTATTGCAGAAGTAAATATTATGCACATTCGTTATTTTGAAGTTTTTTTTTAACCTTAATTTTGGATCAGAGTTTAAAAGAGAAATCGATTTCAATATTTCATTTATTTTTGGGGTGAAAGAATTTCTTATCGCCAGCTCTGAAGAGATTATTTCAGTTAGAAAGAATTTTAAGTGTCTTTACTTAAGGAATTTTCAGGTATTAAAAAATTCTTTTTTCCTTCTATCAAACCCCTTCTTTTTATTAAAAAATTTTCAATTAAATTTTCATGTAAATTAGCTTTATTAATTATCAATAAGGGGGATGAGAAGAAAAAAAAATCTTGTAAGATAAAAAATGGAAAAGCTTAAAACTCCTTTTATGGGGAGATTTTAGGGAAGGGGAGCTAATTGATGAATCCTTGAAAGGACTTTATTCGGGAGGGAAAAATGAAAGCCTTAACGTTTAATAAGGGGTTAAAGCTAAGAGATTGCGTTTTTCATCCTTTTCCTACTTAAGGGGAAAAAATCTACGCCTCAAAATAAACGCCCATAACTCAAAATTTTGATTCAACCAGCAGTTTTGCCAAGGGTCGAACTGATCAAAGAAAATTCAAGGATATTCATTACTTCATGAGACTCCTTAACGGATTTTCCATTTGACAAAAGTAAATAATTTAGTTAAGACAGAAGAAAGGTCAATTAGTGAATGAGGACGATTAAAACTTCTGTGAACTTTGAACAATTTATTTTCTTTGATAAGTTTATTATAGGGTGGTCCCTTTATTTGGGCCGATATATTCTTCCCGGTGGCCCAAAAGAGGGCGACGGCGTTTAATAACAATTAAGAACGAATAATGGCCTCCCTCCGGTTCCCCTTTTCCTTTTTCCTAATACACAGGAAACGTGATGTTGTGAAACCCCTCTCCTCTTTTTAATAACGTCCACACGTTGAAGGGAATTAACGAGTTTTTAACGCTTTTTTTCCTCCTCTTTTTTTCAGAAGAGAGATTTGTAAGAAAAGCGATTACTGTGTAAAACGAAGATGGCTGACGTTATGATAAGGGTTAAGGAGTTTAACTAAGCAAACTCGATAGAAGCTTTAGTTCACTAATGACCTGACGCCTGGCCCACTTCGACATCTGTCACCCCTTCTAAAGGCTGCCAAATGCCCCGAGATTCACTCCTTTTTAAAACCGAGTCCTTTTTTAAAGATTACTCTGATTACAAAGCTAATAACTTCTTTTCATTGAATTAATTCACTTTGTGTCAAATCGTTTTTTAAAAGGATTATTAATTAGACGAAGTTTTATGATGACTTCAGGTTGTTTAAAGTCATTAGTTCTTTGTTCAATTCTATTTAACCAGATGGGGCAAATCTCTTGCATCAAAAGTCTATTGCCAACGGTTCAAATCATCTTTCCCGTAGAAATGCTTCAATTAGCCAGAACTTAAAGATATGATACTATATTTGAAATTTGAACTGTTTGTGGCTATTTGAAGAGCAAGCCCATTCGGCCAGGTGAGCGA
This sequence comes from Orius laevigatus, assembly GCA_018703685.1. Taxonomy (NCBI): domain Eukaryota; kingdom Metazoa; phylum Arthropoda; class Insecta; order Hemiptera; family Anthocoridae; genus Orius; species Orius laevigatus. Next base: position 321,075 of record JAGWEN010000083.1, read on the forward strand.
TTAGAGATAGAGGGAGAGTTATCCACTGGCTGGTTAGAGTTGTAATGGACTCTCTCCCCTTAATTAACGTCCGTAAGGGAGAAGGCACATTCGTCAATTCATTAAACCAGAAAAGGATGAAAGGGGAAAAGCGAAGGTACATTCAAAGTCTTCCTTGAAACTCAACCCTCATAATTAATTCAGAGAGTTACGAGTCGGTTTCTTAAACTCGAGACGCCTTCTCAACAAAATTGTATGTAAAATGATATACATGAAATTATAAACTCTATGTTCTTGTAAAAAAAAAAAAAAATTGGTCTATGACTTTCTGGGACTAGTAGTGCTAAAGCATAATCTCAAACACTTTCGTGTGGTCTGGAAGACAGCAATTGGTCAAGTGGTTGATGAAAAGAATGATTTTAGTGAAGTTGTCGAGATTTCTTAAACCCGGCAACATGAACTAATCTATGGTGCTCCTAGATTTTCAATTTAATTTTAAATCGAGGAAGCTCAATGAACGTTTTTTCAATGGAATAGGTGTTTTGAAAAATCTGACCAGGTCAAGGTTTTTCCTCATCACTCATTCATATTCCATGAAGTATTCAGCGGGAGAAAAAAATAGGCGGCGTGTATTAAAAACCACGTTGAAGTGTAGAAAAATGCATAAATTGTTGACATTGACCAACTTTCGAGCCTTTTGTATAATGTGATGTTGCGTGAGGGCGTTAGGGGCCACGGCGTGTTTTTTTTGTGTACGGTGATGGGGGGTTTCGTGCACTACTGTAGGCCCTTTCAGTTCACAATCCTGAGCCTTTTATCAGCCCATCTACCCTTTGCACCACTTCCCTCATCCGAACCCCCCATCCAGGTCAGGCCATGACTTGACTCCCAAACACCCCCCCACTTTCCTTTAAAGTCTCTCACTTTACCTTCCCCTACTTAATTCTCAAGAAAAACTTCCCCTTTTCTTCCAACTCCATTTCTAAACAAAACGATAAAATTGTGTTACACAGTTCGTTTATCTCTTTAAACATTTGATCTGAGTTCGATAGAAATTGAATTTGCCTCCTTTTTTAATTTTTTGTTCATAAACTCACAAAAAGACTCTTTTACTGGCTCAATATGATGAAAATTAACCCTCTGACAAAAAAATCTTTATACTTAATTTTGATTTAAGCAGTAATTTAATGCAAAAATCGACTTTTCACATAGGAAAAAAAGTAGATTCGCCCATTATTAACGTAATGGATGATCAAGGGAAGACTCGATCGAGGGGGGAGCACCGAGATCTGAGTGATTGATTTGTTGGCCCGATCCGATGCCTTGGCGTGGCTGAACAAGAAGGGGAGGGAACTTAAGAAAACCCCCCTGATTGGAAGCCCCATCTCCCTGCAAAGGCAATCCTCATTAAGGATATCCGGTTTCTCTCCGTTTACCACTAACCCTTAACAATATCATAAAAAACCTCATTTTACAAAACGATTAACCTTAAAAAGCATGCAAAAAAACTTTCGTATCTTTTGAACATTTATGATTCCCATTTTCCCTTCCCATTGCTTATAAATTATTCATTTTATGACTAAAAAAATCATTATGGCTTTTTTTTTGTAACCCCTGTATATTTTAATATTATTTTAAAATGTGATTAATGAAGTATAAAAGAAAACGATGATGAAATAAACTAACGAAGTTTGTATGCTACCATTCGCATTATCCGTTGTCAACTGGATTAAGTGATATATCCAGGATTCAATTAATGCTCAATTACTCCCTCTATCCAATGCAAACTCGATTATCATAATATAGCGTTTGTATTTAATTATTTCGAATTTACCTTCTGAAATGACGAAATTGACAAGTTCGAAGAATAAAAAGGGGCCGCCCAAATGTCCCGCACTCTATAGGAAAGGAAAACCTTCTGAATAATGCATTTATTCTAAACAAGCCCCTAGTAAAAGGTTTCTGTTAACGGATTACCTGTACGAAATGGTCGGACCGATGTTTATTCCGGAAACCTAATATGCTAATCGACAACGCCATTTTAATAGGACGTTCATGCACTCAAATACCCAAAAATTAAAGTTTTAGCAATGTGATAAGTGCAATGTAAAATTGATCTTAAAATGAATTTTTTAAACCAAGATTGTTGTGCTGTTCTTTGCGACTTGTAATTTATAATTTTTTTCTTTTTTTCAAAAGTGAGCTTTTTTGCAGTTTTCTAAATGTCTCCATTATTTAAACGAAACTTGATCTCCCCCTCTTTCTTTATTCTTCTTTTCAAGAACTTAAAGAGGAAAAGTTCTGTTTTACATAGACCCTGCTGTGTAATCTCGTACGAAATAAATCCTTTTTCCACGGCCTTTTTTTACTTTGTTATCAGGCTTGGAAAAGGGAAAAAAAAGGGTGCTCGGAAAAAAAATCGAACGTGTTGAAAATTCGTTAAAAAGACATTGAAGTTGTAAAAAGAGACGTAAGGGTATATTCGGCTTTGATAAGACCGCCACCTGTCCCACTCGGAACAATGGAGACCGGCGGGGACAAGCGAATGTTGATTAAAGCCGCCAAGAGAGTGGAGATATTGCCCATGGTAAACGTAACACAATACGTCCTTTGTTACAGAGCGTTTTAGTATAATATCCCTTGTAATTCCTCCCTTAGTGCCTACAATTAACCAACCAAATATGTAAAATAATATTGTATAGGTATATGTTTAATTAAAACAATTTTAACTGAAAAGTGATGCATCAGACCTTCAATTCCTGATTTGTTTATTTATACCTGCATTATACATTTTACCCATTAAAAATGCAAGAAGAAGAAAAAACAAAACATTCCAAAATTTGTGAAACTCATAGGGGCAATCTGTCTAAAAGCACCGAATAAATTTCATTGCTTTTTTAGGTTAGATTTTACTGTCATGACGTACAAGTCATCCTGAAATGTATAACCAGCGCCTAGAGTTTTGAATTGTATTTTTCATTTTATTTAATTTTTAATTTTAAAATGATTATTGATTTTCCTTTCCAACTTTGTAATTCAGGAGTATCTTTGCCTCACCCCCAGGGTATAGAGTATATGTTTATTTTGGTCAAATTTAAGTCACAAATGATAGATACCTAATTCCCCAATCGACTTTTTAAATTATGTAGATTGTTCAGGGATATAGTCCACATACTAATTCTTTTTTAATCGTTTTGTTTTTGTTTTTCGTGGTACTTATAAGTATAATGAATAAAATGCTGACCAATAAATGAAGGGGTGCCTCTAATAACGTCCTGTCTAACATTTCAAAATTTTAATAAGTATGTATTTATGTAGTTCAAATTTTCATTTTTACACACTATTTGATTTTTTATTAATTATTTTCGAATTGTTAGGTAAGAAGTTATTAGAGGCACCCTTCAAATATTGATTTTCCCTAATTCTTCTTCAATTCTTGATCTTAAAAAAAGAAAGGGTTTCATCTTTTTATAATTTTATAAGGGATTTAACATTTGATCTAGAAATGCTGTAGTGTTCCACCCCGCCTCACAAATTTCCAATCTCCGAAATTTTTATGTTTTCTTTTACAAGTTCTTTTTCCAGCACTTGGTTCCGAATAAAGTAGGGGTAGAAGTAAAATAATTAGCTAAAGTGGTAGTTCAAGTTCCAAGGGATCTTTTCACGGGAGTTGAAAGTAGCGGAATTGTCGGCGGCGGTAGATTTCGGAAGATTAAACGGATTTGTTGGGGGAATTAGCGGAAGCCTTCGGGGCTCCCGTAAGTCCCCTGAGGGATCAGCGTTTAATTACAATTTACTGCCTCGTACAAATAATTTCCGTTCAAAATCTACCAATGGAAGAATGAATAAAAAAAAAACCGATAAATTCTTTACTTTGCAAAAAACCTCCGCAGAGGGGGAAAATTTTTAACCACTTCAATGTTTTTTGTTCCATCTCGTTTTTTATTTAGAACTACACAGTAGTCACATCACGTGAATGGGAAATTTTCAGAGTTTGAACTTTTTAAACGGAGGCCTTTTTCCTTCCCCCCTGTTCCTCCTGTAAAAGCAATGATTTATTGAGTGAAACGTTTTTAACGCGAATGTTCTTTCGCAATTAGGAAAGTGCCGGGGTAAACAACTTGCTTTATTTCCTCAACGTTCAAATAAAAGCGATAAATTTTCACTCGATCCTATTCATCAATCCAAAGCCGAATGCGTTCGGTCAGGTAATCACGCCATAAAGTCGATTCGACCGCAAGAAAGAGTAGATAATAACGGGAAAAAAAATTTCTTTTCACAGAATGAAAGAAAAATTTAATCTAGCCACTTTTGAGACCTTTCATGGACCTAAATCTGAAAGCAAATATTGCAAAATCTCTACTCCCTTTGATTAAATAGTCAAAAGATAGTCAAAACTATGTTAAAAGACATAAATATCATTGATTTTGGACCCAAAGTTGGTATATTTAATCACCCAATTAGTGATAGGACATGACAATTTTCCTATCTAATAAGCAATCAATATCAACTACTCGTAACTGATCCATATAAACGTTGGTGATACGGAAGTTAATAAGTTTTAACCGTTATCTATACCTTTCCGACAAAATCGATTATCGGATTAAATATTTACCCTCACGAATTTCCCCCCTCTTCACCTCCCAACGCGACGCAACACAACAACGTCTATCTGAATTGATTTCGTTACAAACGAGCCCACTGGTCGGGTTTTATCGAACTGATGCCCTCAGGCTGAACAATATGACCGGGAAGCGTTTAGGCCTTTCAGTAGGTCTGTCACCCTAAAAACACAGGAATTGAAAACTGGATATTGTGTTTGTGAAGGAAGTTTTAAAAAAGAGGGGGCTTCAGTCTGGTCGAAGATAGAGCTTAGGAGTAAAGCACGCGATCATTAGTATCTTCAGAGTAATTACATAGCGAGCTCGGGACGAGTCGTACCAGGGGAGAGCTCACTCTCAACACAAACCTCCTTGGCCCATTTCCTCTTCTGGTTACAGACTCTGAAATAACACCGCTAACTGCATTACGTTTATCTTAATTAGTTTTTTTAAAAAAGCTTTTTTCTTTAGTTCAAGTTCGTTTAAGTTTCATAATTAGGATAAAAATTATGGCCCGAAAGTATCCTCAAATACACGCTATTTTTTATACATACCACTGTCTGAAAATGCTTTTTAGTACGTAATAATCCTGCTCTGTCCTATTTTATGAAATAAATTATTTCTTTATACTTCAAGATCTCGTTTTAAATATTCAAAAACCACTTAAAATGTTGAAATGATTTGTGTTCAGGGCATGTGCGGAGTAGAGGACGTTAAATTATACTAATGTTTTACCCATGGTTGAAAATATACGAAAATAACACCGTTTTCTCCGTAGCCAACTGATTGCCGTTTAATGCCCCACATTTTCCAAGAGAAATGTGCTATAAAATGTTCGTAAAATATAAATTACCACATTTTTTTTTTGTAACAGAAAGGTCGTGCTAAAAAATGTAAGAGTTTATAGGTTGAAATTTTTGTCTTAACCATTTCCGCGAAAAGCGATAATGTTATAATGGAATTGGAGGTTTATTTTGATCCTTTTATTCTAAGCTGATGGCATTACTGGGTTGATCCTTTGCCTCTTTTATACGAAAGAATCAAATTTTTTAATTTTGAGGTCTATAAAACTCAATTTTTCAAAATTTTCCATTGATTTTGAGCCTTTTTTAGATGCCTGGTGAAATTTTTCCTTCTCTAAAATGAAATTTTAACCCAAAAATAAAAAAATTATTCCCATAAATTTTCTTTCAAGAAATTAACGTGTACGAAAGGAAAATAAATCTTTCCCAAGTGGCCCGGAAAAATTAACGGATTTTGTATCACATAGAAGACAAGAAAAAGGGGGGAGAGGAAATTTAGTGCTCGGGGAAGGTATTTCAATATAAGCTTTATATGAAATATCCTTTCTCGTTGGAAAAGGGAAGGGTATGCCGATAAATAAATAACACATTAGCCACCCCCTTAGGTAGATAGGGGTAGTTTAGGTGTATTCGTCATTCTGCCAATACTAGACCCTTAGGGCTCCACCCAGATAAGTAAATAGCCTCTCTATTCCCAGTATATATCCACAAGATACAATCTTAATGCTCTTTTTGGACAAAAGGGACTCAATCAGGTAAAAAAAAAGTTTAAAACTACATTTTTGTTAAAAGAGTTTTTATCCAACCATCATGCAAATCGGATGGTTAAGCGCATGCTGATTTAATCCTGAAGCGGGCAAATTATAAAAGCGTGTCCTGTTTGTAGTAATTAACAATTTAAATTATTGCTATTAAGTGAAGGGGTTGGGGGAATGCGTGGGAAGGGCTCCGGGTAAAACGTGTGAACCTTAAGGGAATAAAGGAAAATGGTTTGTGTCTGTTTGAACAGCTTACATAATTGAAGTCCTCTTCTATTGGTTTTTTTAACCTCATTTATTTTTGTACTTTATTTTAAATTTTTAGTGTACTTTTTTTCATAAAATGTCAAAATTTGCTTACAACAGTCTATTTTTGGCTTTATGTAAAAGTTTTGTTTTCCTATTAGCCACTGAAGTATTAATCGTTGCATTTAGGTGGAATTCGAAGGAAATTGAATAATTGAAGGAGAAGGAAAACGGATCGGAAGGATTTGAGAGTTGGGGTTTCGTCTGCCTTAAACTTGTTTAAGGAAGTTGAAGGGTTTGTGCGTTTGTTGTTTTGTCCGGCCGAGTTCGTGAGAAGCGGCGGGCTTTAGGGCGGTAAGAATGCCCGGCTTGGGGGCCCCAATGTGCCCCTAAATCAAACCTTATCCCCCCACCCTCCGGCCACCCAAACTCTCTTCCATCGCACCCGCACTTATCTCTCGGACAAACTTGAACAAACGACCTCCTCCCACGACCCTTCGCCCTTCCATCTTCCCATCTATTCCGCAAACTTATCCACCCTATTGAACCTATTTGAATTCCCGTTAATTTCATGCTTGGAACTTTGAAATTAAATTGGGCCCAGAAGGAGATTGAAGGCTTCCTTCTTTGAAAATTTCAACAGATCTTTTTGAAAAAAACGGTTTAAAAAAAAATCAGGTTCACCGAGGAAGTTTCATTATCAGAAAAAAAAAAGTTTTTTTTAAAAATAAAAACTCGTATAAATTAAACTTGTTAGTCCAACGACCGAAAAGAGGAAAATTGGTCATAAAAAAGGATTTTTCAATAAAAAACTGAATTTTCATAAAGCAAACATTACGGACTGAAGAAAACGTAACTCGGGTTTAAGTGCGCCATTAATTAAACGAGAAAATTCTATTTTCCCGGTTCCTATTTTACAATCGACCCCCACCACTTTTCAGACGGAAAGGGGGAGTCGGGGCATATTTGAACCGCTAAAGTAGTCTTAAACGGAAGACGAGAATTATTAATTTCGTCGTCGTTTTAGAGTCTTCGAGTCATTAAAAGGAAAAAGAGGGGAAAGGGGTCTTCGCCTCACGATTGGATTAAAGGAGATTAACGAGATCTCAACGAGAATCCATTAACTCACAAGTGGAAAGAAAATCCACTTCTCCCCCATTCTTGTACTTAAGAACCGAAAAGAGTAATACTCCAGTCAAAAATGTAAATTATCCTCATTGAGACTGAAACATTTAATCTTAACGAATTAAAACCGATACTAATTTTTTTTTCTTTTATAAATAAAGATTATAAATATCCAAACGATTTAATTTTCACACCGGAAACAAATAAATCTAGGAGGTGTGTTAGTAAATCAGGAAAGGCCATGTTCGAGGGCCGTTAGTTGAATCCGCTTTGTAGTTAAAGAGGGGGGAAGGTGTAGGAAGGAGAAATGGCCGAGTTGAAATAGAGATAAAACAGTTTCTGTCATGACTTAAATAAACAGAAAACGTTGGGTGGCCCATCGATACGTTTTATCACTCTCCGCGCTCCTTTCCAGACCCTAATCTAGCATCAACACGCCATGAACGCCGACACAAAATTCAAACTGAAAGGTTAAAGTAAACATTAAAACAATCGCGATCCTTCTTGATCCTCCTTAATGGCATGTTTCTCTTTTTGTCCAAATGATAACTCTATAGAACCTATTTTTCACCTTTCTATCCAAAGTTTAGACAGTATTTTCGCATTTAATGAGTCCAAATTTAACAAAAATGCCTAAAAAAGGAACTCAAAGCTTAAAAACAAGACGTTTGTAAAAGAAAAAGTTTGAAAAACTTCAAAATGTCAATAAATTTTCTCGAAAAACAATAGTGGATATAACAAATCGAAACAACGCATTGAAAAAAGTTTGTCCTTACACTATTCCATGCACATCTATGATGTCAAACCTTGAGTGCCAAACATTTCCCTCTATACTCTATCGTATACACTTTTTTAAATTTGATTTTTTTTTTTTTTAAGCCTTTGCTGCCTTGACTAAATTTGTTTTTTAATTGATTTGTACGTAATAAAGTCGTTCCCTTTTAAAATAGGTACATTAACGTTGGTATAGGCACCTTTTAAAAAAATCTATTTAACGAGGAGTTGAAATTCAATTATTAAAAGGTGTGATTCAAATTAATTTTGTATGTAATTAATTTTACACGCCTTTCAACCGTATTTTCTAGAGTCTAAGGCGTTGGGAACAAAAGGGGGTTGAAATATAATATAGAAGCATGTTTTATAACCCTCCCTTTACATCTTCAACCCTTAAATATTTCCCTTGAGAAACTTTACATTTTGTTTGAAAGTCGCGAAAATTCCTTTTCGATGTGCCCCCTAAAACTTTGATACCTACCTTTTCGTTATTGCCATTTATTCTCTAAAAAACACGTTAAAAATTCCAGTGTTGGTCTTTTTTTTTTTTTTCTGGGAAATTCGTGTAACACGAATAAAGGCTGTTTGTAACAAATTGAGACCTACTTTGAATAATTGGCTATTTGACATCGGTATTTTATTTCCATCCATGACAAAAAACGATATCTACTAGGATAGAGAAAAAAAAATACCTAAAAGAGAATTTGGTAAATTGCAAAAATAAGAAATATAAATAGCAAAAAAAAAGGCAATTTCTGATTCATTAAAAGAAGGACATCGGAAATTGCTCGAGGAAATTGACAGCAGGTAATCTACTGCTCTTTTAGATATTTTAATATTATTTATTTATAAAAATTTCATTTCATGTAGGTTTAGGAAAAAAAAAAACCGACCGACAATAAACCCAAAAAAAAAACCCAAAACCGTTAATAAAAAAAAAGAAGTTTAATTAGGTAAATTTTTGAAATTTTAAGGGGAAGCAGGTAGCTATTTTTTAAAATCTCTAAAATAGTAAAGACTATAGATTCAACAAGAATTATTTATAGGTCGCATATAGGTTAACTATATTTATTTTGTTTATTTTAAGATATGTCGCTGGATTTGTGGTGGGATCTAGGGGAGAAAAATTGGAAAACCGTAAGTTCTAATTAAAACACGTGGGGCACGTTTCAACTATACTCGGAAAACACAAATCATCTGAACTGCGAGGAAGGGAGGGTTGAAAAAAAAGGGAAAAAATTGCTGTTCTGCATACAAATCCAGAGCTTGTGGAAAGGTAGCAAAGTGGGGAAGGGAAGTTGGCGGTTGGGCGTTCGGGTTCCCGGTAGGAGGGGGGGCTTGAGAGATCAATAGAGCGCGTATTAATAACCGGTACATATCCGGAGAAGGGAGAAAGATAACGAAGCTCCGTTGATGACCCGACGCGATAATCGAATTCCGAAATCGGATCGACTCCTCTTTGTCGATTTAGGAATCGCTCTCCAGTCGCCATCTCTCCAAAACACATGTCGAGCACTTTTTGGCGGCTTCTCTTAAACGGCTACTTTGCCAATTAACGGCTGGCCTCAATCCAAATGGCTGCGGTATTTCTCCAGAAGCAATCCTTATCTCAAACTCATTAAGGTTTCACACTAAAACTTTTCAAACTACCATTTCCAATTTATTTAAAAATAAAAAAAGTTTTTCTAATTTTACAAATCCTGTATCTAAAATTAAAAAAAAAGTTTAAATTAAAATTTGCATTTTAATACCTTTTTTTTACGACTTACAATTTTTACCTTAAACGTATTTTCCATACATGATATTTTAGTTAAGCTTTCTAAATGAACTTTTTTTTTTCTATCCTATTCCAACTTGAAGGAATTGTTTTAAAAGAAAACTTCAACGTTTGCACAAGTTGAAGGCAAAAGGAAAAAGATTAAGGACTTGAAACATCAGAGCGAAAACGTATTAACGTGTCAGAAAATTCCGAGGGAGTCTCGTGCGGTGTTCAACATCCTGGAAATTTCGATAAAATAGCGTTCTTTCAACTCTGAAGTCTTGAACAAAAGAATTTTTTTTATAAGTATGTATTCTAAAAACTTAAAATTTATCAGTTTTTTCAATTTTCTTGCAAATAAATAGGTTTAAAATTGACTACGTAATGAATTTTAAAAGTTGAAATTAGAGATTTTTGTTGCTGCTAATTTTGTTGGTATCATGCCCTGGACGATTTTAAAAAAATTGTCTTTTTCCTCAGAAAAATAAAGAGTTCAAACGTCTTTTTCGTTTATAAGATTTATAACGTAAGAGTACTAATTAAGGCGTGCGTGATTAAGTAAAATAAGCGCTTTGTAAACAAACTAACGTTGTAACATGCTATTTGACAAGGGTTCTTTATTGAGTTTCCCCTTCTTCTTTCTGTGCAGATAAAGCGCCTTCGGAAGCGACGTTTCGAGGGGTCGAGTACCTTTATTACGACCTGAGCAGAACCGGCGGGGAACCGATCGTTTCGACCCAGGACTCGGTCTCGTTATATTTCAAAACAAGACATCCGTCCGGACTACTCTTCCACACAGGTAATGTTTTCTTTATTCACCCCTTTTTACGAGTCCGCATCTTTCATTTAGTTAAAAGCGTAAAATTGATGTTTTTTCAACTTTCTTCCAATTTATTTTAAAAAAATTCCTTTGATAAAACTGCTAACGAAGCAATTACTAATGAAAGGAAAACATTTTGTTTTTTGCACAAAGGTTTTATTTTAATTAACGCTATACGTTAATTCAGAATTTTCATTAAAATATTACAATTTTGACGCTTTTTTTCTCTCCTCTTTGAAATGGTAGAGTATAGAATGTCTATTTTATAAAGTTCTCATAGGTAAAGGAGGGCTTATATGTATTTGGCGCACGTGTTCACTTCATATAAAGCATACTTATTGAGAGGAGATTCCGAGCTAACAATTTAAACGTGAGCTGTATTCTCATATTTGAAATACCCTTGAATCATCACCGCTCTAATTTCAAACGTACCCACCTTAATCAAACACAAAGGGGACTTTTTGCCTCAAAACACAAACCGCGTTCTATCAATTTAGCCGAAAATTATTTTATTAGGGAATTTTTAATACATGAATACTGTTTTCTTGATTTCTATTGTAAATTGATGAAACACAACTTACAAGGCGTTTTTGCCGATAAATAAGGAAGATGGAACCTATTTAATGAAATTAGGTACTCTATGCTGTATTCGAGAACTAGACCCACCATCGATTAAAATCCACATGTATAATGTAATCGTGACCCTAGGAACCTGAAACATGTTTTACGTTAAGTAGAACAGAAGATTCTCCACCAGAAAACTTTCATGTCTAACTTTCATATATTTTCAACAGCCATCAAATTTTACGTGTGCGAAACGCTCCATCCGTTTACTCGTTAATTTCAAAAGCATATCGTGCAATTGAAGCGTTTTTTGTTTCTTGAAAAGGATAAAAGTAAAAGAAAAAGTTAGGATAGCGTGATAGCACTTGTTTTTCCGAAAGGATTCGCTCTCACCCTTCTTATCATTTTGTTAGAGGCCTGCAAAGGTCGTGAAGAAAGAGGAGCTTCTTTGATGCTCTTTTGTTGTGATTTTTACGACTCCCGAGTGATAAAATATTGGTTTAAAAATATTGTTTAAACAATTTTTCTATAAGAAAATAGGAAAATCTTGATAGGTATTTATAAAACATATTTTAAGAAAATGTATTCAGCGGTTGGTGAAATTGGGTCGCCAAACCGAACACGCGACGTGCAAAAAATAAAATGTAAAACAGCCTTTTGTCTCGTTCAGGAATTAAAAAAAGCCGCAGAACGAAAATGGCCTGAGTCGGTCAATAAATTTCCGGGGTGGATTTTTTTCATCAAACGAAAGTCATTCAATGGAACCAAAGACTCCTTGGTTTCGGTTTATTCATTGTTAAATCCAATTATAGTTGGTATGCCTATAAAAGGATTACACCATCTAAGATTTATTTAAAGGTCTTAATGAATCAAATTCCATTGAGAAAATCCCCTCAGAATGTTAACCCTTTTGAAAATAGAGTTTAGCGTGCCGCTCTTAATAAAACGTTTTGAGTCACGTAATTGTTTTTGTGCTAAGGGGAAGTTTAAATTTAGAGCTCTCGAATTTTTTAAGTGACGACAAAAATTGATGTGTCGTGATTTCAGGCCAAAATGTGGCTCCATTGTGCCCTTAAATTTATGTTTACTTGTTGATCCTTTGACACAAATAAGAAAAGGAATCCACAGTATTTATGAGTTTATTTTGATAAGGAATAATTGCCTAGTTTCATGGACGAAGAACCCCATAGGCCATAACTCTAACTTGGGGCCCCTCACCTCACCACCAAAACCGGCCTCCCCCCCACCGCAATAATCCGAATCCATCACCCCTCACCTCCCCCTCAATACCTTACCCACTACTCTCGCATCACCTTGCCTACTCTCCTCTACCAACCCTGGCCCCATCTCCTCACATAACCTACTAAGTCCACCTCCCTCATTACATCACCTCCCCTACAATCCTCAGCCCTCCTCGGCCCTCCAGGGCCCCAACCTTCCCTCACCCCCTCCAATCAGAACCCTTTGATTGGTGTACATATATGTATCTGGTGAAGATGGCACTGATGGAACAAGATAAATGTGTAAAGTACAATGGGTACCTGTAAGTTTTTAAGCTAGGGAAAAAATAATTGCGGAGCTTTTATAACGTCCATTAAAAAAGAAGATGCTACTCAGGCTAAAGATTTTTTACTCCCTTCCTTCCCATCAATTACCTGGATTAATTCTTAACCCCGAAATAGCTAAAGGTAGTTCTCGGAGGCGCACTTTCCTCTAAATGGTACAAGGAGTGAAATCCTAAATCTTCGAAAGCGTTTCTAATCCGTCAGTTAAATGGAACGAGTGGGGGGTGGACTGAACAAAGGCGCAACCCATTCAGGCCTCCGCCACAAATGCATTTCCACGAAACCTCCCCCAGATAAATACGGCCCGTTCCATTGAGGGACTCATCGCTCCGCAATCCTGATTAACTCGTCGCCTCATTACGAGGAAACCTTGCGTTACAGTTTCCATTGTCTCGCCTAATTGACTGGAATCTCGATGGCGCTCAACGGCCTCCGACAATGGCCTACTCTCACTGAAAACTTCCTCGATGCGATTTATCTTTTTTGAGCTCAATCACGATGTTGAAAAACGAAAGTTCCACTCGATAGCGCCTTGATTGTATCGGCAAAGTGATCGAAAGTGAAAAGTTTATATTTGTTTAAAAGTCTACAGGTTCCTCATCCAATTTCCTTTACTTGTACCGCAAAATCTCTTCAATCATCCGCTCGAAAACCTTGTTTAACAACTTTTTTTCAACAAGTTGTTTCTACGCACGTAATATTGGAATTACTTCAAAAAATCGGAAAGGGGGAAAAAAAGGAATTTTTATTTATGGTTTTCTTGTACGTGGTGTTTTTGTAACCATTGCGTTGGGTGGAAAAACCACGAGAAAAGTGAGAATGTAGATGAGACATGAAGGACAAATAGCCGGGCCGTGCCCTCGTGATGAATGTGGGAGGCCGTGGACCCGGGGATGGAGTGGGGTGTCCGCCTTTTTCTCAAGTTGAAGCACGTCAACCCTGTTAAATAGAAGGGGGAGACTGTCACCTCACGCTAATTTATCAATGTACTCGAGTGGCTCCCATCTTCTTAGCATAACCCTAAGTGGCTATATATGCAACCATTTATATATCAAGCAAGAAAAGAACACAATGAAAAATGATGGCATGAAAAAAAGTCAAAATAAATCATCGCTCAAACGAAAAGCTACTAAACAAACCACCAAAATTACATAAATTTGTACAAAATCACACATTCAAATTACATGAAAACTTAAAATTTTGATCCAAAGGGCGTTCTGACCATGACGGCTTTTGTGATGCACCAAAAGGTTGAAGTCACAGCTCATAAGAATCTCGTTAGGAATCTAATAATTAACTCAATCGACGAGGATATCGGATTGGCATTATTTATCTCACTTTGTTCCAGATTCGATCTGATAAATAGCTCAGGGAGTAGACATTCAATGTAGGTGGGCAAGGGTTGAATAATTGGACGAGTGGGGGGTTAAAAGAATGAGCATTGCGGAGGAGAAGACTTTTTATCTAAAGCACGTATTCTCAGAGTCATCTTTCTTCGGAGCACAATTTTTTTTATCTGATTTTCCTTCCAAAAATGTTATTTTTCATTTCAACTTTATAATTCATTTTTGCCAAAAATCGGATATAGAAAAAAATCCAATTGATTTATTACTCAAAAGTTTTAATTCGTACTCCGCACCCGGGCGGGATAAACTAATTAACCGTCTGAGTAATTGGATCGGGAGAGTCGTCAAACTTTTCCGATACATCTCGTTACGGGGGGACTCTGTATGAGTTTCAATTTAGTCCCTGGTATAGTTCAATAGGGCTAAAGACCTTATAAAGGGCTTAAATTTTGGAAATGTCATGATCTAGAGGTCTAAGAAACTCGCAAGGTCGATAGAAAAGAACTTTCTTATAAAACTTCTGTCCTTTGAATCACGGAGTCAATAATAGTAAATCAAAAAGTTTTAAATCATCCCCTATCTCAAAAATCGATAGAGAACAATCGAGAATAACAAAAACAGGCCTTTTACATCAAGAAAACTAAAAATTTATTTTAAATTTTTCTTTACAGGAGACAATGGAGATTATTTGAACCTCGGCCTACGAGAAGGTGGTGTCGTTTTGAGCATGAGTCTCGGCAACGGAAAACTGGACCTTCAAATAAAACCGAAAAGGGTTCGTTTCGACGATAATCAATGGCACAAACTCACCGTCCACCGAAGGGTCCAGGAGGTAAATATTTTCTTTTAATTCTCAAAGTATATAAAATGTTTAAAATGGATTAAACTGGCTCGAAAAAAGGGTAAATCTGTCCACACTCATGAAAAAACCTTCCTCTTTTGTTTTTCCCCTAATCCTTTCACCAAAAGAGTGAAATTTATTTGTTTTCATTTTTAAAACTAAATGGTAATAACTAATAAAGTTTGAATAATTTTATGGAATTTATAACTGTTATCAGTTAATGATGTTTTGTATAGAAAATAGTTCAAGGGCAAAATTTACGTTAAAATAAATTGTCCATAGTCTGAGCAACGAAATTTTATGTTCAATCTGTTTTCGAGATTAGCCTAGGTGGCGATAAGGTTTTTATTAGCCATTATGACAGAAGCCAATATCTTTTTATTACAGCAGTTTTAGATAGGATTTTTTTTCCCTTTCTTTTCTCGAAAATAACTAATTTCGGCCTTTTCAAAATCAGATAATCCGCCCGTATGTTAAATGGACGCTTTTCTGGGAATTTAGTAGGTGGGATTAGCGAAACGGTGAAGTAGGAGCCCCGTTGAGTTACGCGCGTAAAAGGTACCGAGGGGCGTTTGGGGTCATTCAGGGACGATTTACCACCGACTTGGTAATCCAGGGGAGCTAACTGTGAATTGTTGTCCCAAGACTTAACCCAAGTCACTTTCATCACTCAAACTGACTTCTAAGTACAAGCTTATCGTTCAATATTATATTTTCAGTGTTTAAGAAATTAGGCTATTGACACTTAATCTTTTAAGACCTTCACAATCAAAGTTGTTTGAGTTTATGAGCAGGGAACGGCCATCGCTTTATACCTGAGCTGGGTTTTTTCCGCCACCCCCATCAAATGTAATCAGCCTCGGGATCAGACTTCTATTACCCATAAACCAGACCTTTGATGTTTTTTCCCCTCTCTGTTTCAGATCTCCGCGGTAACGAGCTTTTGCAGGGTGAGTAGAAGAATTATAAAAAAGTTGGAAAAATTGTTTAAATTTTTTTTTAGTTGTCGCTAGTCGTGGATGGCGTTTACGCCGAGCATTCCAACACAGCGGGGACGTTTACGATGTTGTCTTCTTCAAAAGCGTACGTCGGAGGGACCGAAAACATTCTAACGCTTATGGGTTCCAAAGTTCATAATAATTTTATTGGGTGGGGGGGGGGGGGGGGGGGGGGTGGGGGGGGGGGGGGTGAGGGGGGGGGGGGGGGGGGGGGGGGGGGGCGGGGTGGGGGTGGGGGGGGGGGGGGGGGGGGGGGGGGGGGGTGTGGAGGAGGTGGGGGGGGGGGGGGGGGGGGGGGGGGGGGGGGGGGGGGGGGGGGGGGGGGGGGGGGGGGGGGGGGGGGGGG